>CM043721.1:9467497-9922123 GCA_023969325.1 Oryzias curvinotus | reverse complement strand
TCACAGGGTGAAGGGGAGGTATTAGTCCTTGATTCAGACTCCGCCCAAATCCATTCTGAAATACTGATTACCCACTCCTATTTTAACATTGTAACTACACATTTTATGTTTACATGAGCAACACTTTCGGTCGGAATAAATAATTTGGGCATGCGCAGTTCTGTTTAAAATAGCTGAGCTGCCGCAAACATATATGTAGCAGCTCCGTAATATAAGAGATGATCTTTTAAACGTGCTTTTGTTATTGTTATGGTTATTATGAAGCGCCTGTTTGCTCATCATTTTATTTTTAATCTGTGTGGTCAGTGTTTTTTCTGTGGCAGAACGAAGCCGGAAGAAGGGTTAGGTGAAGGCTAACGTGCAAACAACAACATTTTGCCTGGATGAACATAAAATTGATGCGGGAAATGCCGCAATCTGTATGTTTGCTGCACATAAATATGCGGGAATAACATCAGCCTTTATTTTGTCAGAACACGACTGGAAACACAAATCCACGTGATTGTTTGAACGGACGACTGACTATTCTTAACGGCGTGTTTACGCATTTTTCTTCCGATCAGGCATTCTTTTCGATTACTTTTGTCCATGTTAATGCAGCTAGTACAACTAAACATTTTTTTTGTTTAGTATTTAACAGAAATCTTAACCATTACCATAAACTTTGTAAGCAAAATGTACTGCAATTATCGTCATGTAGTTTGTGGTTTTAAAGAGGTTCCTTAAGCAAAGCGGTCCTATTGTCCACCATGCCTTTATCAAAGTTTATTATTTTCTTTCTGTTTGTCAGATTTAGTAAAGATACACACTTTATTTTGAAATAAAAACATGTAGCTCCCTTTTGATAATGCTGGTGTATTTTGAAGGTTTCCTAGAAGTCTTAGTTTTTAGTTTTACCTCCCTTGTCCCAATCTCCCCTGATTGTTTTGTGCCTCCTCAGTCCTGTTTGTATGTAAGTCATGTTTCTGCCTTCCTCTGTGCTTATCCATACCGTCTTCTTCCCTGTTTGCCTGTTTACCCCGAAAGTGGGTTTTTTGGTGTCACTGCTCGGCAGCGTCTTTTATTTCGAAATAAACCCCTTGCTTTGAAACCGTTTGCCTCCCGTCTCTGCATCCTTGGACAACCCCTCGCATCTGACACTCCACTTGTTTCTAATACTTTACTTCCTTTTGATAATGCTCTTTGAAAAGAAGATCTTCTTGTTGAATTTTAGATCAGATACAATAATGTCATGAAAGAAGTCATATTTTTGTAGTAATAGTTGCTTTGACAGCTTGCTTGCTGGGAATGTCAGCATTTACTGTTGTCAAAAATATTCTTAAATTGATTCACAAAAATATTTACAAACCTTTGCATAGACCTTTGCATAGACGGCTTTGATGTCAATGCAAAGGTCTGTTCACAAACCTTTGCATAGACCTTTGCATAGACGGCTTTGATGTCAATGCAAAGGTCTGTTCACAAACCTTTGCATTGATCTTTGCATAGACAGCTTTGAAGTCTGTTCACAAACGTTATGGTAGATTTCTTTATTTATATATATGCATGACAGTATTCAGTGTGTAATAACAGTCAGATTGGCTCTATCAGAATGTATTGGCGGAAGCTCACAATTTCATTGGTTAAAATCACTGACTGAGTCACTAAAGATGCAACACTTCTACAGTTAATATCAATAATATTAAAAGAAGAAATGTGGCAGCAACATCATGATGCACTGTTAAACTTGATTTTCTTTCAACACAGAATTTTAAATGTACACATTCATACAAGTTTAACAAACATTCATGCTGAAATGTATAAAATATTGACATTTCCCTCTGTATGGCAGATAGAAGGATGTCTGAGATTGAGGCCATGAGGAAGTGGGCAGGAGGTAAAGGGTTAAGGATGGGACAGTGTGAGAAAAGCTCTCCACGTGTTTCTAATTAATTGCTTCCTTTTGATAATGCTCTTTGAAAATAAAAGTTTTCCTTGTAAAATTTAAGATCAGGTACAATAGACAAGTGTTTTTCAACCAGTGGGCCGGGGGACACTAGTGTGCCGTGGGAGATGGTCAGGTGAGGCGTGGCAAAATTGCCTTCATTAACTGATCTAAAAACATTTTCCATCTCCAGGATGTTAGCTCTGTGTTCATCCAAACAGGCCCTGATAAATCACTGAGTAGTTAGCATAAGAAAATTTGTAAAATACTTTTTTCTTTGTGTTTATTTGATTCTATTAAAGACATTTTGATAAGAATGACGGTACCGCGATTTAGCTGCAGCTATAACTGTTTTCTGAAAAGTCCCGCCTCTTTAACTGTCAACTTTAACCAATCATTCTTGGAGGCTTAATCATACGTCATCAGTCTGACCAATCAGAAGTGGTTAAAGTCTTCACTTCCTTGTTCCGATTTAGTTCATAAAGTCTCTCAGTTCCAACAAAAATACCAGCTAAATTTTCGTCTTTAGTGGTGTAGTTTTCCACAGAATCCGGTATCAGACTGTAGAACCAGTAAACAAAACAATGAAGCTCAGAGACGCTGGTCTGTCTGCGTTCAGTGGCTGATTGCACTACATCTCCCATGATGCATTGGGTTAAAGTGACGACGTCTCAGCGCACAAGTCTGACTTGTTAAACGTCTTGAAACCACAACAAACACACACAAAACAGTTTTAAATCTTCTAACTTAACTTTTATTACATCTTTTAGAAAAGCAGCTGCAACCTCCAGCTATTTCTGCCACAATTATCACAAAAATGCGTGTGAGATTGTGGAGGGGCTGTTGATCAATACAGAATATGAGCTTCTCTTTTTATTTTTTTTATTTTTGGATGCTGTTGTGTTTTGACAAGGTTAAAGTGTGCCGTGGCTCAAAAAGGGTTGAAAAACACTGCAATAGACAAATCAATCTCACAGTGTCATAAGAATAGGGACAGCAAAGCGTGTCACTGCGCATACCGTTGGCGCATGTTCAGTCTGCCATTGAAAAACTTGGCTTCTGCATCGGAAAATTTACGTAGTTAATGTATGCGTCGCGGCCACCTTAGACATGTAGGGCCCTTGGTAGGGGGGGGTGCTTGGACATCACTGCCAGCAAGCAGCAGATGTCCTCCTAGCACCTACCCGCCAATTTTAACAACACCTTAGACATTGAGGGCCCCTTGGTGGGGAGGGTGAGGGGACATTACTGTGAGTAATCAGGAGATGTCCCCTCAGTACCCTACCCACCAATTTTAACTGCACCTCCATAGTACACACACCTTTACTCCTCAAAATATACATTCAAACATAAACACACACACATGCACACACACACCCTCACTAACACGCACACACATTTTGCAAGGAAGGTGGGTCCTAGGTCCATCTGTCCCCTACCCCATCCCTGGTGGGGGGTACTGGGCCCTTGGCAACGGCGGCCGTGTCCACTGGGTGCCGGTTTCCTGGGCCCGGCGGTGCTCTCTCTGCGCTGGGGGGTTCCACATTACACCTGAGCCGGGGGTGTCCGTATCCCTGTGGGGTGGGTTCTGGTCCTTGCCCCCGGGTGCTGGGCCTCGCCAAATTTCCAACTGTGGTCGAGCCTGGTCGGACCATGTTTACAACAACCCTCGTGGTCCCCCTTTTCCCCGGGGTGCCCTCCTCCTTGGTGGGATCGGCTGTCCCCTGCTTTGCTCCTTCCTGGACCAACCGTGGGCCGGGTAGGTGGCTGTCTGGAGCGCGGAGCGGGTCTCCCTTGGGGGGTCCTGGCTCGTACCTGGGGTTGGGGAGGGGGATGCCCAGAACTCCTGGGTGGTGATGGGGTGCTCGTCTGGGGCAGTAGACACCCTTATCGGGTGGGGCCCTGCGCTGGGCCCTCCTGGCGCGAGGGGGGGGGCTGCTCTCCTGGTTGGGCTGGGGCGGCACTCTCTTTCCCCCCATGCCTCTCTGCTCTCTGGCCCGGGGGACAGATGTGATTGCCCGGGGGGCGGTTGTTCTCTGCCTGCTGCCGTGTGGCGTTGGGGGGGTTCTGGCTGCCGCTGCTGCATGCGGCGGGGGTCTTGGTGTGGGGGTGGCTGGTCACTCCCCCTCCTTCTTTTCATATTCCACCATCCATTTTAGAAGAACATAAACACTCACCTGAGCACAGGTGTTAGCTCACCTTTGCACTAATAGTTTGCATGATTGAATGAATGAAATATTTCACACCAGTTAGTTTGAAGGCATGGGTGTGTGTGTGTGAACACTATCTGTTTTGTGTACATGTTTTGTGTACATGTTTTGTGTACATGTTGACAGGTGGACATTTGAGTGTGTGTGTGGACAGGCCCCGCCCTTTGAGATTTGTACTGCACTTGAACCTCACCGTAATGATAAACATCCAGTAAAGTTGTGGCTTTATGCTATGGATCTGCCCCCCCCTCCTATTATCACCCTCCTATCCCCCCCCCACTCTCTAACATCCCTCTCTCTTCTTCCCTCCTTTCCTTTTCCGTCCGGTCCAACACCAAAGATTTTCAAATATGATTGAAATGAATAAAGTTTGGCCTCAATTACAAAAGGGGTTTATTCAGACATTCCTCTGGTTTGTCTGAAGATTAATAACCCCTGTTGTTAAAGTAAAATATGTCCAACACAAGAGGCCCTCAGTTGTCATCTGTTTGCCCAGCTGTTGGACAGGACAAGTTAAAAAAAAAAAAAATGTATGAGTTGCGGTGCATTTTGGGATAGCATCAACTTTGACTTTTATTTAGAAAAATAACATGTATTTACCAGACATTTTTGTGAGACTACTGCAGCTTTTTTCTAATTACAGGTACATCTCCCAGCTTTGTGAAAGTTACAAGATGAGTAACATCTCCAAAATCACCCCCTAAACATTAAGGAAACATCTGGAAACCCACAGAATTCGATTCTACAGACAAAGGAGGCACATTATTTTTTCCCTCACTTTTGCAGTAAAACTCAAGAGCAAAGTTAAACTGATCACTAACTTTAGAGAGTTGTAAGAAAATACCTAGAAAAACGTATTTTTTCATTGAAAGGGTTATTTGTCAATGTAGATAAAAGGTTATTTGTCAATGTAGATAAAAATGTCTGCTATTTACATTTTTTTGTGCTATTTAATTTACCCGTGTGAAAGTACAGGCAGGATGTAATGACAATTTCTTTTGACAAAATCCCATGTTCTGTGATTCCACCATGGTTTTTAAAAATTTATTTATGAAAGGAAAAATACCCCCAAAAAGTAATTATTTATGCTAAAACACAATGCCATTATTCACAGTTACTTCATATCTAACTTATTACTTACGATTAATCTTACTGACACGTTTCTGTGTGTGACATGTCTTGTCGGGACTCAAGAATCAGCAAGATATTGACAAATTTTCTTTTATTTTTCTTTCAACTTCTCCTTGCCAGGTATGGTACTGGCGTCATCTTCTCAAAGATTTTAAGATAATATTTTAAGAAATAGCAAATGTCAGAAAAATGCAGTTAAAGTTTTTTTTTCTTGATTTGAGCCATTTTTGAATGAATGGTAGTCTTTTTTCTGATGGCTTCATCAGGGCTGCATGTAGATCTGTCAGAGGGAATGTTAGCAGCACTCAAGTCAGAGCAAGCTGTCAGAGCTCCAAGGCAGATCTTTAATAGGGACATTTTTCAACTAAGCCAACTAAAAAAGAGAGGATTAACATCTTCAAATAAAGATGCCCACAGGTTGATGAGATGTTTAATCCCAAATTTTTCACCAGATATTACAGAGAAAAGCCTGGACAGGCAGTGAAGGAGACTACTTTGTGTGAGAAAAGATTATCGGAAAAACAGCAATCTTGATTAATAGAATTTGAGACCATACATCCCTCCAAATGTTCTTGGCCAGTGGTCAACAGAAAAGAATAACTCTTTAGATACTGTACCTAAACAGGAATATTTTATCCTTGACAATGTCAATAAGCAGTTAGCCAAAGAGCTTGCTTAGCTGAAAGGAGAGAAATCACCCAACAAAACCAAAAATGCAGAACACCAGGTAAAACGACGGTGAAAATTTCAAAGAGTTACGTTCAGAAAAAAAGCATCTTGAAACTGAAAATGAATCATTTACAGAAAAGCTAGAAGAAAAGAAATGCTGTAAAGAGGTTATCATCTGTAATGGTGGCCTGTCAGACTCCTCCCCCCCAGCTCAGCTGCTCATTCCTCTCAGCTGTGACCACTTATCTCATCAACCCACTTGCTACAAAAGGAGACCCAGCTTCATCATTCTTCGCCAGTTAGTTAACCCTGATGGTGCCTAGACTCCTGAAGCTCCCTACGTCTGGCCCCTTGTCTCGTCCTAAGCTAACTTTGTCTTGTCATCTGCACTTCAGGTTTTTTCACGTCATGCCACGAGTCTCACCTGAGTCTTAACACCTCGAGCAGCAGAAGCCACAGCTATCCATCGCTGACGCCGCCTCCCATAGTGAGCCACAGTCTCTGTGCTCCTCAAGATCTCCAGCCACGCCACGCACCAAGAACTCAAGCCACAAACTCTGTCAAGCCCAGTACAGGAGCCTCCAATCAAGAGCCACAGCCACGTTGCCCACAGCTTCGCCAGGATCAGCCAAGAACTCAAACTTCTTACTTACCTTTTACTAACCTGCCTCTGCCTTCTGGGTTTCAGCATCTGGGTCCATCCCACGTTCTAGTCATGACACTAGCAGATTAAAATCAAACATGGCACGCTTGCAATTTGAAGCAGAAGAAAAGGAGCAATGCGAAGGATGTAATGAATAGTCAGACAAGTTGAAAAGTATTTTGGAGGAAAATAAACAGCTGCGAGAGGTTAATGCTAATGTGATTGATAAAGTTGAAGAACTTAAAGATGATTCTGTACAGCTTTTGGATGAAACATGCGCTTCTTTGCCAAAGGTTAATAAGTGTATGTGGGTCATGTTGAATTGTAATGTGGCACATAGTCGGGTTGGACCTGTGATGAAGACAGTATTTCAGTTATATGGAAAAGTTGCAACTCATTGGCCTGTGAATCCACTGTTAGAAACATGAACAAGCAAAGGCTCCTTGTTGCTCATAAGCAACTTAGTGATATTCAAGACCAAATGAGCACTAGTTTACAGACAGACGAGACCCCTAAATATGGAGAAAAATACTGTGCATATGTCTTGGATGATGAGCAGAAAAAATCATATCTATTAGGTATGCGACATATGTCAGACAAGTCAGCATCCACAACCCTAGAGACCGTTCCGGAAATACTGGAAGATTTGATTTGATTTGATTTGATTTGATTTGAAATGGTTTATTTCAAGCAATCAAGTAGGAACAATACACAAAAGCAATACAATCTACAATAACTAATCAAACTTAGGATAATTAGGCATATTAATAATTATTGCTTGAAAGGGAGTGGAAGGAAGCGAACTTATATAAATCCACCCCGTTATACTATAACCATTTTATTACATGAATTATCAATATCCGGTTCCCAGTTTTTATCAGACAGAATTAAGAATCATAAGGTATCGATAAGGCACATGACAAAGATGAATTACTTAATTATTATGTTAAAAATAACTATTTTAGAAGTCAACATGGCAAATGCAGATCAGTTATCTGCTGCTATCGATAGCTTTTTTGAGCTCTTCATATTCCTGGGATTTCTTGGGGGGCATGGTCAGCTCTCTTTTTGGGGAAAATCAACTTTTTAAGTAATTTAAGATAGTTGTATCCGCAGAGAGCCACTCCACGCGCCCTGCCTGTAACCCGGAAACCGGAAGTTTTTGATGTGAGTGAGATGTGAGATGTGAATGATTCCTGCACACTGGCTGAAAAAAGTGAGAAATCTGAGGCTGCAGGACACAAGGTGTTATGTAACATTTCTTCGACTATGTCTGACAGGGGAGCCACAGAAATAAAATTCAACACTTTGCTTGAAGAAAATAGAAAGGAATTTTTGCCCCTGTACAAGGAGATGCATTTAATGATTTAACAGAAGAGGAAAAGTCAAGTCTATCAAAGCTACATAACTTTTTTTGTGGTCTACATCTCCTTGTTGGGATGGCAGACACTGTATCTGCAGCATTGTTGGCCCACAAGCAGCTGCATTTCTCTTCAGAGGAACCTTTGCATGATGAAAGTGAAAAGATCCATGGGGAGAGTGAAACAATCAGATTAATTCGAACTGTGGGCAAGGTCCTATCCAAGGGTGCTGATGAGAAATCGGGTGTTCACAGACACTGGAGAACACATTTAGAACGAATACATATTTCCCAGCACCTCCCACTAATCTTAAACTTCAAAGGGAACAGGTTCAGTATCATTTTTTTTCTTGGTGGGAATGTGTTTTTTTTTTAATTCAGCACATTGTTGAGTGCTTGCAAACAATAAAGGACCCAAACAGACTTGTCAAACAAGTTCGGAAAGACTGAAAACGAATACTACCTCGCGGGTTGCAAGGCTCTTAGGCTTTTGCGGAAACATATCAAAACTCCACTGTGGCGTCTAACAGAAGGAGATGGACACATTTTTGACTTAAACACGTACTACAATTTCCTTGGAGAGTGCTCTGAGAATGAAGACTCTCTCTTCACCTTCATGCAGGGGGCAAGTCCCTTTTCCAGACCACCTTCTTGAAAAGGATGACATTTTAAATCTCTCACCAAGACAAGTGATTATAATTAACTTTGTGGTCAGTTGCTCCAACCAGTACTGCTTACCCTCAAAACTTATTTGGAAAAGTCTGTCAAGGAACATCTTCCTGGGGGAAAATTTTGGGATGCAGGAGAACATGTGAGAAGCGTAACAAAAGCAGCACCAAAACACAACAAGAATCCAGAAAGGATATTCGGTGTGTTAGACTATCTTGTTCACCATAGGCCTAATGCATCTGCTGTTACAAATAAAGCATATCTGATGTACTCCTACAATAAGACATCAAAGTGGGTGTCTCAGTTATCTCCTGAAAAGCTGTAACAACTAGTGAGTGATGTAAGAAAAAGAAGAAAGGAGCTGGAGGCTAAATTCATAGCAATGGAGGCTAGTATCACAAAGCGCCAACACTTTCTTTTACAGTACAGTACATACATTGTACTTAAGTGGTATTTCCATGGTACTTATTGTGTAACTACTGGGTACTTTCAGGGTATTTACATGGTACCTTTTATGAAATTTAATGGGTACTTGCAGTGTATTTACATGGTACTTTTTATGGGACTTACTGGGTACTTACATGGTACTTTTTTGTGTCTACTCTATACTTACATGGTACTTACTCTGTATTTATGTGGTACTATTTGGTTCATATCTATGTGGTACATACTGGGTATTTATAATATACTTACTTTGCATTTACATGTTGTGCAAAGGTATATTTTGTGGTACTTACCACATGTAAGAATAAGGTAAGTGCAAATAAATTACCTTGCATTTAAGTCTGCACTCGTATGTTTCATGGTATTTACCATGAATTTACCACAGAAACTACCCCTTAAGTACAATGAAACTGGACTGTAAAAGAAAGTCAGCCCTATTTTCACTCAACTACATGGTACTTTCAGTACTGAATGCTCGGTATGTTCACGTATTACCTTCCCGAACAGTGTATATACACACTTGGTCTTCTGACCTTACCAAATGAGACAATGCTAACTTGTTGGTGAAGGTGAAGTAACTGCATTGTATAAACATATTCTGGCCTGATTACTTCTTGTAACATGCAGCAAATTTAAAAAGAAACAAGACAGCAGTGAAAACAACAATCTTTAATATGATACACTTCTGCAGCATCCAAAGCATATAAAGTGTCATCACAATAAAAAAAAAAATTAAGTTCTCGACAAAACAGTAAAAAGGAGCGTTCCAGAGAACATATTATTTTTCATATTATTTATCTTTTCTTCCAGAGTTTTGTGTTGTTCCAGGAATGATTCACATTCCTTTGCATAACTCATGAGTTTGTCACCCACCGTGAAAACATGAAATGTCCCCAGATCCTCACCTTTTCCAGCCAAGGTCATTTCTGCAATAGTTGCAGTCACATCTATTGTATTTTTGTCTAAATTGCACTGGCGACATGTGGGGTTCTTGCTTTTTGTCGAAATCCCTTCAGCAGAGTTTAGTAGCGGTGCAGGACTTCTTCGGGGTTTGTAACTACAAGAAAAATCACAATATGAGCTCAAATGAACATACAAAGCAGAATGACTTTGATGAAGTACAAAGTATGTTTTAGTTGTTTAATAATTTCTGCAATGAGTTTGAAAAAATCTCTGTGAATTCTTAATTGCTTTGACTGCAATGCTTGAAATCCATCAATTATCCTTATTCATAATAGACTATTCACAACTTCACTTTTTTTTTCCTATTGTTCTAAACATAAACCTGTTTTAATATAATGTCAGGAAAAGATGTAAAACAACAAGGTAAATATTTAATTTTGATACTAAATACACCCCGAGTGTGTGTTTTGGTTGAGTAGGTCGGGCGAGCAAATGTGCAAATTCCCAGTGCACTTGAATTTAGAATGACTACCCCCAAGGCTAATGTGCATTAATCCGTAGCGCCTCAAGTCGCGCAGCAGTTTGAATTTCTCCTCATTTGGCACGTAAGCCAGTGTTCTTTTTTTTAATATTGGATGAGTGTTATGTAAATATTTAAACTGATCAAACATTAGAGAGAAGCTAACCTCGTTTTTTCAAGCTGCTCGCTCTGTGTCTGAAACATGATATAAGAGCATGTCTGCTACTTTAAACTACAATAATATTTAGTTATTTCAAAATGTATAACTTTTCATAGTTTGTAATGACAATCTACAAACATTGTTGTTACTTACCAGGAGAGAAGGACCTGCAAAACAAGGACGTAGCCTAAATGATAAAGTCTGTTGTTCATTGCATGTTTGAGCGCACGCCTTTCTGGGAAAATCAAAGAAAGCTGTTTATTTAAAAATAATGATGACGCACTTCTGTCTTTTTACCGTTTTAGAGCAGCTATGGTGAAGACATCCTAGACAAATCTGTGAAGCAACAAAGTAAGCAAAAGTAAGCTAAATCCACCAAGTGGACATATTATTAACATGAATGAAGAGTTAAACTGCCTTTTCCCCTTTTTCTTTTCTTTCTCCTTATTTATTTTATTTGTTTTTATTCTTATTTTTTCAAATATGATAGAGACAACAATACCACCCAACAGTAAAGGTAACTGTTTGTAAATTTAAAACATACTTTTGTGAATAACTGTGTTAAAATTGCCTCTTTCTATTACTATTCTATTTCTTTTGTTCCTTTTCTCTTTTTACTGCCATTTGTTTTATCCTAATACAAATTGCAGGTGCAATTCATATTTATAAAGAAGAAATACAAACAGCAATAGCCTATTAAAACATTTAAAACATTGTCTCCACTTTTGTTATTTGTGACGGGATTGCTTTTTGTGATTCAGTATTTGGTAACTTGCACCCAAACTTGCTTTTGTGTTCCGTGATTTGCTGTTGTGTTTCAGTATTTGTTCATTTTTATTGGATTTGTTGTTGTATCTAAAATCTCTAAGTTTTATACACAACTTTTATAATGCAACAGGACTGCAAGATCTCAGTCATGTCAAGGTCATGGATTCCTCTCCTCCCCCCTCCCTTCTCTGCTACTTTCCAGATTGGACCCAGCTGTCAGCATTTACCTCATCAACCGCTCCTGTATTTAAGATGGCTCCAGTCCAGTATTCATTGCCAGTTCGTTGGCCTCTGTGCATACATGGACGAACCTAGCTCAAGTCTCGTATATTTCATGCTCTCAACTAACTCAAGTTCTCGATCCGCCTGCAGAGATACCTCATCCACAAGTGCCGACCTGGGTCCATTTACAAGATCCTCATCCTCAAGATCAACTCTCGGCTACAAGTTACCACCAAGCTCTGAGTTAATCCATCAAGCCTGTCCTTCCTACATCTAGGTCTGCTTTCCTGTATCTTGCCTCTCAACGTTGCCTCAGTAGAAACTTTCCTTATTCTCTACGCCTTGCTACTCCATCTTCGGTGACGTCTCCGCTGCCAACCTCTCAACCACAAAGACTGCAATAAATCCTTTATCGCCATCTCCAGTGTTTGTTTTTGTACATTCCAGTCCAGCCAGGCATAACGTTACTCACTGAGTAAAGTACTTATAACATGTTCCAAGTGAATACTTGTGGAACAGCCTGCCACCCAGCCTGGGGTGGGCGCTGTGGCGACGCTCCCATGGCCGGGCCGGCTCCTGGTATGAAAGGATTCCCAAATGCCGTTTCCTCACAGCAAAGCCAAGCCATACTTGGTTTTTTGTTTCCGTATTTATTTATTTACTTATTTATTTATTTATTTAAGCTACACAGTCATCATTCTTTGCACGTGGGGGCCATGGGTCATTTGTTTTAATGGAGGGAAGTGGGAAAGGTGAAGGGTGGGCTGGGTTTTTACTGTAATGTGTGTGTTCTGTTTTTAATGTTAAAGCGCTTCGAGCTGCACAAAATGCATGAGAAGCGCTATTTTATAAATAAAGTTTAATTTGATTTGATTTGAATACTTGATTCTGATTGCTGGTCATTTCCGTTGGCTTCATGAATGAATAGACTTTTATGTCTGTCGAACACCCAGAGTCAATATCAGTGAGATTACTTTGATCCAAAACACCCAGTAAACCCAGTAAAATATATAAACTTTATGAATGAAAACCATTTATTTATCAGAAAGCAGCAGTTAGTTCATTGCGGGATCTGGAATCATAAGTGTTGAGTCTAAGCCCCTCCCTCTCTCTACCTGTTCACAGCCTCTGCAGCTGCGAGGCGAACGCGCTCCTCCTGTTCTACACAGAGAGCGCAAAAAATTGCAGTTATAGCACCTTACCTTAATGTTGCATGTGCTCCTTCCTTCTTCCCATTTATCTGTGAAAATAAAAAACTCGATCTCCTTCACTCGAAAATATAAATCTCACGAAATTTTGAGACTTTGACACCTGTTGTATGAACTTGTTTCAGTGAAGTTGGCAATAAATATTTTAATAAATTACTTTGTATGGTTTTAAGACATATTTACTAAACAATTTGGGCATCTTAAAAATTTATTTTAAAACCACAAATTATGGATGGGGAACTTGTACACACAGCCTGTCTCACTTTTTGAGTGCACCTAGCTTGATGAGGCGAAAACTTTCCATTGGTCAAAATAGGGTTTTAGATATTTGGGAATTATCCTGACACTTTAACCTGCACAATTTTGTGACACCAACTAAAAAAAAACTACTAAACCAGATAGAGAATGACCTGACTTGCTGGGAATTTTTAGCTTTGTCTCATAACGTGCAGAGTGGAAGCAGTGAGGATGAATGTGCTTCCTCGTCTTCTGTTTTTGTTTCAGTCTCTTCCGGTAAACATTCCAGTATCAGCTTTCAACATGTTGAGCAAAATGATTACTCAATTCATCTGGCAGCAAAAAAAAGACCTAAAATTAAATAAAAAAAACATAATTTTTACCAAAAAATTAAGGAGGTTTGGCTCTACCAAATCTAAAATTCTACTATTGGGCAGCTCAGTTGACAGCGATCGTGGCCTGGATTAGAGAGGATGAGGTAGTAAAATGGATTAAAGTGAACAAGTGAAATTAAATGGGTGCAGTTGTCTACTCTTCCATTTATTGACCTAAAATCTGTCAACAAACTTAAAATTTGGAATGATTGTATCAAACATACTCTAAAGTAGCGATAGGAATAGAAGCCCCATGAAGCTTTCTTTGGGGTTCATGTAATTGTGCCAGAAAAATGAACAAACCATTCAGGGCTTTGAAACCACACAGAACAGCGGCAGTCTCAATGCAGATACTACGACTCTTCCACTAAGCTATCTCTGCGACTAATGATAGCTTATGAAATTATATTTGTAGAAATATTTCCTTTATGAATAACGTTCATAGTGTACTCTTTTATTAGGAGAAACCGAGTTGAAACAATCCTGAGCAACTGCACTTTTTTTTTTTACCAGGAGCCATGATAAAGTGCAATGAACTAACGCTGATTCCAATACAGGGAAACAATAGAACTTGTTGGGAAACGTTCGGGATTCCTTTGTATTTATAGAGAACATAAGTGACATCTGAACCGAGGTTCGACTTAACGATGCATTTGGCGCTTCAGACGTCATCAACCACGTGATCTGCACTAGTTGACACACACCCCGAAACATTGAGTCGAACCACTCTACTATATGAAGGTGAAACACGCGCAGAAATTTTTAATGTTTTATAAGACCTAAAAATAGTATTCACAATAAGTTTTTTTTTAGATCCAATCCCTCTAATGTTCAAAGATACACACAGGACATCACACACCAAGAAATTATTGCCAGAAATAATGCAGAAGTCCAGCTCTAAAAAATGATAAAAGAGCAAAGAAAACAGAATTATTTGATTTGTTATTTCTTATTAATATTTCCAGGCTTTGTGTTTTGTACTGCAGCATGTTCATATTTGTATAATTTTGACAGAATATATTTTTATGGAGAGCAAAATATTCTAAATTGTTTAAGATTTAACTTGAGTTACTCTGGAAGAATGTTCCTGTTTTTATTCAAATTTATGTTCAAAAAGTTCAGTTTTAAAGGTTTAAAAAGTCTAAAAGTTTAGTGTCAGTAAATGTTTTCTCTTCTTTGGCCAAAAACCTTAAGCATGTTTTTAATTTAGGCCCCTGTGTGACTGAGTTCGACCCCCCCCTGTAATACGAGTCTAGAAAATTCATGCATTGTTTGTGTAAAATGGCTAAATAGAAGAAAAGGAATACATTTTGTATGTGTGTGGGGAAGGGGGGGGGCTGCTAGGTTTACTCACCCAGGGAGTAAGTTAGTGTAGAACTGCCACTGATTGTAGTTAGAAAATGCTACTTGACACATGGTCAATTTCCAGAACAATGCCCATTGTTGGTAATATAAACTTTCCACCCTAGAAGTGGGGCCCTGGTTTAAGACACGGGCCACTAAAGGCCTTATTATTCTTATAACCAGCTGTTTGATGGATCAGAATTTAAGTCCTTGTCACAGCTTCTAGGACAGTTTGGTCTTCTGCTGAATAATTTTTATACATATCTGCAAATCAAGCATTACACCACAAAGAGCTAGACAGAATCAATAAAATCCCAAACTGCATAAAAGAATAATTTACCACAATTGCAAAAAAACTTTCTTTCTTCTTCTTTAACTTGTTCTGTCCAACAGCTGGGCAGACAGATTAGAGCTGAAGGCCTCTTGTGTTGGACATATTTTACTTTAACAACAGGGGTTATGAATCTTCTGACAAACCAGAGGAATGTTTAAATAAACCCCTTTTGTAATCGAGGCCAAACTTTATTAGTTTTAATCGTATTTGAAAATATTTTGTGTTGGACCAGACGGAAAAGGAAAGGAGGGACGAAGAGAGAGGGAGGTTAGAGAGGGGGGGGGGGGTGTAAAACCATGAAGCAGCACAAGACAACACGTTTCTGGATGCTTATCTGCAAAAATGTCCACATGTCAACATGTACACCATACAGATAGTGTTCATGCATTCATACTTATGCATTCAAACCATTCATTCATTCATTTTCATTCATTTTCTTAACCGTTTTTCCCTTTCGGGGTCGCGGGGCTGCCGGAGCCTATCCCGGCCACTTGTGAGTGAAGGCAGGGGACAACCTGGACAGGTCGCTAGTCTGTCGCAGGGTAGAATGTCAACAATCACACACCCATTCACTCTCACACTCACACCTATGGACAATTTAGAATTGCCAATTAACCTGTGAAACATGTTTTTGGATGGTGGGAGGAAGCCGGAGACCCCGGAGAAAACCCACGCATACACGGGGAGAACATGCAAACCCCACACAGAAAGGTCCCCCGTTCATGTAGTTTTCACGTCCCCCAGTCGGGACTTGAACTGGAGGCTTTCTTGCTGTGAGGCAAGAGCGCTAACCACTGTGGCACCGTGCAGCCCGAAGCATTCAAACCAACTAGTGTGAAATACTTCATTAAATCACGCAAACTATTTGTGCAAAGGTGAGCTAACACCTGTGCTTAAGTCAGTGTTTATGTTCTTCTAAAATGGATGGTGGAATTTGAACAGAAGAAGGACCCCCCGGGGGATCACACCTGCCACCCAGGCCAGGGCCAGCAGGACCGCCACAAGGTCCCCTGAGCAAGAGAGCAGGGAGGCATGGGGGGCCAGAGAGTGCAGCCCCCCCCCCGCAGCACCAGGAAGGCCCAACGCCGGGCCCCACTCAAAAAGAGTGCCCACAGCCCCAGACGAGCACCGCATCACCACCCAGGAGTTCTGGGCATCCCCTGCCCCAACCCCAGGTACGAGCCAGGACCCCCAAAGGGAGACCCGTTCCGTGCTCCAGGCAGCCACCCACTTGGCCCACAGTTGGTCCAGGAAGGAGCAAGGCAGGGGCCAGCCGTCCCTGCACAGGAGGAGGGCACCCAGGAGAAAAGGGGGCCCACAAGGGGTGTTGTAAACATTGCCCGACCAGGCTCGGCCACAGTTGGAAATTTGGCGAGGTCCAGCACTCAGAGCAAGGACCAGAACCCACTCAACAGGGACACGGACACCCCTGTCACAGGTGTGATGTGATCTCCGGCTTCTGGCCTTGCCAGACAGCTCAGGGATCCCTCTCCCTGAGTGGAGAGAGGACTGCCGGGCCCAGGAAACCAGCACTCAGAGGGCATGGCCGCCGTTGCCATGGGCCCAGGACCGCCTACCAGGGATGGGGTATGGGACAGATGGTCCAAGGTCCTATCTTCCTTACGAAATGCGTGTTTGTGAGGGTGTGTGTGTGTATGTATGTGTGTTTATGTTGGAATGTAAGTTTTGAGGAGTAAAGGATGTGTGTACTAAGGGGGTGCAGTTAAAATTGGCCGTTAGGGCACTAAGAAGGCATCTACTACTTGCTGGCAGTGATGTCCAAGCACCCCACCTTCCATGGGCCCTACATGTTTAAGGTGCAAACAAAACCGAGAGAGGGGGGGCCCATTCCATGTGGCAACCATGGGAGGGGGACCACTGCCAAGTAGCTTCGCCCCCCAAGGTACATCGCAGGCTAAACCCTCCACCCCCTCACCCTAATATGAGATTATATGAGGAACGGGGTAAGTCGGGGACAGCTGTAGACTGTCCCCCGGTGGTCAAACAGTCGTCCCCCAGCCCCCCCAAGCATAGGTTCCAGGTCCCCTCAGCCCAGGGGTCCCCTCAGCACAGGGATCCCATCACCCGAGGCACCGACATCCCAGGCCCCACACCACCCACCCCACACAGAGAGAGAGGAACCAGAAAGCAGGCCTGTATCCGATCTGAAAAAATCGGAATCCATGCGCTTTTGTCCTGTTTACACGTTCACCGGTCATATCCGATCTGTGCCACATGAGAGGAAAAAATCGGAATTGGGTCACTTGAACCATGCAGTGTAAATGCGGCCTAGGCCTAGGCCTTTTGTCATCTACTTTTACCCTTCCTCTCTTCTCTATTCTTGATCATTATTCATCATTTAGTTCTCCATGCCTCTGTTTCGTGCAGTGCGATTCATGTAATCTCCCTATTTCCCTCTCCCCTCCTGGAGAGTGGGAGTGCCTCCACATCCCAGTTGGCTCATCTGTGCTCCTGTACCTGACCGTGTACCTCGTCTCTGCCTCGCCTCTACTACTGCTCCTACACCTGGCTGTGGATCCTGCCCCGGCTAGACTCGCACCCCCAACTGTCTCCCCAACTCTGGCTGGTTGAAGCTCGTCTGCTGGACTTTAAATATGTAGTTGTAGAGTTAGATAAGTTAAGTCTTCTCTAAGAGTTCTGGTAAATCGCCTGTCCGTCCTGTGGGAGGATCCCCCCTTCATGTGGGCACCCCTGAGGTTTCTTCGTTTTTTCCGGAATCCGTTTTTTAGGAGTTTTTCCTCTCCGCGCAGGGGGGTCTAAGGGCAGGGATGTCCAGTTTGGCTTAAGCAGTTCATTTTAGTATTTTCCTATTGAATTATATGTATTCATGATTCTTTTTAACTTTTTCAATTACCGATACGAAGCCCATCGAGACGACTGTTGTTGTGAGTTTGGGCTATACAAATACAATTGAATTAAATTGAATTGAGTGCAGAGGGGGAGATCATTAAGAAAACATGGAGAGTAAAAACAGAACAAACCTATTAGACAGAGGTTTGCAACTCCTGAAGAGACTGGTGGTGATATTACCTAAAGTGGAAAACCTGTATGCCCCGTGAGTTATGCCCAGTGTGTCAAATATAAGCATAAACTAACACCTGTGCAGAGAGTGTAAAGAGTGTGGATACATATCTGATTTAGTAGAGCCAGGGAGTGACGTTTGGGTCGCGGCGGAGCTGTCCGTTTACGTAGAGCCGGTCCACAGAGATGACAGCGCAGGCCCCTTCGCTCAGAAATTTCCTTCTGATGGGGAACAGGATCCTTCGATGCTCCAAGATTTCTTTGGGGAACTGATCATCCATCCTGAAGACAGTCCCCTGGAGCTCCTTGCCGAGACGCCTCACCTCTTCCTTCTCTTTGTGGAGAACAAACTTGGTAGAAGGTAATTCATTGTAATAGTGATTCCTTTTGCAAAGCGATCCTATAAACATCTATTTGTTGAAGGTGAATGTGATCGATTTAGGTAAATCAGTAACCATTGCAGAAATTGAAAGGGACAATGAATCCTTTATGTTTCTCATACAGGTGAAAATTTGTTAAGCAGTTCACTGGAAAAAAAAGCACTCAACACAGATAGTTTTTTTTTTCATCAAAAAGCAACGAGAAACAAGTTCATACATACCTTTACCTTTGGTAGGTTTTAATATTGTTACTTGCAGCAGCATATTAGAAAAAAACTAACCATATTTGACAAATTCTTGTCTTCTTACATGAGATTCATGTAAGACGTAAGTTTAGGAATTTTAGAGGTAGTTTATGTTGTAATTGTGTAGATCTATTCTGTTTGTCAGACCTAGTAAAAATAAACACTTTATGATAGAAACATACAATTTTATTTTACTATAACGTTAATATTAAATTTTTTTTCATGGGCACTTTTTTAACTTTCAGTTGCATTTGTGCTCAAAGGTTTAACCCAGGGGTCGGCAACCCATGGCTCCGGAGCCACATGTGGCTCTTTTATCCTTCTGTTGTGGCTCCCTGTGACTTTGGAAAATAATTAGTATATTATAAAAATTCAATTTTATTTTAGTTTGTTCATTTTGCATGGCATCTCAAAGGCTCCATGGCTGCTGGCTCCATACAAAGCGCGTGTGACGTATAAAACAGCTTCCTTAATGAATGAACTCGTATTTATCGGCGAGAACTGCAGAGCTGATAGCAGGAGGACACGTGGGGCGGCTTCAATTAACACTCCGGGTCCGGAGTGGTTTTCTTGACGTGCCGCTGGGCAGAGAGCAACTCTCTGATGACAGAGAGTTTGTGCTTCGTGTTTTTAGACACGCATGTGCAGTGATGTATGTTTCTTCAAGGACATGAGTGTAGATCGCGGGACAGAAAAGACTTTTTAAAAAAAGTACTTCTCAAAAATCCACCAGCCAATCAAAATCCTCACTGAAAAGTACGGGGCTTGATTGACATGCAGAATGGCCAATCGGACATCCTCTGACACATACGTCACTGCAGACGCAAGTTTAAATTCACTCAGCGCAAACTCTCTGTCATCAAAACTTATTTTTCTGCCCCGTGGCACATCATGTCTCCGGTAGAAGACCAGCAACCAGGGTGTTTATTGAAGCCGCCCTGCGTGTCTCCTCCTGCTACCAGCTCTGCAGTTCTCGCCAGATAAATATGAGCTCATCAAGGAAGCTTCGAGGCTCGCGCTTCATACGGAGCCAGCAGCGCCAAATGCCTCATAATATGCCATGCTCCCCGCATTGCACCGTTTACAGCAGAGCATGAATACGATGGTTGCTGCTTTCTGTCTTTGTAATAAAATGCTTCATCTGTTAATACAAAAGTATCTTTATGGAAACTCACTGTGTAGTTTTTAATCATCAGTACATAAACAATAATGTTCAAATAAACATGTAACTAATAAACATGACGATGGAAAGAAAGAAGTACTTTTTTTTTTATCTTTTCTGGCCTGCTCATGTCCTTGAAGATTGATCACGATCGACGTAATGAGCACCCTTGATATAATATATACATGCATAATATATATAATGATGTCAAAACGGCTTGTGGCTCCGGGTGCTTTTTTTTTTCATTAGGGGCGGTCCCAAATGGCTCTTTGAGTAAAAAAGGTTGCCGACCCCTGGTTTAAACAATTCTTCTAGAACTTTTCACTTTACCTATCTTTAAGAAACTGGAACAATTCTTGCTGACTTCAATTTACTGTTGTTTACAGATGACACACGCAACTTGTCCTGACACATTTTCTGTGTCTGAATGAATGGCCACACATCAAGGCCGTCTATGCAAAAGTCTGTTCACAAATCTTAAGGTAGAATGCTTCATTTATAAAATGTGCTTTTTGGACTGATAGAGAAAACAGTAGTTTCAGGGGAAAACCTACGCACGTAAAGAAAAACACGCAAAACGCACCCAGAACAGGTTCAACGGCTAACACATCAAGGTCATCTATGCAAAGGTCTGTTCACAAACCGTTGCATTGACGGCCTTGATGTCTATGCAAAGGTCTGTTCACAATTCTTAAGGTAGAATGCTTTATTTATAAAATATGCTTTTTGGACTGATAGAGGAAACAGTAGTTTCAGGGGAAAACCCATGCACGTAAAGGAAAACACGCAAAACGCACCCAGAACAGATTCATTGACCACACATCAAGGTCGTCAATGCAAAGGACTGTTCACAAACCTTAAGCATATCTTTGCTTAACTAAAAGTTCTAGTGCACACAACATGTTTGGAGTAAGGAGGAGTGGAACTGGACTGCCTCGTTTTCCTCTGATGATAATTCTTGTAAAATGTCTGCAGAGCTTTTTTTCCACTTCAGAAAGTGCCCAGTCCACAACTTCATGGGAGTCAGAAAGGTCTTTGTTTTCAAATGCTGATAAAGGCATGCTTGATACCTCTCCTTCTCTGCGCCGATTAAAGAGAATTATCTGTGTCAAGCAAGTCTTTGATAGTTCTGTCCAAGCCTTTGCGGAAGGTTTTGCAGAGAGTAAGCTGAACCACTCTTCTTGGACTTGATTAAGATGTCTGTGCAACTTTTGCACGTCTTCAGTAAAGGGCATGAGATTGGGAACATTCCACTTTGCCTCCCTGATGTTTCTTAATGCCGTTGCTGATATCATCTCATTCCACTTCTCTTGATGGACTTCCTTGAACTCACTAGCCTTCTTAACAAGCATCTTTGTCATCTGTAATTACACCCTGAGTTTTTAAGAGTTTGCTGACTTTAACCAGTGCATTTCCAAGCTTGTTTGTTAATGATGGGACAGAGAACTTGTTTTCTTCATCATTATACCCGCATGTAGCCTTGACAGCTTTCACTGTCTCTGGGTAATTCTTGGGGTTGATGAGATCTTCCATTTTTTTAAAGTTGTGATTTTTCTGGCTTGATGTACAAGTCTTCCCATTTCTCGCATCTTCTCTCGAACATATTGCTGACTCTTTGCAGAAGTTCCACCTTTATTTAACAGATGCTGGCCTAAATCTAGGATGACAGTGTCACTTTTAATCATGTTTGTGATTGGGTCAGGATTCATTGCACTGATTACCTTCCAAAGATGTTTGTTAATAATAATAATAATAATAATAATAATACATTTTATTTATAAGGCGCCTTTCTAAGCACTCAAGGTCGCCGCACAGCATGTATACAGTATAAAATTCAATAAACAGTTAAAACAACAACAACAATTTAAATAAATACACAATTAAATACAAAATATATAAAAACCCGAGAAAGTTAATGTTAAAGTGAATAGGCCAGTTGGAAAAGATGAGTTTTTAACTTTGATTTGAAATGTGGGAGTGTGTCAGTGTTGCGGAGGTCAGGGGGGAGTGAGTTCCAAAGCCGGGGAGCAGAGCAACTGAATGCCCGGCTCCCCATGGTGACAAGACGGGCAGAAGGAACAGAAAACTGGATAGAAGAAGAGGAGCGGAGGGAGCGAGCAGGTATGGAGACATGAAGGAGGTCAGAGAGATATGGAGGTGCAAGGTTGTGAACGGCTTTGAATGCGTAGAGCAAGATTTTGTATTGAATGCGGTATGGGATGGGGAGCCAGTGAAGCTGTTGAAGAATAGGTGTGATATGGTTGATGGAGGGAGTGCGTGTGATGATACGAGCAGCTGAATTCTGAACCATTTGAAGTTTATGGAGGGTTTTTTGTGGGAGACCAAATAGAAGAGAGTTACAATAGTCCAGGCGGGAAGTAACAAGACTATGTACCAGTACAGCAGTGGACTGAGGAGTGAGGGAGGGCCGTAGACGTTGGATGTTGCGTAGATGGAAGTAGGCTGATCTGGTGACGCTGTTTATGTGAGAAGTGAAAGAGAGACTACTGTCGAGGATGACACCCAAACTCTTTACCTGAGGGGAGGGAGAGATGGTGGAGCCATCAATAGAAAGAGAGAAATTGTTGGTCTTGCTCAGGGTGGATTTGGTGCCTATCAGAAGAAGTTCAGTTTTATTGCTATTAAGTTTTAAAAAGTTTGAGGTGAACCAGGATTTGACTTCATTGATGCAGTCAACCAGCGCTAATGGAGGCAGTGTGGAGTTGGGTTGGCTGGAAAGATAGAGCTGGGTGTCATCCGCATAGCAATGAAAATGGATGTGGTGTTTTTGGAAAATATGACCAAGCGGGAGAAGGTAGATAATAAAGAGGAGTGGACCAAGCACAGAACCCTGAGGGACACCAGTTGTGATGGGGACAGAATGAGAAGTGAAAGATTTCAGTTGGATAAACTGAGTACGGTCAGACAGGTAGGAATGAAACCAGGAGAGGACGGTGCCAGAGATGCCAATGGAAGAGAGTCTGTTCAGGAGGATAGAATGAGAAATGGTGTCAAAAGCTGAACTGAGATCAAGCAAAAGGAGGATGGATAATAAACCACAGTCAGCAGAGAGGAGAAGGTCATTAGTAATTTTTAGAAGAGCAGTTTCAGTACTATGAAGGGGACGGAAGGCAGATTGGAAAAGTTCATACAGATTATTGGAGGACAGATGAGCATGAAGCTGAGCAGATACTGTTTTCTCAAGAATTTTTGAAATAAATGGAAGGTTGGAAATGGGACGGTAATTATTGAGTTCTGTTGGATCTGCACCCAGTTTTTTAAGTATGGGGGTGACAGCAGCAGTTTTCAGTGCAGGAGGAATGATTCCAGAGGAGAGGGAAGCATGGATTATGTTGGTGATGAGAGGACAAAGAGAGGGAGCAGTAGCTTTGACAAGGATGGTGGGGAGTGGGTCAAGCTGGCACGTGGAAGATTTGGATTTTTTAATTAATGTAGAGATTTGACTAACTGCGGGTAGGGTAAATGAAGAAAACAAATCATCGGACGTAAAAGATGGAATGGTAGATAGAAATGGAGCAGAGTAAGGGGTAAGCTGTTGATGGATAAGGTGGATTTTTGTGGTGAAAAATGAAGCCAAGGTATTGCAGAAATCAGTTGAATAGAGATGTGATGGAAGGGCGTCAGGAGGTTTGGTGATGTTAGATATGAGAGAGAAAAGAATCTTTGAATTTTCTTTATTTGAATTGATTAGATTGGAGTAGTAGGCAGATTTGGTTTTGGAGATGCACTCTTTATAGTGGAGAATGTGCTGTTTGTACATGTCTTTGTGGATACTTAGTCCGGTTTTGGTGTAGAGTCTTTCAAGTTGGCGACCTTTTGCTTTTAACTGTCTTAGAAAGGGGGTGTACCAGGGTGCAGTGTAGGTGAATGAGACAGATCTGGATTTGAGTGGAGCAAGTGTGTTGAGGATGTGGTGCAGGTGTGTGTTGTAGTGTGAAACAAGTTGATCTGGAGCTGTAAAACTGTCTGTATTTGGAAGTTCACTGATCAGGGCAGATAAAATCTCCAGGTTGATATCCTTAGCATTACGCAAGGTAATATTGCGTGAAGGCTTGTGTTTGGAAAGAAACAAATTGACATTAAATGTCACAAGCATATGGTCGGAAAACGGGATGAAGTTCGATTTACAGTCCATGGGTATTATACCTGAGCAACAGATTAAGTCCAGAATGTGTCCTTTTGAGTGAGTGGGAAAATCAACAAATTGTTGAAAACCAAAACTGTCCAAACAGGATAGGAAATCATTAGTAAGGGAATTGTTAACATTATCCAGGTGAATATTTAGGTCTCCTAGTAATAAAACATTTGGTGAAAGAGCAGAGACATATGTTAGAAAAGTTGAGAAGTCTGACATGAAATCCTTTTTTGGTTTTGGTGGTCTGTAAATAGTGGCAATGATGGTCGGGGTAGATCCAGAAAGCTTACATACAGTGGCCTCAAATGACTGGAAGGTAGGAGCTGTTATAGGAGCTGCTCTCAAACACTCACGGAAAATTAATGCAAGACCACCACCACGACCAGTGACACGTGGTTGGGAGAAATAAACAAACCCTGGTGGAGTGGCATCGTTCAGGTCCATGAAGACATTCTTCTGCTGCCATGTTTCAGTCAGGCATAGAAAGTCTAATTTACCGTGTGAAGGGACTGGTCCAGTGAATGCACACAAGGCCTGAACACGATTTTTGCCAGGCTTTTTGGTGACAGTTCCTTGTTTAAGTGAACAAGTGCCCACGTGTCTCCACAACACATTTCGTTTGTAAAGTCCTTGACAGTATGCGCAGTGCATAAAGTCTTTACCCTGAATTTCTGCAGATGGTCGTTTAGATGCCACTAGTTTCCCGCTTCCAGCCTCCATAACAGCAGCATTTTATGCAAAGTTTCCTTTGTTGCAAATGAAATCCAAATGTTTTTTTTCCTCTCTCTGGAGCCCTTTGGAAAGCTGAGAGCCTCAGATTTATCGATATGAGCACGCTCGAGATGCCTGGCCATCTTAGAGTTAGGCTCATTACAATACAAGCGATAATGCTTTTTGTCATAAACCCTTTTTCCTCCTCTTTTTTGGCAAGCAGTATCAACAATTTCATTATCATTCATACTTGAAGAGGGTTCTTCTTCTGCTCCTAAGTCATCAGGTATATAACTGGGTGTGTAATTACTCTTGGATGTTGTAGTTGAGTCGCATGTTGAGTCACAGATTTGTTCATTTGGTAAATCATTCAGCCTAGAAAGTTTTTTCCCGTGCTGGTGGTCTGTAGGTGCTATCACTGTCAGCACCACTCTCTGATGTTGAATCTGGAATGTAAATATTGGAACTTTCTGAAGTTGAATCAAAAAGGTGATCCGGATCCTCCATATTCAGGTCTTGGAGCTTAAACAAACAAAAAGTTCAAAAGTAACAGTGCGTTCTCCAACAGCTGCGCTAAAGCAAAATAGATACAAATAATGGCATTACACTTTCTGCTATATGTGAAGGGAACTTATTAAAAAAAAGACATAACTTAAAATAGAAATAAATATCTACAAATGTGAAATTAAAAAATGTATATTTTTTTTCAAGCCAACAGATAATGGTACAGAAATAGTTTAAAACTCACAATTACACTTTTAGTTCTTCTTAATCGTGGGACGACAATCTCATCGTCGGGGGGCATCACACACTGCAGAACACATGCATACAGATTACCAATGTTAGAAAAGTTTAAAGTATTACAAAATTTGTTAAACAGTCAGTGAAAGCTTTTTGTTTTTATATAAAGTGAACAAGACTAGACTAGCCAGTTGAAAAGAACTTTGGAATATGGCAAAAAACTAGATTTAGACACACCTGCAAATTTACATTAATAAAAGTTTTACCTCAGATAAAGATGTAATGCTCGAGCCACTGGCTTTGTCTGTCCGAGTCTCTGGTGTTTGAGGCTGGCCTTCCACTGCATTCATGTAAACATGAACTGTTGCTGACTGCAAGACATTTTTAAAATGAAAATAATTATAAGACTTAATGTTTAATGTAAGAATTAAAAAATGCTTGATAACAAATAGGTGTTCTAGCTTTAATTGTTCATTGAAAAAAGTGTTATGATATAAGAATTATATGCTTTTTGATAATATGTAAATTTTAATCTTTTCTATTTTGAAAAATTGACAAAACTACTATTTTACACAAATTGGAGTATACGCACATCGTGGGGACCAGCTATATTCAACACCTTCCAATAGTATTTCCTCAAACTGTGTGTCCAGAAACATGTCTTTTGGGGACCTCGTCAGAGTCAAAACTAAATTCAAAATAAAGTCAAAAACCTACAAGCCTAAATGTTCCGAATCACAACAAATGTTCCATCAACAACCATTAATAAATTGCACAATTCAAATCTGTAAATAGCCACATTTACTCAGATGGAACAGAACATATCAGCTGGTTAGACCCTCTTAACTGGTCAGATATTTCAAATATTTGAGCAAAAAAGGTCTAAGGAACATTCAAATTACAATCTAAACATAAACAGAGCTGTACCTGAAGGAAAGAGCTGCACAGATAGATAGATAGATAGATAGATAGATAGATAGATAGATAGATAGATAGATAGATAGATAGATAGATTAATTGTCCACTGGGGAAAGTTGTTTTCATAGTAAAACATTTTTTCATAAGCTACGGAATTATGGTATTCATGCATATGCCTTTAGTTTGTTTTATTTTTGATAAAACAATGTATGGCGTATGTCTCAACCATTCAGAAAGCAACAAGAAATTCCATTTGCGCTGAACAATTTCCCATTTCCACGTCGATTATTACAGATATCTGTAGCTTGTCAGATGCAATTAAATGGATGGAAATAAAATGCCCCATCACAATGCGTAATGACGCACAATGGCTGATCTTGCGCTCTTAGAAGATGTGGCAAATGGAAGAATTTGGAGTGAACGCATCTTTAGACAGCAAGAAGACTTGCTGGCAAACGTGGACGAGTGGCTTCCGACTTCCTCGAGCCGTCCTGTTGGACCTCTGCGAGCTTTTGGGCCCGGCGTTACAAAGGAGCACTCGGAGGACCCACACTGTGCCCTCCAAACAACATTTTTCTCCTCTTTTCCACCTCGCCAACGATAACTTCTACTTCACATTGAGTGAAGTTACATTTTTTTGATGTCCTCTCTGTGTTTGCCATGATTTTGCAATCACTGAATATTCATTTGTGGGCGTTTCACGGACTATTTATGGGAAACTATGGGCGTGTCATGAAGCCGCAAAAACTGTGCAGCATTTAGAATTGGTTGTAATTTATTAAGGGAAAAATCCGTAGAATGTGCGTGCACACTTTTTTATTTTTTATTTTTTAGCTGCGTTTACATGGGCAAAAGTAATCTGTAAGAACTCCTCATCGTAAGAAACATGTGTCAAGTAAACACGCCACTCGGAATAGTCTGCCCCGATCAGACTCGTTGGGATCAAATTTTCTTTCCGATCGAGATAGGTGGGTTATACCGATTGTTTATCAATTCGTTGTGCATGTAAACGGTTTATTCCGATCGTGTGTCACTACTGCTCTGGTTTTACGTCATGCATAGACGGTGTTTCGCTCCAGAGAAAGCTTTGGAGCTCAAACAAGAGCGGCTGGTCTGTGGACGCCCGGTGCGAAGCACTGCTCCGCTCTCCGCTTCGCCCCTCTGGCTCTCCGCCTCTCTTAAACCCCTAACGAGGGGAATGCCGGGGAGGAGCGGGACCCTGCGTGGTCCTGGCTTGTGTGCCGGTGGACCGAACGAACTGTGTCTCTGAGCGGAGCAGCTGGATTAATAACTTTGTGTTTGAGGGGAGGATGCTTTGTTACGTGTGCGTTTTGTTGTTTGTGTGACTGCTATCTCTGTCCCGCCGCTCTCGGTTAGCCTGTCAGGAGAACCATGTGTCTCTGAGCAGAGCTCGGACTTCCAGCTCCAACAGCGGCTTTGAGCAGGCGGTGTGCGAACTTTTCGAAGCGGAATCCTTAGAAACCGTCAAACAATCACGTGGATTTGTGTTTCTAGTCGTGTCCCGACAAAATAAAAGCTGATGTTGTTCCCACATATTTACGTGCAGCCAAGATGCACCAAAAAAATATAATAGAACCCCTGTAATGCATAATGAAAAGATCATATAAAAATAATAAGGAACCCCTGTTCAATTCAACAATGGCATGGGAGAGGCAGAGCAAAGTCAAGACAGGCTGATGGGAGATGTACTGCAGATGAAAGCCGAGTCAATAATCAGGGGATGGCTCCCTCTAGAGGCCAGAAGGAGAGACAAAAGCCTGAGTCCTGACAACTCACATCTGGTTTCTTGACTCTGTTACGGACAACTGTATCTTCAGCTGTCTTCATAAATTTGGTTTTGGCTCTTTTTTCTGTAATAAAGTTAAAACAATCCATAATAATGCTAACTGCTCTATCAAAGTGAAAAATGGAACCTAGATTCAATTTTATTAGAGAAATCACAGAGGTATTCACCCTCACCTTATCTTTTCCTACTAGTCCCTCAAATCCTTACTGATGATATCACTATACAGTATTAAAAGGTATCTCAGTTTTTAATAAAGAAATTCTAATTAGTCAGCCAGCTGATGACACTATTCTTTTTTCATGTCTCTTTCTCAATCTTTGCAAATGTGAACTTTATCCAGTAAAAGAAAAAATGAATGAATGTAAGGTTCTAAAAGCATGATTGAGGAAACAAAGTGGTGTTTTTACCCAACGTTGCTTAATTTAGCTTCTCCACTACTTTTAAATGGTTCAGAAGCCTGAACAGTGCTTCAAAAATGGAGGGGGAAAAAACGCCTATAATTCAAGGTACCTTACACTCGAGGAGGACAGAAATTTGTTCAGTTACAACCTCCAACTGCTCTGAAACATATTCTGTCGATTCCTCTATGTGCGGTTTTTAGCCAAAATCTAAAGACCTGTGTTTTCTAGCACAGTTTCTGCAGAGTGGCAGGAATTTGTTAGAAATCCACCTCTTGGGTCTGCTGGAGTAAAAGTATGCTTTCACATATTTCCCATCATCCATTTGTTTATACTCTCTCCCACTAGCCCACAGCTCAACACAAACCTAAGCCAACATTAACAATGCAACAAAAATGGTGAGCAATATCAGACCTATTCAGCCATATAGAGGTTTGAGCCAGATTCTAGCTCAGACGAGGAAAACAAAGACGTACATGGATTGAATTATCTGCAAGTGGGTTTGTTGGACTGGAGTTGAGCAGGAAGACTTTGGCGCTCCCATTGCAGTTTGTAAATCAAAGCTGAGAGCCTTTTTAATTGTATTTTTTCACCTGGTAAGCCACGATTCGAAAAAAGAAGTAATAAAAAATACAGTTTTAAGCTCAAACGATTCTTTATCGGCGTGGGACCCCCTCTAATAAAAAATGTGTTTTTGGTGTTTTTAACATCTTGTAGCCTTTTTCTTAATACATATAAAAAAGAAATCATATAAAAAAAATTTCAGATTAAAATTGCATTTCTGAGTATATCTTTTTTCAAATGGAATGGAATCAGGAGCAGATGAAAAAAAAGAAAATTTGAAAAAGCTCAGTTGTGATGTAGAAAATACATTTGGAGGGGGACAAGCTCCCTGCTCCACTCCATTCTGATGCATCCACTTGTAGTCAAACAGATCCATGTATGTCTTTGTTTTTCTCGTCTGAGCTGGAATAAATTTAAAACATCAGCTGAACTTCAAAAACAGTGCATTTTTACTACAAAAAAGAGTGTGCTTATCAAATTGGATTAAAAAAAACCCCTACAAAATGTCACTAATGGAACTGTACAAGGCAAGAAATGATCAATAAAAGCAAAAATGTCACTTCTGCACAGGAGCTACAGTGAGGACCATAAATATTTGGACAGAGACACATTCTTTCTAATTTTGTTTCTGTACATTACCACAGTGAATTTTAAATAAAACAACTCAGATGCCACTGAAGTGCAGACTTGCAGCTTTTATTCCATTTTATTTTATTTTATTCTTTTATTCTATAGAATCTTGATAAGATCCTTTTCCTCACACGCACATATATACTCATCTTTCACATACATATATTCTTTTTTAAGAGTGACATTGAGAGTGAGAATGTATGTATGTGTGAGGTAATATATATGCATGCGAGAGAGAGAATATATGGATGCGCAAGTGAGAATACATGTATGTGCAAGAGAGAATATATGTATGCGTAAGAGAATATATGTATGCGAAAGAGAGTATATATGAATGTGAGAGCAAGAATGTATGAATGTGAATGGTTCAGAATAAATAATGTCTTATACGGCCCCTCATACCGTTCGGATTCACCTGATTAACCACATTTGTCTAGTTTTGTGGGCTTACAAGTGGCCACAAATTACATTTATGTCAAACGTTTGGACACAGAGAGAAAGAGGCTCCATCTATCAATTTTTATTTACGCTTCTGAAATGACTGCTGGACTTGTTTTTTTTTCCTATATGTCCCCTGTGACATCAAATAAAACCCATTTATTATTATTTTTAAACTATTGTGTTTTTCTTTTGTGCATATTGACAGTGATGTCATTGCTTTGGGGGAATCAGAAGTGGCCCTTCACATCCCTGACTGCAACACGTCATGCAGAAAATAAGTCATTTTGCTGAGATTTCTTCCCATCACATGCTAGACTCTACATTGCCTCACTTGACAGTTTTTTCCCTTTCGGGGTCACGGGGCTGCCGGAGCCAGGGGACATACAGGACAGGTCGCTAGTCTGTCGCAGGGTAGAATCTCAACAATCACACAGCCATTCACTCTCACACCTATGGACAATTTAGAATTGCCAATTAACCTATGAAACATGTTTTTGGATGGTGGGAGGAAGCCGGAGACCCCGGAGAAAACAGGAGATGATGTTGTTTTTTTTCACATCCCCCAGCCGGGACTTGAACCGGAAGCCTTCTTGCTGTAAGGCAAGAGCGCTAACCACTGCGCCACCGTGCAGCCCACTTTTAAGCACATTTATTTATTTATTTATCTGTAATTTTTATTGGAGCTATGGTATCAATCAATTTTTATTTCATTCTGTTCTATTTTATCTAACTTTTTTGTTTGGTGCTATCACTGCTGTCAAGTGATCCTGAATTTTCATTTTTTATTTTGTCGTTTTCTTACTTATTTAAAAATGCGATAGTATCACAGAATACCTGCAGATAAATGACAAAACTTGTCCTTCTAATTTGACTTTATTTCTCATTTTTAATTCTTCTTCATAATCCCGTTTTGCCCCTTTTGGGGTCATGGGGCTGCCGGAGCCTATCCCTCCTCTACTTTCTTCTGTGAAATTTAAAGAAATATGCATAATTAAACACATTTTTTCCTCTTTATTTTGTTGTATACTTTTAATTTTCAGTATTTCCATAACAGATACATCAAATTATATTAACCTAAGATCAAAAGTATTAAATCAACTAAATTTTTATTATGATTTATTTGTATCCTTTTGAAATATTCAGTCTCTTGCATTACATGTGTTTGTTCTGCCCTTGTAAATAATGTTGGCAACTCCTGTTTAACTCACCCATATGGTTAAAAGGTGGTATGTGTCATAATTCTCAGGCAGGACAGACCCAGACGCTGAAACCCAGAATGATAACACAGATGAATGGCTTGGTAAATAGATTTTAATCTCAAGGGAGATAACTGGATTATTTTGACAGGATGGCAATCCAGACTGGAACGAGGCCCGTGACATGGCTGGAGGTAATATCGCGGCTGACAATTCCTGACATCCTCAGAGGTAGCAGGTGAGTAAGTGGTGACTTCCACACAGGTGACCTTCGTGTTGATGAATCCATAAGGGGTAACGAACTGGCGTTGAATGATTGAGCTGGATCTCCTTAAGAGCAGGCTGGTTGATGAGAGTGAAGTGGCCACAGCTGGTGGAGTCAGGAGCAGAGCAGAGCAGAGGGGGGCGGGGCTGACAGAGGCACCGTGACAGTATGGTTCCAATAATTTCATACAAAAACATTTCAGAAGAAAAACCTTTATTCGAAGATTTTTATAAAAACATTACAGTTTATAATTTATAATATAACAACCATTTATCATTGTAAGTTAAGTTATGCATATTACAATAGGGAAGGGATTAAATAAGTGTGCTTCTTCCCTTACCCTTTCAAGCATTAACTGTTTAGTATTATTATTGTATTATGAAAAGTAAGATACAAGAATGTATACTCACAGATTGTGACTTATTTTTGTTCGTTTATATGTGCTGTTCCTGTGTTAAAGGAAGCGTGTTCCAATTGACCAGGCTTTAAATAAGAAACTCAAATTAATATTGTTTCTAATAACTGCTCTAACCTTTCAAAATAAACTTCTCACAGCTGCACAATGATGTACTGGTTAGCAGGTGTGCCTCATAGCAAGAGGGCTCTGGCTCAAATCCCAAAAGGGTCCTTTCGGTGTGGAGTTAGCATGTTTTACTGCATGCATGAGTGGGTTTTCTGCAGCTTCTTCCATCAGTCCAAAAAACTTTCTTCATTATAGTTGATTAATGTAAAGTGTGTGAATAGGGATTGTGTGTGTTGTTTGTCTCTGTCCCAATGCGATGACATCACAGTCAATCTGCACTAAAGAAAAATTAATTAATAATAATAATTTTTAAAAAGTAAATAAGTTTTACTTGATGTCACAAGTAAAAGCATAAGAAAATAACTATCTCATTTGTCTTACAATTAAGTCTTGGAAAGTGAAGTTCCATCTTTTTTTTTCAAGAAAGATTTGAAATCCAGATGCCAAGACTCAATTTCAAGACATTACCTGGATAAATGAGAACTTTCACCAACATGGAGCTTCCATATTGCCTTTGACAACATTTGATACCTGGGAGAAATCAGGTGCATCCAACTGTGAAAATGCATTCTTGGAAAATCCTGATCTACGATGAGTCAATTATCTAATTTATCTTGGAGAACTACCTGATGACGTCACATTGAAACTGTCCCTAACTCTCAAAACTACACCTGTCAAAAAATTAAATGTGATGTTAGCTTTGCTAATGTGGGTGTTAAAAATAATCAACACATGGCTGTTTTTTCTGTCTGTACTCTCTGAGGAAGAGATGACGGTTGCCTTGGAATGCGTATCCAGTTACATGAATCCGACGTGTCATGTGACAACCTGCGCCTTCTTTACACTCACGCAAATTTAAAGGAAGCAAATCTGCCTGGTCTGGTATTGTAATAAAGGCAAAAGAAAGATTGGTGGTCATTACAGTCACCTACTTAGAAAACAATCTGTTGGATAAAAACAAGTCCAGTAGTTTTTTCAGAACATGATAAAACGGCTTTAAATCTCCAGAAATGAGATGATCAGGTAGTTGAATGTAAACAGGCTGCATGCAAATAAAACTGCAGTGTGAGTGTGCAGAAATACACAACTGAACTCCGTGAGACTGATTGTGAGTCACTGATGTTTACTTACTTTGATATCATATTTCAACAGCAAACGTATGTTTTAAAAGACGTTTTACAGCTACAAAATAGTCTGTCGCCTTTTTATTAAAAAATTCAAAATATATGAAACTCTTTTTACTCACCTTCTGTTGTGCTGTTAACTCAGTGGTCTCCTCTAGTAAACTTCAAGCACGCAACAAGAAACTTAAAGAGGAAATTCTCCTTAGTTCCATTCGGCATGTATGGCTCCACAGTGCTGTTAAAGCTAACTGAAGGAAGTAGCTCACAGGACTCCGTAGTTCTGAGATTAAAGTCAGAATTCTCAGTTTAAAGTCAGAATTTTCTATGCCCTTTTTTTTCCCTTTCTCCATGGCCCTAATCCTCTTCCGTACACCTGAAGTGTTCTGAAATGATTTTATTTAAACAGCTAGTACTCACTTGTTGGTATAAAGAAGTCAGTCATACCTTGATAAAAAAACATCCAAGACAGTCAGAAAAACATTTCAGCCGAAAAACACAAACTCAAATTAGTTTTTCTCTCAGGGAGATGAAACTTTATTTTAATTTTAATTCACACACAGTTTTGAAGAGTTTAATCAGAATTTTAATTGACAGGTGAAAATAAAAAAAGAAACAAACAAACAGAAAACACGTCAGTTTATCAAAAATAATCATTCTGGAACTGTAAACTTTGAATCTTCAAAAGATAAGTTGAATGAAGAAAAGGGTGAGTTGCCAAAGAATTCACTGTTTGAAATCATTCTTAAGTAAACAATGTCAAAGAGACCAACATTACTACTACAAGCTGCAGACCTGCACTTGCAGTGACAGCACTGTTGCACAAGTTACCCTTGCAACAGCTAAACCTGCTTCCTGAATATTGAAATAAGGAAGAATAGCACAATTGCTTTGAGACGCATCCCTTTGCGAAGGTTGAGAATACTTCTGGATCACGTGCTAAGAGAGAAGGTTATCAGAAGCTTTAACATAATTCTCCTTCAGAATAGTCAAGAATAGAGGAAGAACAGATGTCTCACCTTTTACAGTAATGCAATGGTCTTCATTTCCCTTACAGGCTAAAATTCTGTCGCATGTCCCAAAACAGGTGAAGCACTGTCTTCCATTTGGAGTGGTATTGATCAAATCTACAGAAACAAAATATAAATTGTGTTTAAAGATGATAGGAACCTCACAGCCTTTTCCCCCCAATTCCATCTTGTAAACAGATTTATTGGAACTTGTTAACATTTTAGTTGATTTTAAAAAATGTAATTTAGATTTATCTAAATAAAGCAATTTCTATAAGAGAATAAAATACTCTTTTTTGTTCCTGTCAGAAAATCCCACATGGAGTTACATTTTGTAAACCAAATCAGATTCATCTTTTTAATTCTTTCTATTCTCTGCATGTCTGAAATTACAGGTATCTTATGAAGTGATATATATGCCAAGACATAAAAAAAATTACAAACAATTTTTTTTTCTTTCAAAATTATTTTTTCTGAAACTTTTTTTTTTTGGTTTAAAAACTTTTTTTTGCTTTCAAAAATAATCTTGCGTTTGCAATATAAATGTATTCGCATATTTTGTGTCTTATCTAACTTTTTCCATATCCTTGATTTTTTGTTGATAAGTTTCATTTGAGTGTGACATATCTGCAATCAAACAGCTGCTGATTGATGCTGATATCTCTGTCTTGTATTGACAGTGATCGGAGGCAGACGGACTTTGGACTTTGGATCGGTTGTGTTTGAACGGGATTCTGCAGTCTTCATCCATTCTGGCCCCTTAATCTCAGAGTAATACCGAATACCAAAATAAAACAGGATTTTGTATTTATTTCTGTTGGTGTAGTGACCAGCATGTTTAAAATCTTTGCAGCAGAAAAAACTGTCTGAGCTCCGACTCCGTCCAGCCAGAAATTACATTTTATTACAGTTAAGATTTGTATCTAAACTATTTTTTTAATTTTTTTAATAAATAAAATAATAAAATAAAATAAAATATTTCACGACTAATTTTTGTCTTTCTTTGGACAAAAGCACACGAGTTCTGTGAAGATTAACATAAAAATTAAAAATGCTTCTTCTGCTAAATCCATCATTCTTTTGCCTATTATTGCTGTTAATCTATTACAATAGATGAAATAATATGCGCTTTAAATCTTTTTTTTAATAATTTTTTAACCTCTTGATCCAGAGTTTATCTACTTCGCATATATCTTACATTCAATGTGAAAATATATTAAACTGACAGTAAATGACTTTAAGACAATCCAATACATTTCACTGGAAAGATTGTGTGTTACCAAGAGCAGGGGCAGAATAATTGTTGCAGAGGTTGGAGTTGCAGCATTGGGTGTTAACCGAGGTTTTGTCCAGCCCATAATTGGCTGAACCTTCACCACATTCATCAGGCAGAAAACAACCCTTTCGGTCCAGTCCTGAATGAATCACATGCAGGCAAACAGCAACTGTTAATAAATGTAATCTATACTATGCACATAAAAAAGCAAACACTAAGAAGGATTTAATGTCGTACTCATAGTAGCACTGGATGCACCACATAGATGAGACTTCGAAGGACATTCTTTTTGCATTTGAAAGCAGTTCCCCAAAATGTCTGGTATGCATTCATAACACTTCAGAGTGTCACCTAATAAAACAACAAACAATATAAGAATTAATTTGTACAAAAATTAAAAAACAATAATTACACATTCATTCATTAATCATAACTACAGCAAGACTCTAAAACTCTGTGCAGCTAAGACAAAAAAGCAGCAATGTCAACTATTTGGCAATTTGGAAAAAAAACGGAAAATGGCATAGAGCTTAAGAGTTATTTGTTTGACCTTCCACTAAGTTTTATAAAACTTAAAACAGCAACACAAAAGAAATTAGAAAGAAGAAAAACTCACCTTTTGGTAGAAGCCAAATGCCAAGAATTAGAGCTAAGAGATGCATGCTGGTCTGGGTTTCTCTTCACTCTGTTGTAATTCTTTATGTTACCTTTCCACAGGGGAGAACTCACTCCATGATTCAGACTCCTCCCTCATCCATTTTGAAATACTGATTACCTACTCCTATTGAAACATTGCAACTAAACATTTTATGGTTTAGTTTTTAACAGCAATTTTAACTATTATCATAAGCTCTATAAGGAAATTTTACTGTGATTACTGTCATGCAGTGTGTGGTTTTAAAGTGGTTCCTTTAGCAAAGCGGTCCTATACTTAAACAGTCATTTGTTGAAGGTGAATATTATCTTTCCGTTTGTCAGACGTAGTAAAATTACATACTGTATTTTAAAATAAAAACTGTATAAAAAGTAGCTTCCTTTTGATAATGCTCTTATATAAAAATATTTCTTTATTAAATTTAAAATCAGATACAATCAACAAATCAATTTCACAATGTCCTAACAAAAGCCTTTTTTTCATGTAAAAGGCAGTTTTTTTGTGTGATAAATGCAATTACTTCAAGACAAAGTGAGGAGAATTAGTTTATTTATACAACAGGTGAGTGTGCTGATCACTGTCATTGACACAGGTACCACAGCATCAGGACAGCTGATGCTGATGCGAGGACAGCTTTAACCCTTGTGCTATCTTGGATGACCCCACCCTTACTTTGACATGTTCTCTTTACCATGACAAAGGTGGATAAAAGTGGAAAAATTTCAAGTAATCCATTGAACCAGTGAAGATCATAAATCATTGAAGAAAAAAGGTTCAAAGCTCTGTCTAGTGAATCTAGATGACCCAACTCCCAACGGTAAAGTGCCTAGGATAGCACAAGGGTTAAGGCTGTGCGACCCTGGCTCAATGTCCAGGTTGGACAATCAGCTCCCATGATGCAATATGTCACCTCCCACGTGGGTCGATTTATCACATTTTTACTCTCTTACCTTTTGCTATTGATTGGCTTTCTCCTTTTTTTCACCTTTGGAGTGTTTGTTTTAAATTAATGATTAAATATTGGAATAATTAGAATTAAACGTTGAGTACAGTGATAAAAAAAAAGCCCAAATAGGTCTGCACAAACATGGCAGACACTGTTACTTCACAGGAGTAGATGTTAGAACATTTTGGTTCTTCTTTTATCCTCACATAAATAGTTTTTCATTTGTTAGAAAGCGGCAGGAGAAGGGATCCCTATTCTCCTTTTGGGCAACAAAATGGACATGGAACAAGAGAGGGAGCTGTCATTTAAAGCAGTGGAGAGACTGGCTTTTGTAAGTTCATACTATAGATTTCAGAATGTGTTCAATCAAATTATATTTTGATTTAAAAATTGTATTAGATATTTTGTTTGTCAGTATGTCTGACTCATTTTTGGGTGCATATAGAAAAATAATGTGATGTTTTATGAAGTCAGCGCCTACAAGAACGTGACAGAGTCTCTGACTCACCTGGCCAGGTAAGATGGTGAATAAAAAGAGAAAAGATTTCTAAAATAAAGAATTTAAAACAAATGTGAAAAATAATCAACTGTGATGATTTTTGCAGAAAATTATCCTTTTTATTTCTCCATTTTTTGGCTCAAAGTAGTAATGGAGCAGCAGGAGAGAGTGAGAGACACAACTGTCACCCTCACTGTCACGATGTATCACGACAACATTTTCCTACTCTGAATGAACGGCCACACATCAAGGCAAATGTCTACAGACCTTTGCATAGACCTTTGTAAGGGTTAGTGAACAGATGTTTGCATAGACGGCCTCGAGGCAAAGGTCTGTTCACAAATCTTTGCATAGGCCTTTGCAAAGGTTTGTGAACAGACCTTTGCATAGACGGACCTTGATGTCTATGCAAAGGTCAGTTCACAAATCTTATGGTAGAATGCTTTATTTATATTTATAGATGACAGTATTCAGTGGGTAATAACAGTCAGTCAGATTGGCTCTATCAGAATGTATTGAGGGAAGCTCACAATATCATTGGTTAAAGTCACTGACTGAGTCACTAAAGATGCAACACTTCTACAGTTAATATCAATACTGCAAAAGAAGAAATGAGGCTGCAACAACATGATGCACTGTTAAACTTTATTTTCTATTAACACAGAATTTTAAAGGGGAGGGTGTATGGACATCACTGTGAGTATAGATAGAGAATAGAGAAAATGAATACTTTATGTTTCTCAGACATTTTAGATACTGTACACATATATGGGAAGCAAACAGAGATGAGAATTTGTTCAGCAGTTTACTGGAAAAAAAACCTATGGTGATGCATGCGCAAAACCTGGCTGGATCATCTTCAAGGGCGGCGACGGTCGCAGGCCGCGGCTCAGTGCTTGATGAAAAAATAAAAATAACTGCGACAGCGCCGCCGTGTAGCGAATTGGCGCCCCGGGCTGCAGCTGCACGCACTCCTGCTGTGAATGTGTGACGAAGAGGGTGGGGGGGTGGGGGGGGGGGCTGCGGGAAATCAGTTCAACTGTGGGTCGCTTATATGAAGTGGCCAGGTGGGGGACAAGGGCGGGGGATGGAATCTACTTTATAAAAGTTTTTTTAAAAGTCCGTCATATGGTGACATTCTATGACCTAAATTCTAATAAAGGTATAAAAAAATCATTGTTTTTTGGGTTATTTTTGTGTAAAATGCCCAAATAAAAAATGGGTGACAGGTGAAAGTTGGTTTAGTTGACAGACTTGATTCCTTCGTAAGGACATTTATTGCTAAATGCAAAAAAACATCAGAAATATGGAGAAAAAAAAGGTCAAAGCGATGTGGCGCCTAAAGAAAGGAAAATAGAAAGAGGAGAAAAGAGATAAAGAAAAGGGTATGTTTTCACAGCTAGATGCACATTTTCTAATGCTATCTGGTCCTGCAATAGCAACGTTGTCGATGAAAACATTTTTTTTGATCTAAGACTAAAACCTAAGTAGGCCCAAATGTTGCAAATAACGTAATTTTAAAGATTTTTGTCATGACAACCTAGACGTGGCAGTCCCAGTTGCTGAAACCCGGAAGTAAACGCTCGACCAGGAATAGTTTGAAAAGAGGTTTTATTTCTCCAGGGGTTTTGCAGAGTCTCCTATGGAGCGTAGCTTGAATAATCTTCGGGTGAAGATCTGACGTCCTAGGAGCGTGGCGGACCGTGGAACCAGAGGAGCGTGGCGTGGGGGAGCCGAGGACGACGAAACCAACTTGAGGTGGGGCAGGACGCCGAGGACGGCGGAGCGACTTGAGGCGAGGCGTGGACACCGAGGACAGTGGGACCAACTTGAGGTAAGGCGTGGATGCAGAGGACGGCGGGATCAACTTGAGGTAAGGCGTGGACGCCGAGGATGGCGGGATCAACTTGAGGCGAGGCGTGGATGGCGGGACCAGCGTGGAACGTGGAGAGGAGCTCTGCCGCGGGAACCAGCGTGACCAGTGGCAGATGAACCTGAAGGTGAGCACAAGCGAGGTAATTAAAGTAACTTGACTTGGTTTAGAAGATACTAAAAGGCCAGACCGGCCACCGGAGCGAGTATAACAAACTGTCGCTTAGGGATGGGTATCGTTAAGGTTTTAACGATACTACTACTCTTATCGATACTGCTTATCGATCCGGTATTGTTAACGGTACTCTTATCGATACTTTGAGGATGAAAAATAAATAAATAAATTACAAATTAGGAACATAAAGTGTTTTATTTCCTCATGCAACAGCATTGTTTTTTTAACAAAACATTTTACTTTATACATTTTTTTCAAATTGAAAAGTAAAACACATACATATAAATAAACAGCAATGTTTTAACATGTTGGTGTCATTATGTAAACATAAAACAAATTAAATAAACTGTTCACTCTAAAATAAAATAAAGTTGCATAGGGCAACATGGTGGAGTTTGCAGGTAGATTGCACAAAGCCAACAGTTCTTCATTCTTCAGCACAGTTCTTCTGGAGGAAGATCAACATATCAGCCTTCTCTGCAGCAGTCGGGACCTCTCCTGGCTGATAGTGTTCCCTGCAGTTGAGAACACCCTCTCAGAAGGGGTGGAGGAAGCTTGGGTACAGAGGTAACCTGTTGCAATGATACAGAGGAGAGTTAGAGTATATTTTTTCCCCACCAACACATTACTGGATCTTCAGTCAGTGAGGTGGCAGGCAGGCTTTTGTAAAGGTCAACCTCTAGGTCCACACGCTGTGTAAGGGACAAGGTGTTCTGCTGGATTATTGACCTCAGCTCTCTTTCCTCCTCCCCAAACAGCTCCTCCAAGGCACTTTTTGCTTTGAACACTGATTGAGGTGGGTCTATTTCCAAATCCTCTACTTCCCCATCTTCAGATTCTTCTTTATGTTGCTGCTGTTCTGCCGCTGAGCTTACCTGCTGCGGCTCCCCTGACACCCCTGGACCTGGTGTTGTTGCTCCTGTCGCATGATCGACAGCTGCCTTCCTCAGTCTGTCCCAGGTGTCATCGCTCACCGGTCTCCCTTTAAACCTGGGGTCCATTGCTGTGGCCTCATGCAGGAAATCGTGGACGGTGCTGTCCTGGTAGCGCTCACTGAGGTTCCCCCAAACCTTCTCTTTGATGGCTGTCACAAATGATGTGTCTTCATGCTTTACAAGGAAGTGCTGCTCCAATTTACTTAGGATGGTTATGATTTGTCCACACGTGGAATTCTTTTCCCCTGACACACACAGTGTGGAGGTGTACAGGATCTTCATGAGCTGTACAAACTCCTCAGCCTTGTGGAAATCATCATCCCTCAGCCGCTCCAGGTTGTCCTTTGTCATTGCCCTCCGCAGTCGTGAATCCAAGACTGCTGCCTGTATTGCCTGTATCATTGGTTGGATATTGCTCCATGAATCTCTCTATCATTAAATAAAGAGAGTTCCATCTTGTCTTGACGTCTAGAATGAGTGAATGTTGCTTACGTCCTGAAACAACAAAAACAGCATAAATGAAATGCACAATTCAATATTGAATTAAATGGGCTGTAAAATTTGTGAATTTCTAAATAATAATTTAATGTTAAAAAATGGCTTCTCTTACCAAGCAGCTGCTGCTTTTCCATCAGAACCTTGCTAGCCATCCATGACCTCCTAAACCACACAACAACTGATCGGACTCGGGCAGCCCATTTATCCACAGAAGCAATTGTATATATTTTCTGTGCTGCCAGATTCAGTGTGTGTGCAAAGCATCCTATTTTTAGGATGCCAAGCCTCCTGATGGCAACGTCCAGATTGCCAGCATTGTCAACCGTAATGGCACAAACTTTGTCCAGCTCTATTCAAAACTCCTCCAGAATGTCAGAGATCTCCTCTGCCAGTACTTCACCAGTTTGAGATTGGTATACTGCCCTGGTGTGAAGGACCTTCTGCTTGAGTCTGCCCTGACATGTATAGTGCACAGTCACAGTGATATAGTGGTCTTGGCTGAGGCTAGTCCACCCATCTGACGTTATGGCCAGCTTTGGTACATCCTTGAGCTCAGCAACCAATTTGGCCTTTTCTACCTCATACCAGGATGGAATTAGCGTGTCGCTCAAGTAACTCCTGGAGGGAGGGTTGTATTTAGGATTGAGTGCCTTGCACATATCTCTACAGAAAAAAAAAATATATATATTGCTGAATTATTATTGAATGTTGTGTTTGTGGATTGATGTGTCTAACTTTATTTTAATTTCATACTACTATATCCTAAACCAGAGTTGCTTAACCTTTTTGACACTGGGGCCCAATTTTCCCCGTACAACGTGATTCAAGGCCCATTCAAATAACACGTTAATGTAAATTGATCTACATCTTGTTCGATTTGTGTTTAATAATTAAATCAAGTCATTTTATGGTTTATTAAAGTAAAATCTTGTGGGAAAAAATGCTACAGTATGATCATATCAAAGACATTTATTTTCACACTGAACAGGTAAACCACAAATGTCACAAATTAGAATTCTAAAAACATTTCTAAGGCATTTTGATAAATAAAATTGTGTGGTAATAAAGCAAGCACACTTAAAAATAATTTTGAAATTAAATAAACTGTAAATGACACTTAAATAAAGTGCTAATTAAAATATTACCTTACAAAATGCTGATGAACTTGACAAATTAGTAGTCTTAACTTTTGTACCATATGTTACTCTCAAAATCTGTGACAAACTAACAACAGCCACCAGTGGCGGTTCTACCCTGAATTACTCCCCGGGCGAGATCCTGCCCAGGCGCCCCCGCCCCCCGCCCCCCATAGAGTCACTTTGTCCGTGTCAACAGACATGTTTTATTGTCATTGAAATTAAGAAATTGATTTAAAAAAATACGTTTATCAGAATTCTGCACTGCTTTATAACAGTTATCAGAACATAAAATTAAAAGGCCATAAGCATGGCAAAAACACAGTTAGGTAGGAAAATATTTAATCAAACACAATATTGAATAAATAATGTAAAATAAATATTATAAAGCAGTGGTCCCCAACCTTTTTGTCACCGTGGACCGGTACAACGCTAGACACGTTTACCGCGGACCGGTCGGGGGGGGGGGGGGGGGGGGGGGGGGGGTTTGAGGTGCAACGCAAGACACATTTACCGTGAACCGGGGGTAGTATTTTCTCTTTAGTAATAATAATAACAATATAATAATAATTTTCCCCTTATCAAAGCAACTTTCTAAAGAGGTTTGTGTTTTGCTCATTTTGGTTGTTTGGGTTTCATTTTAGTGGGGTGTATCACCTGATGTTTGGTGTCGCGACTTTCACGTGCGTTAAGTGTGACGGATGTAACAGAGAGAATCCGGTCACTTTTCAAAATAAAACATTTTTGTCGAGAAAAAAAAACAATAAAATGGAAATGATTTTTTCTTTCTGTGCGTCCCGGTGCCAACATTTCCCGCGGCTCGGTACCACTCCGCGGCCCGGTGCCAAGTGTCCCACGGACCGGTACCGGGCCGCGGCCCGGTGGTTGGGGACCACTGTTATAAAGTACATATCTTATATCACTTAATCATATATCACTTAAATAAGAGTTGTAATAAATGGTAAAAATTCATTTTTAAAACTACCTACAGATTTATGTAAATTCTATTGACTTATATTATAACCCAACATTCGTTAATAAATAATAAATAAACCTCATACATGCAGGCTCAAAATTAACCCCTAAATCCCTAGTTAAAAAACATTGTGAAAACGTTTGAGCTGCTACAAATGATTATTACAGTAATGGCCAATCTGCAGCTATTTGTCCCATAAGCATGTGATAGCAGCAACAGCAGAACATGATATGAACTAATATACAACAGCAAAACACAACAAAACCATTGCGTTACAGCAGAGCAGACAGACACATTAATCATAACTAATGTTACAAGTTAAACCAGAGCAAAAGTTGAAGAAGAAAATCTTAAACATGATGTTATTTGTAACATTTGGGCTAGTTTTGGTCATCGACCATAAAAAAGTTTTCATCGACAACGTTGTTGTTGCAGGGCAGGTAGCATTAGAATTTAGAAAACATGCATGTAACTGTGTGGACAAATCCTTTTCTTTATCTCTTTTCTCCGTCTCTTTTTTTCTTTCCTTTTTTAGGCACCAGATGACTTTGACCTTTTTTTTCTCCATATTTCAGATGTTTTTGGCATTTAGCATAAATGTCCTCCTGAAGGCATCAAGTCCGTCGACTAAACCAACTGTCACCTTAGTGACAACATTGTTTTGTTTTCCCATTTTTTACTTGAGCATTTCACACAAAAACACGATTCTTTATACCTATATAAAAAATTTAGGTTATAGAATATCACTGTGTGACTGACTTAAAAAAGTTTTATAAAGTAGATTCAGCCCCCCCCTCCCCCCTCCTCCTCCTCCTTCTTCACACATTTCCAGCAGGAGCGCGCGCAGCTGCACCTAGGGGCGCCAATTCGCTACACGGCGGCGCTGTCGCTGTTTTTATTTCTCTTTTTCATCGAGCACTGAGCCGCGGCCCGCGACTGCCCCCCCAAAGACGATCCAGCCAGGTTTGGCGCATGCGTAAACGCGGCGGTGCTTCGTGCTCACCTCTCAGGCGGCACCCTTCACCCCGCGCCCCCTCCCTTCTCCTTCTTCACACACATTTGCGTCTACTTCTCAAAGACAGGAGAGAGAGAGCGCAGCTGCGGGGCGGGAGCGCCGCCAGCTTTCAGGCTGTTAGAAACTCTGGGACATAAGTAAACCAATAGTGGTGCATACATTATTTTACAGGGCTGAGCCGCCGGCGCAGTGGCGCCTCCAGAAATTTTTCATGGGGGTGGCCGGTAGGGGGCCACATTAAATCTTAGGGTGGCACACAAAAACCATGAGCTATATTTTTAAAATTCATTCTACCAAACGTAGTAAAACAACCTTTAGAAAACCAACAGAAAGATAAATGCCTACTGATATTTTGTAGAACATGAACTTATAGTAGATACTACTAGTATAATAACTAATAGATACTAGTAGATACCATTAGTAGATACTACTACTGATACATATTTATTATTTTTTTTGTTTATATTTAATGCTTAGGTGTGTCTGCTTGGGGTGTTCGGCTCTTGACTGAGAGATATCTATAATAAACAAAAAATTAAATCTGTTGTTCTGAAATAATAATAAAAATATCCTTCTAATTATTAATTATATCTGTTGACATTTCTATTCAGACTAATAATCATGAAACATTTTTATTATTAGGGTAACATAATTCTAACTTCACCAGTTGGTCCAGGATCAGGTGGAGCCCCTTTAGCTGAGTTCTGCTTTGTTTCTCTGACCAATGATGCTGACTGTCCTTCGTCTGATGCCGTCTCATCTTTGTCTTCCTCATTATCTTCTGTCATTCATGCTGCTCTGTCTCCTCTTCCTCCTCACTACTCCTCTGTTGCTCCCCTACCATCTCTTTCGCTCCTTCTCCTGCACTTTTATTCTTAAAATAAGAATATATGTTGAATTTCTCTTCATTCTCTGAAAATGGACAGACACAAGAATCAACTAATGACTATAGGTAACCCTGTGGAAACAAAAACACATCAAAATGTTGCGGTAACACAACAACCAGTGCTTAAATAGTGCCATGAAAATGAGTGGCGCGTGTGACAGGGACATCCTTTTTTTTTACTTATTTATAAAAAGTAATGACACATCCACCACAGCTGATGATATATTTGCACCAAGTATTTGCACACTGGGTTTACATGTTTTGCAGACCGCATGTTTTTTACACCTTTGCAGCTGTATTTATTTAATATTTATTTCTTTATTTAATAAGAATCTAATTTTTGATAATAGTTTTAGTGATATTTTTAATTATTTAATATAAATGTCATTTGTGATGTCCTTTATTGATGTTATATTATATAGATTATTTCTGAATGTCGTGTTGCTGCCACAGATAAATGAAATTTCCCCATTGTGGGATTAATAAAGTCATCTATCTATCTATCCATCCATCTATCTATCTATCTATCCATCCATCCATCTATCAATACAGATCTAAAGTACAGTAAACAGATTGTTAAAGACCCACGGAAAATATTTAACAGGAAAAGAAACGTAGCATTTTGGGATGTGTGATTGTGTGTGCGTGCGTGCGTTCTCGCGCGCACGCGTGTGTGTGCGTGCTGAAACCGGTGCTCGCGCGATGCAGGAAGAGAGGTGGGAGAGCGCGTGTGAGTGTGTGGAGCGCATACACGCGCGGTCAGTCGACGTTTTGGACTTAAGGAAAAAGTAATAAAGAACGTTCATCTTTAGTGACTGAGACTGGTTCTTTTGTCTGACCGGCCCGGAGGCTCTGAGGGTTCGAACGCGGAAGTGAACCCCCGCGTCTTATTCATATTCTGCATCCAGCGGCTCCTCTGTAGATGTCTGCGCACTCAAAGGCAGCAGGGAGGGGAGGGGGTGAGGGCCGGTTTAGGTGATCAGAGCGACTTGCCCGCTTGCTGGCTGTGCATTTGGGATGAAACGCACAACTGATGCTACCACAGCTTATAGTGGCTAGTGGGGTGGCCACTGGGGTGGCCAGGTGTCGGAGAGGGGTGGCCGTGGCCACCCCTGGCCACCCCCTGGTGGCGCCACTGCGCCGGCGCCGCCCCCATTTCATTTTTGCGCCCCAGGCACCCGCCCGTATCGCCCGTGCCTAAAACCGCTACTGACAGCCACAACAGTCTGTTTTTTAACATGCTACAAATCACATTTCATGTTAACCTCTTAATGCGAGACTTGGGCCTGTCTCTTAGGCCGCATTTACAATGCAGGTCTTGATGCCCATATCCGATTTTCTGACTATATCCGATTTTTTTGATGACCTGCTTACATCATCTTTTAAAAGTGACCCGTATCCGATTTCTGCATTTACTCTATACATTGCTGAAACTATTAAACGTAGATGTTCTGAGGACTACGTAGCAGCATTTCCACCTTCCGCGGACCTCCTTCAGACTTTGTGACTGCGGTTGTCATGGAGGCAACGCAGCGACATAAGGAGGCGTGGCCTTGGGCGCTCCTGAGGGGATGCGCGGAGGAGAAAAAGGAGGGCTGCTCGGCTCTCTCTGAGTTTTGAATGAGGAAGTGTTTGCAGACGTGCTGTACTAACAGTTTGATCCAAGTGTTGAACCTTTCCTGCGCGATGACTTCTCTTTTCCGACCGTGGTCAGAAACGCACGGGAGATGTCCTCGGGGTTCTCTTTTCCGTTCTGAACCCTCAGACTCCAGAGTGGGTTAAGAAAGACTCCAAAACTTTTGGGCGATACACCTTATTTTTAATTTTCGGTTCTCCGACAGTCCCCCGCTCCGCGCTCACACCCGCTTTCCTCTCTTTAAGTTACACGCACACACACACACACTGTCCCCATCATACACGCCCCCCAAAGACATAAACGGCTTCTAGCCTGTTAGCAACGGTGTCCCGCTTCATTAGTTGCCGTTTTGCGTCCGGACCGGACACAACAGCGGTTTCCAGCTACGCTCTGAAGACTGGTGTCAAGCCAGCCCTCTCTCGTCGAACGGCTGTCAAGTGAGCCCTCTCTCAAATAGGGTGTGCCGCTTTTTTACATACATTGCGGTAACAGCAAGAAAGCCTTCATTCGGGTAAATGACAAAGACTCAGAACTGTCATTATACTCATATGTATATACTATTTACACATACACCCCCCTCCCCATATATAACTATATATTTATATGTGTATATTTAATTATATGTTTCAGTTGAATTATCAATTAAAGACCAAATTAAAATCACATATTGAATAGAATTTACTATAATGTTCACTTATGTTTAGGAAAAAAACTCCTAGTTTCCACAGAGTCATTTCACTTCTCACTGATAGTATCCCACCTGGTGACGTCACAAAATAAGTTTCAGATGGATCTGATGTGGAATTTCAAAAGAAAACTCAATTGAAATTATGTATGAATGCAATATTGCCACATGTTGAAAAGGCTGTAAAATGAAAACTCCTAGTTTCCACAGAGTCATTTCACTTCTCACTGATAGTATCCCACCTGGTGATGTCACAAAATAAGTTTCAGCTGGATCTGATGTGGAATTTCAAAATAAAACTCAATTGAAATTATGTATAAATTAAATATTGCCACATGTTGACAAGGCTGTAAAATGAAAACTCTTAGTTTCCACAGAGTCATTTCACTTCTCACTGATAGTATCCCACCTGGTGATGTCACAAAATAAGTTTCAGCTGGATCTGATGTGGAATTTCAAAATAAAACTCAATTGAAATTATGTATAAATTCAATATTGCCACATGTTGACAAGGCTGTAAAATGAAAACTCCTAGTTTCCACAGAGTCATTTCACTTCTCACTGATAGTATCCCACCTGGTGAGGTCATCATAAAAGTTTCAGCTGGATCTGATGTGGAATTTCAAAATAAAACTCTATTGAAATTATGTATGAATGCAATATTGTCATATGTTGACAAGGCTGTAAAATGAAAACTCCTAGTTTCCACAGAGTCATTTCACTTCTCACTGATAGATAGCCACCGGGTGAGGTCATCATAAAAGTTTCAGCTGGATCTGATGTGGAATTTCAAAATAAAACCCAATTGAAATCAGGTATGAATGCAATATTGTCATATGTTGACAAGGCTGTAAAATGAAAACTCCTAGTTTCCACAGAGTCATTTCACTTCTCACTGATAGCATCCCACCTGGTGATGTAATAAAATAAGTTTCAGCTGGATCTGATGTGGAATTTCTAAATAAAACTCAATTGAAATCTGTTATTACAGCGTTATCACCATATGTTGATAGAGCTGTAAAATGTAAACTCCTAGTTTCCACACAGTCATTTCACTACTCACTGATAGTATCCCACCAGGTGATGTCACAAAATAAGTTTCAGCTGGATCTGATGTGGAATTTCAAAATAAAACTCAATTGAAATTATGTATAAATTAAATATTGCCACATGTTGAAAAGGCTGTAAAATGAAAACTCCTAGTTTCCACAGAGTCATTTCACTTCTCACTGATAGTATCCCACCTGGTGATGTCACAAAATAGGTTTCAGATGGATCTGATGTGGAATTTCAAAATAAAACTCAATTGAAATTATGTATAAATTCAATATTGCCACATGTTGACAAGGCTGTAAAATGAAAACTCTTAGTTTCCACAGAGTCATTTCACTTCTCACTGATAGTATCCCACCTGGTGATGTCACAAAATAAGTTTCAGCTGGATCTGATGTGGAATTTCAAAATAAAACCCAATTGAAATTATGTATGAATGCAATATTGTCACATGTTGACAAGGCTGTAAAATGAAAACTCCTAGTTTCCACAGAGTCATTTCACTTCTCACTGATAGTATCCCACCTGGTGATGTCACAAAATAAGTTTCAGCTGGATCTGATGTGGAATTTCAAAATAAAACTTATTTTATTTTATTTTGAAATTCCCCATCAGATCCAGCGGAAACTTATTTTGTGATGTCACCAGGTGGGTATCTATCAATGAGAAGTGAAATGAGTCTGTGGAAACTAGTAGTTTTCATTGTACCCAATTGTCAACATATGGCAACAATGCATTCATACATATTATTATCAGGTCTTGTTTTGAAATTCCACTTTTGACATATAACTTTATAAATTTGATAATATCTCTCAGAGGGGGGGGGTATACATTTGAATTAATGTATGCTTCCACCGTAAAATTAAGGCTTTCTTGCTGTTACCGCAATGTATATAAAAAAGCGGCACACCCTATTTGAGAGAGGGCTCACTTGACAGCCGTTCGACGAGAGAGGGCTGGCTTGACACCAGTGCTCTGAAGCCTGAGGCTGAAAGGTAACACGCTGACAGCAAAATCAGCACAAAAAGCACCTTAATAAGTCATGTGATCTCAGTTGTGGTGTCCTGAGTTGATGTCACTGACGTACGACTCGCATTTAATGGGGAATATCCGATCTGTCTGCTTACATGGCACACGCAAATGCACGTATCCGATTCGTTTCCGATTTATTTCCACATATGAGAGAGGCCTGTATCCGATCTGAGAAAAACGGAATCCATGCGCTTTTGTCCTGCTTACATGTTCACCGGTCATATCCGATCTGTGCCACATGAGAGGAAAAAATCGGAATTGGGTCACTTGAACCACGCAGTGTAAAGGCGGCCTTAGACATGATCAAATCCAGTCTGGGTGGAATGGGGGAAAGGCTCACTCTGAGGGTAGCCTCCAGTGATGCTCTGAGTCTGCTGCGAGCCTTGGTCTTAGTTGTGGCCACAGTTGAGAATCCTGATTCACACAGGTATGTGGTTGTGAAAGGAAGAAGGACTTTAACAGCTCTCAGTGCTAGAAGTGGGTACTCCTTGGAGACCACAATCCAGAAGGAACCCAGGTCCAGTTTGCCCCACTGCCCTTTCAAAGTGCTGTCAGTGGAAACTTCCAGAAGCTGTGATTCCAGATGTGAGGGCAAAGCAACATCATTTTCAGTGGGATCAACTGAAAATGGGTCCACAACCCACATGTGTCCCTCCCTGGGATCCTCAGGAAAGTATTCAGCAAATTTCTCTGCCAGTTGTGAGAGATGCTGAGAGACTGAATGACTGATCTTCACCTGAGGTGAGCTTTCCAAAATGTCAGACAAAAGTGGAAACATGTCCAGTCTCTCTTCATGGGCCCTCTTACTCCACAAAGAAAGTTTTCTCTGAAAAGCTTGAACTTTGTCTGCAACGAAAAATATGTTGCTATTTCTCCCTTGAAGTGAGATGTTCAGCTGGTTCAGAAGTGAAAAAATGTCAGAGAGGTAGGCAAGTTTAGCTATGAATGTTGCGTTGGTGTAATGATGTGCAAGAGGAGATTTCTTATCAGTGAGAAAGGAGAAAACTTCCTTCCTAAGCTCAAAGATCCGTGTGAGAACAAGCCCTCTTGAGAGCCATCTCCCCTCACTATGGTAGAGCAGCTGGACATGATCTGCTTCCATGCCCTCACAAAGTTGAGCAAAACATCTGGAGTTCACAGCATTACTTTTAATGAAGTTGATGGTTTTCACAGTGACATCCATCACCTCATGGAACTCCGGTGACATTTTTTTTGCTGCAAGGTTTTCACGGTGGAGAAAACAATGGGTCCATTTAGCTTCTGGCGCAAGATCAAGTATCTGCTTGATGACACCGCGATGTCTGCCAGTCATTGACGCTGCGCCATCACTGCACACTCCAACACAGTTCTGCCAGTCAAGGGCATTCACAGTGAAGTAGTTATCCATGCAGCGGAAACATTCCTCAGCTGTCGCTCGAGTTGGAAGTTCTCCACAAAACAGAATGTCTTCTTGCAAAGAGCTATCCCACCGGTAGCGAACAAAAACCAACAGCAGCGCAGCATTTGTGACATCAGTCGACTCGTCCAGCTGCAAAGAGAAAAAGGGGCTCTTTCTTATTCTCTCCAGAAGCTGCTGCTCAATGTCTGAGGCCATGTCAGCAATACGGTGACTCACAATGTCATTCGACAGCGGGGTGGTCTTGAGCTTCTTTGCTGCAGCCTCACCAATCATCTCACGGCACATGTCCACAGCGGCAGGGAGAACCAGTTCCTCTGCTATGGTGAACGCTTTCTTACTCTGCGCCACACGTCTGGCGACGAGGTAGCTGGCCTTTAACGCACACTTAGCGTCGCCAGTCAGTGACACGATAGACCTCCTCTGCATCTGAAGCCCATCATCCTTTCTTTTGAAATAATCCACTGGCTTTCCAATGAGCTTCGGATGTTTGGTTTCCAGATGGCGCTTTAATTTTGACGGTTTTAGAGCTTCATTGGATAATGTTAGCCCACACTCAACACACTGGGCTCTAGGTTCTGCCTCACTGCCTCCGTTCACAAAGCCGAACTTTATAAAATCGGGGTTGTATTTTCGTATAAATTTCGCCTTTGAAGAGGGACTGGCATAACTTTGTACTTCATTTTTTCGTTTTAAAAACTACTCCATGTTTTCTGCAACTGCTTTCTTCACTCTTGTAATCAGGATCTCCCGTTTATTCTATAAAAAGTAGCATCAGAGAACAATTACCAGACTAGAATGTCAACGGCACTGTGCTGCGAGTCAGAGGACAGAAAATGAAAAATTTCGACAGTTTTAATTTAACACAAATAAAATGGACATTGTGCCTTCAGTCTGCGGTAAGACTCCAAGACAAGTTGGAGTCCAAGAAAGAACATGGTCTTGCGGCTGTCCAAAGGCTCTTTTTATAAACTCTGTATTGGAGTGTGTACAGCAGTGCTTCTCAAATAGTGGGGCGCGTCCCCCTGCGATGCCAGGGGGGGCGCGCAGGAGTGGCCGTTTTAGGGCACAGGCAATAATACGGGCAATTGTCCGGTGCGCAAATTTAACGTGGTGACAGCGGCTCAGAGCTTGGAAAAAAAATCGGCGCCACTATTCGGTTCCTGTTGTCTGTTAAATCGTTAAATCACAGAGTTTACAGCCTGAAACGGTGAATTACCGTCTCTGCAGCTGCGCGCTCCCGTCTCCTGTCACACGCGGCTGCGCGTGTGAGAACGAAAGGGGAGGGGTGGTGTGGGCTCTGGTTGCTAGGTGACAAGGGGCACGCGCGGAGGAGCGCTGCCTGTTGATCAACACCAGGATAATCACGTGCCTTTAGATTCCTCAGCTCATGCTAATAATGTCATTCTTTATGAACTATTGTAGACATTTTGATGACGTGTCTTTATTTTCCCAAAAATGTATTCTTTTCTGCCTGTTGTTTAGTTGGTGTTTAGTATTTGACAGAAAGACAGCAGGTAAATAATAAATAATAATAATAAAATCATAAATAAAAAATCCATCATTTAGAAAAAAATCAGCACAATGTTTTTATCTATTTCTTCAGACTAAAAACCTTAAATATATCGGTGCTGCTGTGTTAATGTTTCAGATCAATTTACATTCAATATTATTTATTGATTGAATTATTTTTCTCAGCATCAAATGATTCAGTTGGTCAAAATGTTTCTAGTTTAAATAAGGACTTTAGTACAGGCACTTTAAACCTCTTTTCTGTTTCAGACTAGAACAGGGTTTCTGTGTGGCTAAATAAAGTTAATATGATTTGAAATTTGAAAGTGGTTTTATATTGCTTTTTTCTTTTGTTAATGTTAAAAGATACAATTTTAGGTATACTTACACAATTTTTATAGATACTTAACTAATATATTGTCACTGCGCGAGTGTATGGGGGGGGGGGGGGGGTTAGGGGGGCGCGAAACATTTTCTTTTTCCTACGGGGGGCCTGGCAAAAAATAATTGAGAAGCACTGGTGTACAGCAAGAACGTAACGGCGGAGCGGGCTCAACTCAACTAAACCAAAACAACAACATCCCTATAACGTCACACGCAGATCGGCCACGCCCCCTCTGTACCACCAGCCACCAGCCCACCGCTGACTGACATACGCTGTGGTTCAGCAACTGACAGAACGAGAGGGACGCAGGCCACCTGATGTTGTGATTTAATTCAGGGTTGTTATAATATGTTTAAGTTACTCTTTCGTTAAGTTTTGATCGAAATAGATCGTTATAAAGTTAACGTTATTAACAGAGAGAACATTAGTACGTCTTACCATCAATCGGATCTCCTAGCGTTTGCCCGGGAAACTGCAGCAGCGCGAGACGTGGTGCGTCAGCAATTAGTGACGCTCGCGCCCCCCAAACACAAACACACACACCACGCCGTTGCCCCAACCCCTCCACCGGCCACACACACACACACTAGGTAAGATGGGGCTTAAAAAATCCAGCCCGACCCGACTCGCGGGTATTAAAGCCCGACCCGGCCCGAGGCTGACCAATTAACTTATTTGGCCGAGGCTCTATTGGCGCATACCACAACGCCTGACTGACGTCTCACTGTCACCAAGTGGTAGGAAGCGGCATTCAGGTGGCGGCCCTCGCGGCCCACAGGTTCAGAACAGATTATTTTTTCGCGGCCCACTAGTTGGCGCTCGCGGACCAAGATTGGGCCGCGGCCCCATGGTTAAGAATCACTGTCCTAAACAATAGTACAACTGAATACACTAACTAATATTTATCTAAAGCCATTTGACTCCACTGTTGCAAAGGAGTGTAGACCTTTCACTATGAACTTGGTCACAGCTAGGGATGGGTATCGTTAAGGTTTTAACGGTACTACTACTCTTATCGATACTGCTTATCGATCCGGTATTTTAACGGTACTCTTATCGATACTTTTTGAGGTCGAAAAATAAATAAACAACAAATTAAGAATATAAAGAGTTTTATTTCCTCATTATGCAACAACATTGTTTTTTTAACAAAACATTTTACTTTATACATGAGAATGTTCCAGACAGGATATTTATTTAATTATTTAATCCAATTATTTTTTATTATTTATGAGTGTGATGTTTCCTTTGATCTTTTGTCCATTTTCCACAACCTTGAATAGACTTTTTCCATCTGTCAAACACCAGAGTTAGGATTGAGGGAGATGATGGAAACAAATTCACTTTGATGCAGACTCCTTTCTATTTATTTATTTTGTTTAAATCCAGTAAACCCAATAAATTATATTAAATTTCGGATAACAACTATCATTAGTCATTAATTATTATTAAGTATTAGGAAGCAGCTGATAGTTTGTTGCGGGTCTGGAATCATAAGCGGTGAATCTAAGCCCCGCCTCTCTACCTGTTTGTTTTATGTAGAACACGCCGCCCCAGCGTGTTCTACACAAACAGCGCAACATACTGTCATCGTAGCAGCAAGGTGACAGCATGGTGGGGGCTCCTTGACGCAAACTTAATTAATTTTACACAGAAACGGGTGTTCTTAGTCTAGGGCGCTCACGTGTACCTACGAGATCACCACTGACTGTGTGTGCGCTGCCTTGTCTTGTGTGCGCGCGCGGCGCGTGCTGTCTGAACAACAGCCCCGCCCCCTGTGCACACAAATAGACAGGCAGAGCTCTCCGCTTCAACGAGAATACCGAAATTATTATCATCATTAATTAACGGAAATTGACTGACTTGGTGAGTTAAATATGGCAGATAACGCTTGTGGGACACAAAGAAAAAAAAAGAAAAAGTAACGTCTCCAGTACCGATAGCAGAACCATTGAGGTCAGATCTTAACAATACTGCGGTCTTGAAGAATGTGGCCCCGGGGCTCGTTCAATACCGGGGCATGGTACTCATCCCTAGTCACAGCTTGGTGGCACTCCTTCACACTCTTCTCGTTCATTCTGCCACTAGCTGCTAGCGTGAAGGGGTTTATTTGTGCTTGTTTTGGAAGAGCACCAGCGTCAGTAGGAGATGGAGGACTGGGTTGGATCACTGCAGCTTAAATTCAACAACAATAAACATTGGGAAACTGTTTAAATTGGTCGTTTATAGTTCATTTAATAGAACTCAAGCAACCCAGATTTTACAAATAGTATGTAGCCCATTAGCCCATTTATTCATTAATCAAACCAGCATTATAGCCTAAAAATAATAAAGCTCCTAGATGACAGGGTGAATATAAAAGACAGACTTTGGTAGTTGCATATTGCTACTAATAATAACTGAGATGCATTTCTGGAAGGAAATAAAAATACCAGTGAATGCAAAGCAAAAAGCTTATTATGTCATAATGGCATATAGCAAAAATAATTCTAATGCATTTTTATGCGAAATATACACAAATCATCTGTCTGCCCAGCTGTTGGACAGGACAAGTTAAAAAATAATAATAAGAAAATAAAAAAAATTTGCGAACATACTCATAGCTTAAAAAAGGCTAAAGTTATTGACTTCACGTGTGGGCTGTGTGCATGATAATGTTATAATACAAACCTGGAAGGCACGTGGATGTGCTGGGGCGATCATCAAACACTGTACATCTCTCAGTTTGGATGCGATGTACTTTTGCCAGGTGTTTTGACAAATTGCTTGTGTTGCCGCCCTTACATGCAAAATATTTGTTGCACTTGTGGCAACGGGCTGTGTCTGCTTCTACTTTAGAATAGTAGAGCCACACTTTTGACCTTTTAGTTCTTTCCGCCATCGTATTTCCTTGTTTTGTCCGCTGCCTGCCTTGTCGTGTGAGCGTGCGCTGCCGCTGCCTTGTCTCTTGTGTGCGCGCGCGCCGCGTACTAATGTCTGAACAACAGCCCCGCCCCCCGTGCTCACACATACAAACAGCAAGACAGACATCTCCTCTTCAGCGAGAATAGCAAAATTAATATTATCATTAAGTAACGGAAAATTGACTGACTGTGGGTTAAATATGGCAGATAACATTTATATATTATGGGACACAGAAAAATAGGGAAAACTTCCAGTACCGATAGCAGAACCGTTAAAGTCAGATCTTAACGATACTGCGGTCTTGAAGAATGTTGCCCCGGGGCCCGTTCAATACCGGGGCACGGTACCCATCCCTACTGTCGCTGGATACTGGAGACGAGAACTCTTATGAAGGCAGGCCGGAAGATGAGGAGATGCAGGACAGCTGGTTCCAATCAGCAGAGCAGGAGCAGGAGCGCTGGGAGGGGGGAGGTGGCTGACACAGACACCGTGACAATTTTCTTCTTAAACGTTTGCTCTGCCTTAACTTGTAAAATTTGTTATGAGTCTGTGTCTGTCTGCTCTGCTGTAACACGGTTATGTTGTGTTATGCCAGTGCTTCTCAAATAGTGGGGCGCCGCCCCCCCTGGGGGGCGCGGAGCGATGCCAGGGGGGGCGCGTAGTAGTGGCGGTTTTAGGCACAGGCAATACGGGCGATTGTCCGGTGCGCACATTTAACGTGGTGACAGCGGCTCAGTGCTTGGAAAAAAACCTGCGCCTCCGTTCGGTTCCTATTGTCTGTTCAGTCACAGAGTTTACACCCTGAATCAGTGAATCTTCGTTCCTGCAGCCGCGCGTTCCCGTCTGCTGTCACACGCGGCTGCGTAAGGGAAAGGGGAGGGGTGGTGTGGGCTCTGGTTGCTAAGTGACAGGGGGCACGCGGAGGAGCTGCAAGCGCTGCCTGTTCCCTAACACCAGGATCATCGCTGCCTATAGACTCCTTAGCTCATGCTAATAATGTCATTCTTTATGAACTATTCTAGACATTTTGATGACGTGTCTTTATTTTCCATATGTGGCAGGCAGAGGGCCACTTGATTGAGATCACCTGGCACACCAGCTGCTTCATTAGCAGAGGGCTGATAAAAGCCTCTGTCAGTAGAGCTTCAGACAGAGACCTGCTGCTTCCAGGTGGAAGGTGCAGCAGCGGTGCAGCCTTTGGCTGTGTGTAGGGCCCTAACCATAGCCTGGTAGGTTTGTGCTTTGTTCACCTCCGAGTTGCTGCCGCACCATTCTTATTGTTATCACTGTGTAGATCGCAGGCAGTGTTTGGCCGCTCATGCAACTCCTGTGCAGAGTCCTCTTAAGCTGCAGGAGCAGGTATGTGTGTGTGGGTGTTATGTTATACTTGGTTATTTGTGTTAATTTGCACTTATTTTGTAGGTGCCGCTGTTTTGGTTCCCATTGTTTGTTTCATTCCTGCTCTCCCCAACCTGGTGCACTGTGGTCCAAGAGCGGCGCCACGGCCGGCATTTCTGGGGATCGTGTGTGCTGCATACAGAGTGTCAGTGACTGCTGTCCATCCATGCACTGGCGAGCGGCGTGACGGAGCGGGATTGACAGCCATTGGAGCGAGTTCTCCCCCACCCCTTCTAGCCTTCTATCGCTCCAGGCACAACCAGGGCCAAGTGTCCCACCACCTTGGACTGGCGTTGGTGACAGCCACTGGATGCAAGGGGCGTGGCATTGAGCCGGGTGCGCCGCAACAGAGCGCACAGCTGGGTGCAGCTGACTTTGTGGGCTGGGCATGATCGCCCTTATGGTTTGGTTGACTCTTTTGGGTACCTTTTTAGAATAGGAATTTTAACATACTTTCTAATAAAAGTTGTCTATTTCTTTAAGAGCACAGTCTCGGTTTCCTGTGTCGGAGAGTCCTGTGCTTTTGGTTTTTAGTTTTCTGCTGGCGGCATTCACCGGGGAAACCATAATGCCACAGAAATCTTGGCGCTGTGAGCAGGACCTCCGACTTTAACAGGAGACTGAGACGTGTATTGAGTTTTGCCAGCAGGGATTACTGAGGTGCCCAGGCCAGCGGCTACAGTTAACATTCAGGCTGCCTCTGATGTCGTCTTGGAACAGATCGATGCACTGCCGTTGGAGACCCTACCTGCGGAGGATCAAGGGAAAGCTCGGGCCCTCCTCCAGAAATATGCCAACGTCTTTGCCGCACACGAGGGTGACCTTGGTTGCACCACCCTCATGACTCATGAAATCCCCTTGTTGGATGATGTCCCTGTTAGGCAAAGGCATCGGCGGATCCCACCATCTGAGTACGAGGCTGTTAAAGACCATATCAATCAGCTGCTAGCATCCGGGGTGATCCGGGAGAGCAACAGTCCTTATGCTTCGCCTATTGTCCTGGCCCGCAAGAAGGATGGCAGCTTGAGGATGTGTGTGGATTACCGCCAACTTAACAGTAAGACCCGAAGGGATGCTTTTCCTCTCCCTCGCATTGATGAATCACTGGATGCATTATCTGGGGCTCGGTGGTTCACTACATTAGATCTAGCCAGCGGGTACAATCAGGTCCCGGTGACGGAAGGTGACCGGGCTAAGACGGCCTTCTGTACACCATTTGGGTTGTTTGAGTGGAACCGGATGCCATTCGGTCTTTGTAATGCCCCAGGCACTTTCCAGCGGTTGATGCAGAGAATTTTCGGAGACCAGCAGTGCCAGTCTGTTTTGCTGTATCTAGATGACATTGTGGTCTTTTCATCAACCATAGATGAACATCTGGAACGGTTGGAGTTGGTGTTGGGCCGGTTGCAGCAGGAGAAGCTCCGGGTGAAGCTTCCAAAGTGTGCCTTTTTCCAGCAGGAAGTCCGGTATTTGGGCCATGTCATCTCTGATCAGGGTGTTTCAACTGATCCCCATAAGATTGAGGCTGTTGCTGGTTGGCGACCTCCCAGCACAGTCTCAGAGCTAAGAACATTTCTGGGGTTTGCCAGCTACTACCGCCGGTTCGTAGAGGGGTTCGCCCGGTTGGCAGCGCCATTACATCGGCTTGTGGGCGAACTGGATGGAACCAAATCCAGAAGGCGCAAAGCATCTAGCCTGCAGGGTCATTGGACCACTGAGTGCCAGCAGAGTTTTGATGCGCTGAAGCAGAAATTGACGTCAGCGCCAGTCTTGGCCTATGCTGACTTCACACTACCCTTCATTTTGGAAGTGGATGCCAGTCATAATGGCCTTGGTGCAGTTTTGTCCCAGGAGCAGAGTGGCAGTGTGCGGCCCATTGCCTATGCCAGTAGGGGACTAAAAGCTACAGAGCGTAACATGCAAAATTACAGCTCTATGAAGCTGGAGTTCTTGGCTCTTAAATGGGCCATGACAGAAAAGTTCCGTGAATACCTATTGGGACATCATTGCATGGTATTCACCGATAACAACCCGCTGAGTTATTTGTCTACAGCAAAGCTGGGAGCGATGGAGCAGCGTTGGGTGGCACAGTTGGCAGCGTTCGATTATGAGATAAAGTATCGTTCTGGCAGAGTCAACCGGAATGCGGACGCCCTGTCACGACATCCCAATCATAGCTCAGCAGAGGTTGGCAACATAGCACCTGGTTCTTTGCTACCTAGAGACCTACAGCAGGTTCAGGTACAGCCAGTACTTGCCCACTGTGAGATGGAACAGTTGATGCCTGTGTTCCCACAGCGAACTACTGCAGAGGTTCAGGACCTGCAGGATTCTGATCCCGTGTTGGCAAGCGTTCTCCCTTTCTGGCGAGACCAACGGTACCCCAACTACTCGGAGCGTGAGGTTCTGTCTAAGGTGGCCCTTACCCTGCTGCGGCAATGGAAAAATCTTGCAGAGGTTGATGGTTTGGTCTACCGCAGGGTTCTCATGCCAGATAGTGGGCAGGAGGTTTTCCAGTTGTTGCTGCCAGAAATATTGATCCCGGAGGTTTTGGAACAGGTTCACCAGCATCATGGTCACCAGGGCATTGAACGAACATTAGCATTAAGAGCTCGGTGCTACTGGCCAGGTATGTCAAAAGATGTGGCTCATTGGTGTCAGGCCTGTGAGAGGTGTCAGTTGGCCAAGGATAACAGCCGTTCAAATTCTGCTCCCTTGGGGCACCTTATAGCATCTAGGCCGAATGAGTTGGTGGCCATGGACTTTACCATCCTGGAGCCTTCACGGACCGGAGTTGAGAATGTGCTGGTTTTAACTGATGTCTTCAGCAAGTACACGGTTGCCATCCCTACCAGAGACCAGCGAGCAGCCACAGTTGCCCAGGTTCTGGTCGCAGAGTGGTTCTCGAAGTTTGGTGTTCCAGCCCGGCTTCATTCTGATCAGGGGCGCAGCTTTGAGAGCCAGCTGATTCAGCAACTCTGTGGACTCTATGGGATCGAGAAGTCGAGGACCACCCCGTACCACCCTGCCGGTAATGGGCAATGTGAGCGGTTTAACAGAACGTTGCACAATCTCCTTAGAGCCTTGCCGGTAACACGCAAGAGAGATTGGCACTCCTGTCTGCCACAGGTGACGTTCTGTTATAATACCACGCCGCATCAAACAACTGGTGAGTCTCCATTCTTTTTGATGTTTGGTCAGCAACCCAGGCTCCCCATTGACTTTATGTTGGGACAGGTTAAGGAACCTGTCAATGGAACCATCCATGAGTGGGTGGAAGAACATCAAGCGCGCTTGCGGGTGGCATTCGATGTGGCCAAAGACCGGTTGGCTGAAGCAGCTGCTCGTAGGAAGCGGAACCATGACAAGCATGTTCAGGAGGCTCCTCTGGAAGAGGGTCAGTTAGTTCTCCTACGTGATTACAGTGTACGTGGTCGTAAGAAAATCCAAGATCTTTGGAGCTCCACCATTTACAAGGTCTTGAAAACTCCTGGTGCTGGGCAAGTGGTGTATACTATCGCCCCACAGCATGATCCTTCAAAGATCAAGAGAGTTCACCGTACTCTCCTGAAAGCATTTTTGGGGGCTCAGAGGCAAATTTTTTTGCCTAGGTCTCCATCCCCCCCTCGAGTGCTTGTTGACCCTGATGACTCGGCAGATGAGGACTTGTTTTTGCAGCTTGAGGATCCTGGCAGACCTGTTGGATTTGACAACGGGCCGTCAGTTAGCCGAGAAGGTGCCACCAAATCACAGGCAGGTCCGTCCCGGGTGGAGGCGGTGTCTCCATGTCCCTCTGGTGCAGATGGTGTTCAGCAGGTGGTGCGGAGGACGACTCGGTCTACAGCAGGGTACCACTCTAACATCCACCGTTTGCCGAAAGCTGCAGGTGGGCGGAATGCTGGGGATATGAAGCAACACGCTAACGTGTCAGCTTTATTTCGGCCTTGGTCGTGATCGTCGGGGCGCCGATACAAAATGGGGGGGCTGGTGTGGCAGGCAGAGGGCCACTTGATTGAGATCACCTGGCACACCAGCTGCTTCATTAGCAGAGGGCTGATAAAAGCCTCTGTCAGTAGAGCTTCAGACAGAGACCTGCTGCTTCCAGGTGGAAGGTGCAGCAGCGGTGCAGCCTTTGGCTGTGTGTAGGGCCCTAACCATAGCCTGGTAGGTTTGTGCTTTGTTCACCTCCGAGTTGCTGCCGCACCATTCTTATTGTTATCACTGTGTAGATCGCAGGCAGTGTTTGGCCGCTCATGCAACTCCTGTGCAGAGTCCTCTTAAGCTGCGGGAGCAGGTATGTGTGTGTGGGTGTTATGTTATACTTGGTTATTTGTGTTAATTTGCACTTATTTTGTAGGTGCCGCTGTTTTGGTTCCCATTGTTTGTTTCATTCCTGCTCTCCCCAACCTGGTGCACTGTGGTCCAAGAGCGGCGCCACGGCCGGCATTTCTGGGGATCGTGTGTGCTGCATACAGAGTGTCAGTGACTGCTGTCCATCCATGCACTGGCGAGCGGCGTGACGGAGCGGGATTGACAGCCATTGGAGCGAGTTCTCCCCCCCCCTTCTAGCCTTCTATCGCTCCAGGCACAACCAGGGCCAAGTGTCCCACCACCTTGGACTGGCGTTGGTGACAGCCACTGGATGCAAGGGGCGTGGCATTGAGCCGGGTGCGCCGCAACAGAGCGCACAGCTGGGTGCAGCTGACTTTGTGGGCTGGGCATGATCGCCCTTATGGTTTGGTTGACTCTTTTGGGTACCTTTTTAGAATAGGAATTTTAACATACTTTCTAATAAAAGTTGTCTATTTCTTTAAGAGCACAGTCTCGGTTTCCTGTGTCGGAGAGTCCTGTGCTTTTGGTTTTTAGTTTTCTGCTGGCGGCATTCACCGGGGAAACCATAATGCCACACATATAACTTGATTTTTATGTCTGCCTGTTGTTTAGTTGGTGTTGTTTAGTAATTTGACATAAAGACAGCAGGTAATGCAGGAAAACAGCTGCACTTTATGACGTCATAAATAAACTATAGATCATTTAGAAAAATAAAAATCAACACAATGTTTTTATCTATTTCTTCAAAAATAAAGTGTTAAATATATTGGTGCTGCTGTGTTAATGTTTCAGATCAATTTACATTTAAGATTATTTATTGATTGAATTATTTTTCTCAGCATCAAATGGTTCAGTTGGTCAAAATGTGTCACGGTGCCTCCGGCTGCTACCCCTCCTCTCCCTGCTCCTTCATTGGAACCAGCTGACCTGCATCATCTCATCACCTGGCTGACCTTCTTAAGGAGACTCATCCCAGCATACTACGCCAGTCCGTTACACTCACTCCGGTGATCACGCCTGGCCTCAAGTTGAGTTACTCTCGTTCTAGTAATCAAGCTTGTACTTACAGTTTGTCTCACGTCTTCAGGTCTTCTCTCCATTGGTCACGTTGGTTCCTCATCCCGTTCCTGCCTCATCACTCCAAGCGGTGCTCGCCGTCCTCGGTGCTCACCCTCGTCACAGGCTCTCTACGCCGTCCTCGGCTCTCCACCTCGCCACAGGCTGCCTACGCCGTCCTCGGCTCTCCACCGCGCCACAGGCTGCCTACGCCGTCCTCGGCTCTCCACCGCGCCACAGGCTGCCTACGCCGTCCTCGGCTCTCCACCTCGTCAAAGACTGTCTACGCCGCCCTCGGCGTTCCACCTCGTCAAGAACTGTCTCGCACCGTCCTCGGTGCTCTCCCTCGCTCCCAGCAGTCTCCCGCATCCACGACACTCCCGGTCTTCTCTAATTAAACATCCTGTTTCTACATCGTTTCCTGAGTTTCTTCCGGGTTCCAGCATCTGGGTCTCCTCAGTAGCCTGACCATGACAGAACGGACTGGCCCTATCCCAGACCCAGCTGACCCGGAAGGGCTCCGTCAGGCCGTCTCTCACCAAGGCGCTGCTCTGGGACGACAAGCGGAATATCTCAATCAAATGGCTGCCGCTCAGCAGGACCTTTCCCGTCGTTTGGACAGTGTGGCTCAGACTCTGATGGAATTAACCAGCCGGATTCCCACGAACGCCGCTGCCAGCAGCACTGCCGCCGCTGCCGCTAGCATGGTTCCCGCTACTGTTAGCGATGCTAATGAAAACATCCGGCTCCTCCCCGAGCCTTTCCTGGGTGACGTAGGAGCCTGCGGGGGTTTCCTCATGCAATGTCGTTTGATCTTCCAGCAGGCTCCTCGTCACTATCATGCAGACCACAGCAAGATCACCCTTATTGTGAACTCTCTTCGGGGTAAAGCGCTTCAATGGGCACAGGCTTACCTGACTGCTAATCCCATCTCTCAAATCTCTTTTGAACGCTTTTTAGGAGAGTTTCAGTCGGTTTTCGATCAACCTCGCAAAGAGGAGGAGGCCACCCGCCGACTACTAGCCCTCAAACAACGCCAAAGATCCGTGAGTGACCATTTAATAGATTTTCGGATTCTAGCGGTGGAGGCGGGTTGGCCGGATATAGCCCTTAAAGGAGTATTCTACCAATCCCTTAATGACTCTATCAAGGACCATTTATGTACTCAGCCCGAAGCCGGATCTTTTGAGGAGTTAGTCACCGCGGCCCTTCGTTCTGACGTTCGCCTCCGTGAACGTCATGCCGAGCGCCCCCGCCAAGACAAAAGACCCGTCCCCAGTGTTTCTCCTCAATCCCCTGCTACTAACTATGTTCATGTTATGTCTCACGATTCTGTCGGACGCTCCACAGAGGAACCGATGCTTATTGGGCACTCTAAGCTTACTCCTGAGGAGCGGCAGAGACGAAGAGATGAGGGGGCGTGCTTCTATTGCGGCCAAACCGGTCACCTCGTGCATCAATGTAAGCTTCGTTTAAACACCCGAACCCCCCGTTAGACGACAGGCCGCGGGCGGGTCCATCTTCTCTTGCCACTGAGAGTTCTTTTTTGTATATTCCTGTCAAGATAAGATTTTGTCAAGAACCTTCGAGGGTAAAGCGCTCATTGACTCTGGTTCAGAACAAAGTTTTATTGATGATCTCCTGGTTTCTGATCTCAATCTTCCCACAGAACTTTTGGACCCCCCGGTTAAGGCGGCTGGTTTAGGAGGACAGATCCTCACTCAGATCACCCATCGCACTAAGGCCGTTCATCTCATTACGTCTGGTAACCATCACGAATTCATACAGTTTTATGTCACCAAATCTCCCCAGTCTCCCATCATTCTAGGTTTTCCCTGGCTCCGCGCTCACAACCCCCAGTTTGACTGGGTTAATCTCCACGTCACTAATTGGAGCACGACCTGCATGGCCAACTGTCTTCGCTCCGCCGTTCCCTCAGCCCCTCCTTGTAACGATCCGGGTCCTGAGATTATCGATCTCTCTAAGGTACCACCCTGCTATCACGACCTGAGAACTGTGTTTAGCAAGACTAGGGCAGGTTCGCTGCCTCCTCACAGGCCCTACGATTGTTCTATTGAACTGTTTGAAAGGCGCCACCTTGCCTAAAGGGAGGTTGTTTAATCTATCGGGTCCGGAGAAACTCTCTATGGAGAATTACATCCAGGAAGCCCTGTCGTCGGGTCACATTCGCCCCTCATCGTCTCCGGTTGGAGCCGGCTTCTTTTTCGTTCAGAAAAAGGATAAAACTTTACGGCCTTGTATTGACTACCGCGAACTTAACCTGATTACCATTAAAAATAAATATCCTCTTCCGCTCATTGATGCGGCTCTGCATTCTGTTCAAGAAGCTCGGGTTTTTTCTAAATTAGATCTTCGTAACGCTTATCATTTGGTTCGTATGAGGGAGGGGGACGAGTGGAAAACCGCTTTTAACACTCCACTCGGTCACTTTGAATACTTGGTGATGCCTTTCGGGCTCACTAACGCCCCCGCCATTTTCCAAAATCTGGTTAACGACGTACTCCGTGATTTTCTGAACCGTTTTGTCTTTGTCTACCTGGATGACATCCTTATTTACTCCCAGAACCAGGAACAACATATCCACCATGTTCGCCAGGTCCTTTCTCGGTTGCTAGAAAATCAATTATACGTTAAAGCTGAGAAATGCGAGTTTCACGTCCCCACGATTTCTTTTCTCGGTTTCATAATCGATTCTGGTAACATCCGTCCTGATCCTGCCAAGATCACAGCCGTCACTAGTTGGGAACCTCCCAAAACGCGGAAACAACTCCAACGTTTTCTCGGTTTCGCAAATTTCTACCGTCGCTTCATAAGGAATTATAGTAGCATTGCTGCCCCCTTGACTCTTCTCACCTCTACGAATAGACCGTTTATCTGGACCCCCGAGGCTCATTCTGCCTTCAACAAACTTAAGAACCTCTTCACTACTGCTCCCATCCTCATTCAGCCTGACCCCCGCCGACAATTCATCGTCGAGGTCGACGCCTCCGACTCCGGTGTGGGAGCGGTCCTCTCCCAACGGGAGATCAATACAGGCAAACTGAAACCCTGCACGTTCTTTTCTAAAAAACTCTCCGCAGCAGAAAAGAACTATGACGTCGGTAACCGAGAGCTCCTCGCCATAAAGCTCGCCCTGGAAGAGTGGCGCCACTGGCTCGAGGGTGCTGAACATCCGTTCATTGTTTGGACGGACCATAAAAATCTGGCCTACCTCCGTTCCGCTAAACGCCTGAATTCACGTCAAGCCCGCTGGTGCCTTTTTTTCGATAGGTTTAACTTTTCTATCACGTATAGACCCGGCAGCAGAAACATCAAACCAGACGCCTTATCCCGCCTTTACAGTTCTGGGGACGACCAGGACTGTTTTCCCATTATTTCACCCACCTGTATTGTGGGAAATTTGACATGGGACATAGAGAGCCGTGTCATCCAGGCTCAAGGGGAGGAACCGGATCATCCTCCGGCTCCCCCTAACACTCTATATGTTCCATCCTCCCTCCGTTCTGATGTACTTGTCTGGGGGCACACGTCTCGTTTAGCCTGTCATGGAGGCATCCATAGAACTCTCAAACTCCTGCAACGCCGTTTTTTCTGGCCCTCCATGGAACGGGACGTTAGGGAATTCGTCGCTGCCTGCAACGTCTGTGCCCGCGCAAAATCTTCCAATTCCCCTCCTAATGGCCTGCTCCGTCCGCTGCCTATCCCGCACCGTCCCTGGTCCCATCTAGCCATGGACTTTATCACTGGGTTGCCCCCCTCATTAGGTCACACCGTCATCCTCACCGTCATTGACCGTTTTTCTAAGTCTGCCCATTTCATCCCCCTCTCCAAGCTGCCCACCGCCACTGAGATGGCCGACATCTTGGTTCGGAACGTTTTTCGTCATCACGGCATACCCAGTGATATCGTGTCTGATCGTGGTCCCCAGTTTGTGTCTCAGGTGTGGCGGGCCTTCTGTTCTGCTCTGGGTGCCACGGTCAGTCTCTCGTCTGGACACCACCCCCAAACAAACGGGCAGGCTGAGCGTGCCAACCAGGAGCTTGAGGCCGCTCTCCGCTGTCTGGCCGCTCAAAACCCCTCTAGCTGGTCCTCGTTCCTTGTCTGGATCGAATACGCCCACAACAGCCATCCGTCCTCAGCTACCGGTATGTCCCCGTTCGAAGCATCCCTCGGGTACTCTCCGCCCCTGTTCCCTTCGCAGGAGTTGGATTTAGCTGTCCCCTCGGTCCAGCACCATCTGCGGCGCGTCCAGCGCATTTGGACTCAGGCCAGGGCTGCTCTCCTGCGTACTAGGGAGAGAAACTGCCGCATTGCTAATCGCCACCGGGTGGAGAGTCCAGTCTACCAACCGGGACAGAGGGTGTGGCTCTCTTCGCGGGACATACCACTTCAAGCCACTTCCCGCAAGTTAGCCCCTCGCTACATTGGGCCTTATCCCGTCGAGAAGGTCATAAGCCCCTCCTGTGTGCGGCTGCGGCTCCCGGCGGCCCTGAAGGTACACCCTACCTTTCATGTTTCGCAGCTTAAGCCCGTCCAGGAGAGTCCGTTGTGCCCGCCGTCCGCTTCCCCACCGCCCGCCCGGGTCATCGACGGCGCTCCTGCCTACACGGCCAGCAGGGTGTTGGATGTTCGCCGCCGGGGCCGGGGATTTCAGTTCCTCGTGGACTGGGAGGGTTACGGTCCTGAGGAGCGCTCATCGGTCTCCCGCTCCCTCATTCTGGACCGTGCCCTCATAGACGACTTCTATCGGGCCCACCCGGATCGTCGTCCGGGACCGCCTGGAGGCGGTCGTTGAGGGGGGGGTACTGTCACGGTGCCTCCGGCTGCTACCCCTCCTCTCCCTGCTCCTTCATTGGAACCAGCTGACCTGCATCATCTCATCACCTGGCTGACCTTCTTAAGGAGACTCATCCCAGCATACTACGCCAGTCCGTTACACTCACTCCGGTGATCACGCCTGGCCTCAAGTTGAGTTACTCTCGTTCTAGTAATCAAGCTTGTACTTACAGTTTGTCTCACGTCTTCAGGTCTTCTCTCCATTGGTCACGTTGGTTCCTCATCCCGTTCCTGCCTCATCACTCCAAGCGGTGCTCGCCGTCCTCGGTGCTCACCCTCGTCACAGGCTCTCTACGCCGTCCTCGGCTCTCCACCTCGCCACAGGCTGCCTACGCCGTCCTCGGCTCTCCACCGCGCCACAGGCTGCCTACGCCGTCCTCGGCTCTCCACCGCGCCACAGGCTGCCTACGCCGTCCTCGGCTCTCCACCTCGTCAAAGACTGTCTACGCCGCCCTCGGCGTTCCACCTCGTCAAGAACTGTCTCGCACCGTCCTCGGTGCTCTCCCTCGCTCCCAGCAGTCTCCCGCATCCACGACACTCCCGGTCTTCTCTAATTAAACATCCTGTTTCTACATCGTTTCCTGAGTTTCTTCCGGGTTCCAGCATCTGGGTCTCCTCAGTAGCCTGACCATGACAAAATGTTTCTAGTTTAAATAAGGACTTTATTTCAGGCCCTTTAAGCTTCTTTTCTGTTTTAGACTAGAACAGGGTTTCTGTGTGGCTAAATAAAGTTAATATTTGTTGAAATTTGAAGTGGAATCATTTAGCTTTTTTCTTTTGTTAATGTTAAAAGATACAATTTTAGGTATACTTACGCAATGTTCTTAGATACTAACCTATATACAGTGTGTGGGTGGGGTGGGTGTATGGGGGGGCGCGAAACATTTTCTTTTTCCTGTGGGGGGCCTGGCAAAAAATAATTGAGAAGCACTGTGTTATGCTGTTGTAAATTTAGTTCATAAATGGTAAATGAGCTGTGATGGTAGCTGCTGCTGCTGCTGCCATAACATGCTAATGGGGCAAAGAACTGCAGATAGGCCATTACTTTAATATTAATTCGTGGCAGCCTAAACGTTTTTACAATTTTTTTTACCAGTTTACGGAGGGGTTAATTTTGAGACCGCATGTTAGAAGTTTATATTTTGTTTATTTACAAATGTTGGGTTATATAATTAGTCAATAGAATTTGCATAAATCTGTTGGTAGTTTTAAAGATGAATATTTACCATTTACTGCAACTCTATGGTGACAAAACATAATTTAACAGGTCATAACTAAGGACTACATAACATATACATAACATAACTAAGCCCAAAGCCGCTGTGTGAGCTCTGCTCGGACACACATAAAACAAAAAAATGCACAACACACAACTGCTCTGCTCGCTTCTCCCCCGCATCCCCCTCGTAAAGAGTGTGAAAGAGGGGAGAGCCAGCGGGGCGAGAGCGGAGCAGCGCTTTTCACGGGGCGTCCGCAGAGCAGCTAGTCGGTCCCGTATGAGCTCCAAAGCTTTCTCTCAGCAAAACACCGTCAATGCATGACGTAAACCAGAGCAGTAGTGACACACGATCGGAATGAACCGTTTACATGAACAATCACCGGATATCAATCAGTATAACCCACCTATCTCGATCGGAAAGAAATTTTGATCCGAACAAGTCTGATCAGGGCAGACAATTCCGAACAGTGTGTTTACATGACGGATTTTCTTTCCGATCAGGAGTTCTTTCAGATTACTTTTGCCCATGTAAACACAGCTGATGTCTCAGGAGCGACTCACTAACCTTGCCGTTGTTAGTATCAATCATTCAGTAGGGGAGCAGATTTCATATGATGACGTTATTGACGAGTTTGCATCAAGGAAGGCTGGAAAGGTTAGGTTTTAGTCAGTGTTTTCTGTTCTTTGTGTTGCAGTCATATTTTTTTTTGTATGTTATTAGTGTTATAAAAGATTTGTGCTTTATAATATTTTTTTATATTATTTATTCAATATTCTGTTTGATTGAATATTTTCCTACCTGACTGTATTTTACTGTACGCCTGGGAAGGGTCTCGCCTGGGGAGTAATTCAGGGTAGAACCACCACTGAATACCGCTACAGTTTAATTTTTATCAAAAAGCAACAAGAAGCAAGTTCACATATACTTTTACCTTTACTTATACTTTTAATATTTTTACCTGCAGCAGGATAGCAGACAAAAGACAACCCATATTCGACAAATTCTTGTCTTCTTACATGAGCTTCATGTAAAGATAGTAAAGATAATAGCTTTATAATACAGTAGAAACATGTTTTTATTTTACTATAAAGTTAATATTGAATTTTTATCATGGCCACTTTTTGTATTTAGTTGCATTTGTGCTTAAAGGTTTAAACGATTCTTAAATGTTTCACTTTATTTCCTTTTTAAGGAAATGGCCTGAATCTCGCTGAGTTAAATTAATGGTTCAGATGACACGCACAACTAGTGCTGACACATTTTACTGGTCTAAATGAACTGCCACACATCAAGGCCATCCATGCATAGGTTCACAAACCTTTGCATGGACCAGTGTTTGTCAACCTTTTTTGAGCCACGGTACGCTCTAACCTTGACAAAAATCCTGTGGCATACCAAACTTTTTTTTTTTTTAAAAGGAGAAACTCATAGTCTGTATTGATCTACAGCCCCTCCGCAATCTCACATGCAGTTTTGTGACAATTGTGGCTGGAAAATCTGGAAGATGGAAGATGCATTAAAAGTTAAGTCATTCTTATCAAAATGTCTTTAATAGAATCAAATAAACATAAAGAAAAAAGTATTTTCTGATCTTTCATATTCCTAACCACTCAGTGTTTTATCAGGGCCTGTTTGGATGAACACAGAGGTGATATCCTGGAGATGATAAATGTTTTTAGATCAGTGAATGAGGCCAATTTCCCGCGGCACACCTGACCATCTCCAGTTGAAAAGCACTGGCATAGACGACCTTGATGTCTATGCAAAGGTCTGTTCACAAATCTTATGGTAGAGTGCTTAATTTATTTATATATATATATATTGATTCTTCATATTCCATGCCAACACAAGATTTTAAGACACACTCGTTGAAAAAGTCTGACTACCTGACTGTCTATAACAGAGGAACAGCAGATGATACTGACATAAACCGGGAAAATGCAGAAGGCAATAAACATGTTTTAACAAAACAATGAAACCATACGATAACGTGAGTTAAATTATCAGCCATCATACCATTATCAATATTTACTTTCTCTGCTCTCTGTTTTAGAAGGTCATGTCCGACCTCATGATCTTGGAAACTTGAGTATCAGAATTTTTTCGAGTTTTCCATTGGAAATTACGATAAACGGGGTCGTTTATGTGCAACATTTACCTCAATTAGTATTTACGTAAATCGCTCAGCTGCACAGAAAGGCAGGATAGGAATACGGCCCCAACATCCTCCAAACTTACCTTGTGATTGATGTTTAAGTTCTTCATCCTTTTCCTTCTTTCTTTTTTTAGTGCCTGATGGATAAAGTCTCTTTGGCATGAAGTTCTCTTGTTGTCGCTTTGATCAGTGTGACAAAATGCGCTCATTTCCCCCCTCCCCAACTTTAATGAAACAAAATGCTCTCGTAAATGCACACTGTGCCAGGATCAGATGCAATGATGTTGACCAATCGTTGCTAAGAGTGGCGTAACGTCATTATTTGGGTTGCCAGATTGGTTCAGGTGTGTTGAAGGGGGGGATCATTAAAGTGCAGGCAACTTTCTCTTGCTCAACATTCAGAGCACACGTTGGTACGGACGTTCTATGAAATGGGTTGCCAGATTTGGGCCTTATTTTATTTTATTTTTTTCGCCACTTCGGGGCCCTGTTGATGACGGGGGGCCCTACGCGGCTGCGTAATTCGCGTATAGGGAGGGCCGGCCATGCTTAATAGACATATGAAATGGTAAGAGTGACTTAAAAATAAATAAATAAATAAATAAATGTATTTACATACACATATAAAACTAGTAAAGAAAACATAAATGATTAAAATATCAAATAAATTCCTAAAATTCAACTAAAAGCTAAATTAAAAACATGGGTCTTAAGCCTTCCTTTAAAAACATGAACAGTCTCTGCGGCCCTGAGGCTCTCTGGGAGGCTGTTCCACAGGTGAGGTCCGTAAAAACTGAATGAGGCCTCGCCGTGTGTTTTAGTTCTAACTTTTGGAATAACCAAAAGGCCTCAATCAGAGGACCTCAGGGTCCGCGAGGGCTCATACTTTAAAATCATGTCAGATAAATATGAAGGCCCAAGACCATAAAAACATTTGTTAACCAATAAAAGAACTTTAAAATCAATTCTGAATTGCACAGGGAGCCAATGCAGCGATTCTAAAACCGGTGTAATGTGGTCCTCGTCAATACGCTTGCCACTGAACTTTGCAGCAGTTGAAGATTTGCTATTCTTGTTCTGGGAAGACCAGAAAGCAGGGCATTACAATAATCTAGTCTGCTGGTAATAAAAGCATGCATCAGCACCTCTGTACTGGCAAGAGAGAGAAATGGGCGGACTCTGGCAATGTTTTTAAGATGATAAAATCCTGTTTTTGTGATATTTTTAATTTGCGGGATAAAATTCATGTCACCCAGGTTTCTCACACACTGAGAAGTTTTGTAATTCTTTAGTTTAGATAAAACTATCTCTCTCTTGTCTTCAGAACCGATCACTAAAACCTCTCCTCCCCCAATGGCACCATATATAGATTAAAAAGTAGTGGGCCTAAAATTGAACCTTGGGGGACCCCACAGTTGATGTCAAAAACCTTTGAGAAGCAAGTATCCATACTTACGTAAAAACTTCGATCTGTGAGATAGGAATAAAACCACTTTAGTACGGTACCAGAGATGCCCAAACCTCTCAGTTGAGTAAAATACTGTGATCTACAGTGTCAAATGCAGCACTGAGATCCAGTAGTACCAGAACTGAGCGTTTCTGACAATCAAGATTACATTTAATATCATTTACTGAATTTCTGCAACCAGGGCTAATTTACTATGGACATGTGGAATCATATTACAGATGCAACGGTGTTCACCTCCAAATATGGTCCGGCGGAAGCAGGCGGCCCCTCTGTCGATGAATCCGTGCATCCAGAGGGAGGAGGTTGACAGATGCCTGATCCGCCATTTCTAAGAGTTTGCTCTGAGGAATTTCCTTTGTCCTCATCTGCCTGCATTCTAAGACGCATGTAGTTTTTGTGCCTTTGCAGATTTTATAGATTGAGAACCCAGATATCTGTTTAAATTTGTTTGAATTTGTTTTAGAACTTTTGTTAGGGAAATAAAACTTTGTGTATCTTTATCCGGTCCAATCCTGGTTTGTTTTAATCTCCCCGACTTTTTGAACATGCGCTTGGGAAGATCTGAAAAGCGAACAGATTTTTTCCTACAATATATATATATATGGATGCATTGGGGGAAACTCACAATATAAAATAAATAAAATCACTGACTGAGTCACTAAAGATGCAACATTTCTGCAGTTAATATAAATACTGTAAAATAAGAAATAAGGCAGCAACAACATGATGCGCTGTTAAAGTGTGGATGCCATGCTTTGAACAACTTTGTCAAATAAAAAAGCCCTTTAAACGCTGATTCTATTGATACCAATAGTTCGCGTCGAAAAAAATCCGAAGCATGTGAATAATAGACATCTTTCGAAGGAATCAGAGATTTGAATTTGCCGCTAAGAGCGCAGGCTGGAAGTGACCCCGATATGACCTGTGACGTCACGAAAGGCATTGACTTCCGTAGTTCCGCTTCGGACAGCATGTAAACAAAGCAGGTAGTCTTCGTTTCTCTCGTTAATCATCGTTAATTCTCGTTAATTCTCTGTTAATCATCAACATGCCAAGTCGTTGTGTGGCAGCTGGATGTAGCAATACTTCTAGTGAAAGTGTATCTGTGTATAAATTCCCAAAACAAGAAACGGCAAACGCTGCTGAAACAATGGACAAAACAAGTTCAGCGCACGTCCGAAAAACAGAAACGCCCAGTACCAGCACTGGCAGGAGCCAGTACAAAAAGAGAAAATCTGTGACCGAAAAGCTGGCACAAAAGAGAGTGAGTTTAACGTTTATTACATAATGTGTTTATTACAAAAGAGAGTGAGTTTAACGTTCAGTGATGAAAGTCTTCCGGGAATTCCCGGAAATCCGGGTTTTTGAGCAAACCGCACGTACTTTCCTGGAAGTAAAGACCTGATCTCTATGGACAAATCGCTTTCCGGATGAAAAAATTGTCTGAAATCGGCGAATTTTAGCTTTATTTTCTATATTTCTCTGCGGATCGCTTCCTCTATGGTCGTGGCCATCTCTCGTCTACCCGGCCTAATTGACCAATGACGGGACGTTTTAGTTGCTTTCGGATGCGTCGATGGCTCTGATTGGCTCTGTCTGTACCACGTGGTCAGCATGACGGATCCCCTAGAGACCAAAACTGGCGGACACACGCTAAACTTTCACAAACAAATCTGAAGAGTTTGCGATCAATAATGCGGGCATCGTCATTATTGAGCGTGGTCACCACCTCAGTTGTGAGAAGACGATAAAAAAAACAAATTTAAGTGGTCTTGGCTGGAAGACGGTAGCATCACTCTGTGCTTCCCTATCGGTGCTAGCCATGTTGTCTGCCTTTCGTTACGTCACAAACAGGGCAGCGCGAATTCGGCGGAATGCGTGAAGCCGGCGGCCGTCCTCGTTGTTTATATCGCGTTTTTCGTTATTTATTCTTTTTCGAAAAATATTAAAAACAATCGCAACATGAAATAGAGACTATTTACTATATTTTGGCTTATTAAAATAGGCCATGTCACCCACACTTTAAACCTTATTTTCTATCAACACAGAATTTTAAATGTACACATTCATTCATGTTTTGCAAACATTCATGCTGAAATGCATGACATATTTATATTTTCCTCCAAATGGCAGATTGAAGGATGTACAGCTGTGATTAAGGTCATGAGGAAGTGAGCAGGAGGTAAAGGGTTAAGCATGGGACAGTCTAAGAAAAGCTCTCCACTTGTTTCTAATACTTTGCTTCCTTTTGATAATTCTCTTTGAAAAAAAAAGATTTTGTTGTTTAATTTAAGTTCAGATACAATAAACAAATTAATGTCACAATGTGATAAGAACAGCCTTTTTTTTTTGTAATAGTTGCTTTGACAGGTTGCTTGCTGGGAATGTCAAAACATACTGTAGTCAAAAAATAGTCTTTTTTTAATTTACAAATACATTTACAAATCAACACCGAAAAAACACATCAACATCTGGACCTTTCTGTCCAACAGTGAGTGACTTCCATTTTTGCAAACTCCTGAACTAAAAAATATTCCAGCTGTTTTGGGGGTGTAGGGCCACACATCCACCTTACAGACAACATTCTACAAATGAAGCATGTTTTTTGGACTGATAGAGGAAACAGGAGGTTACAGTGAAAACCCACACACATAAAGGAAAACATGCAAACCACATCCAAAAAAGATTCATTTGGGCCTTCTCGTTGCAAAGCAACACTGCTGGCTACCACAACACCATTTAGCTTTACTCTAGACATCTAAAAATGCAATGTTATTAACACTAGCAGTGACGTGCGGTGAGGTTAATGGCTGGTGAGGCACTGACTCCTCTGGAGTCAGACTTACAATGAAAAAACTAAATATTTCACCATTCATCCAAAGGCAGCTAACAGCTATTAAAATGCACACAAGAGCATATTTGTCCTACAGAGAAAATTTCCTTTATAGACATGGACAGAACATTTTTCTTGTGTATAAAGTATGTGTATGTACTGTAAACCAATTTTGATTTGAAATGGTTTATTTCAAGCAATTAACTACAAATAATACACAAAGCAATATAATCATCATTTTGTTATTTTGTATAGACTTGCTATACATTCATACAGTAACTAATCAAACTTAGGATAATTTGACATATTAATAATTATTGCTTGAAAGGGAGTAGAAGGAAGCAAACTTAAATAATCCCACCCCGTTATACTATAACCATCTTACTACATGATTTATCAATATCCAGTTCCTAGCTTTTATCAGACAGAATTAAGAATCATAAAGTATCAATAAAGCACATGACAAAGATGAATTACTTAATTATTATGTAAAAATAACTATTTCAGAAATCAACATGGCAAATGCAGATCAGTTATCTAAAATATATGCAGATTATGTTACTTATAAAAGTCATTCATATGCTTAAAACATAATACTATATCAGTGAAATACACAACACTTTTTTGATTTTATGTTTCACTTATGAAGCCCATCGAGATGACTGTTGTTGTGAATTTGGGCTATACAAATAAAATGGCATTGAATTGAATTAATGACCTTCCAACTAAATGCACTTACAGCAAGATTCAACCCAGACTGTGAACCAGGATAGACGTAGATAGGGATGGGTACCGTGCCCCGGTATTGAACGGGCCCCGGGGCAACATTCTTCAAGACCGCAGTATCGTTAAGATCTGACTTTAACGGTTCTGCTATCGGTACTGGAAGTTTTCCCTATTTTTCTGTGTCCCATAATATATAAATGTTATCTGCCATATTTAACCCACAGTCAGTCAATTTTCCGTTACTTAATGATAATATTAATTTTGCTATTCTCGCTGAAGAGGAGATGTCTGTCTTGCTGTTTGTATGTGTGAGCACGGGGGGCGGGGCTGTTGTTCAGACATTAGTACGCGGCGCGCGCGCACACAAGAGACAAGGCAGCGGCAGCGCACGCTCACACGACAAGGCAGGCAGCGGACAAAACAAGGAAATACGATGGCGGAAAGAACTAAAAGGTCAAAAGTGTGGCTCTACTATTCTAAAGTAGAAGCAGACACAGCCCGTTGCCACAAGTGCAACAAATATTTTGCATGTAAGGGCGGCAACACAAGCAATTTGTCAAAACACCTGGCAAAAGTACATCGCATCCAAACTGAGAGATGTACAGTGTTTGATGATCGCCCCAGCACATCCACGTGCCTTCCAGGTTTGTATTATAACATTATCATGCACACAGCCCACACGTGAAGTCAATAACTTTAGCCTTTTTTAAGCTATGAGTATGTTCGCAAATTTTTTTTATTTTCTTATTATTATTATTATTTTTTAACTTGTCCTGTCCAACAGCTGGGCAGACAGATGATTTGTGTATATTTCGCATAAAAATGCATTAGAATTATTTTTGCTATATGCCATTATGACATAATAAGCTTTTTGCTTTGCATTCACTGGTATTTTTATTTCCTTCCAGAAATGCATCTCAGTTATTATTAGTAGCAATATGCAACTACCAAAGTCTGTCTTTTATATTCACCCTGTCATCTAGGAGCTTTATTATTTTTAGGCTATAATGCTGGTTTGATTAATGAATAAATGGGCTAATGGGCTACATACTATTTGTAAAATCTGGGTTGCTTGAGTTCTATTAAATGAACTATAAACGACCAATTTAAACAGTTTCCCAATGTTTATTGTTGTTGAATTTAAGCTGCAGTGATCCAACCCAGTCCTCCATCTCCTACTGACGCTGGTGCTCTTCCAAAACAAGCACAAATAAACCCCTTCACGCTAGCAGCTAGTGGCAGAATGAACGAGGAGAGTGTGAAGGAGTGCCACCAAGCTGTGACTAGGGATGAGTACCATGCCCCGGTATTGAACGAGCCCCGGGGCCACATTCTTCAAGACCGCAGTATTGTTAAGATCTGACCTCAATGGTTCTGCTATCGGTACTGGAGACGTTACTTTTTCTTTTTTTTTCTTTGTGTCCCACAAGCGTTATCTGCCATATTTAACTCACCAAGTCAGTCAATTTCCGTTAATTAATGATGATAATAATTTCGGTATTCTCGTTGAAGCGGAGAGCTCTGCCTGTCTATTTGTGTGCACAGGGGGCGGGGCTGTTGTTCAGACAGCACGCGCCGCGCGCGCACACAAGACAAGGCAGCGCACACACAGTCAGTGGTGATCTCGTAGGTACACGTGAGCACCCTAGACTAAGAACACCCGTTTCTGCATAAAATTAATTAAGTTTGCGTCAAGGAGCCCCCACCATGCTGTCACCTTGCTGCTACGATGACAGTATGTTGCGCTGTTTGTGTAGAACACGCTGGGGCGGCGTGTTCTACATAAAACAAACAGGTAGAGAGGCGGGGCTTAGATTCACCGCTTATGATTCCAGACCCGCAACAAACTATCAGCTGCTTCCTAATACTTAATAATAATTAATGACTAATGATAGTTGTTATCCGAAATTTAATATAATTTATTGGGTTTACTGGATTTAAACAAAATAAATAAATAGAAAGGAGTCTGCATCAAAGTGAATTTGTTTCCATCATCTCACTCAATCCTAACTCTGGTGTTTGACAGATGGAAAAAGTCTATTCAAGGTTGTGGAAAATGGACAAAAGATCAAAGGAAACATCACACTCATAAATAATAAAAAATAATTGGATTAAATAATTAAATAAATATCCTGTCTGGAACATTCTCATGTATAAAGTAAAATGTTTTGTTAAAAAAACAATGTTGCATAATGAGGAAATAAAACTCTTTATATTCTTAATTTGTTGTTTTTTTATTTTTCGACCTCAAAAAGTATCGATAAGAGTACCGTTAAAATACCGGATCGATAAGCAGTATCGATAAGAGTAGTAGTACCGTTAAAACCTTAACGATACCCATCCCTAGACGTAGAGGGGACAGTGAGGGAGGGGCGTAGACGATTAATGTTGCGTAGATGGAAATGGGCTGACCAAGTAATGTTATTGATGTGGGACTGAAAAGATAAGGAGCTATCTAGGATGACACCCAGACTCTTTACCTGAGGGGAGGGGGAGACAGAAGACGAATCGATGGAAAGAGTAAGACATGTGGCTTTGGAGAGGGTGGATTTGGAACCTACTAGAAGTAGTTCAGTTTTATCACTATTGAGTTTGAGAAGGTTTGAGGTGAACCAGTTTTGATTTCAGATATACAGGAGTGGAGGGTGGAAGAGAGGAGTCAGGTTTACTTGATACATAGAGCTGGATGTCATCGGCAAAACAGTGAAAATTAACATGAAATTTGCGGAAGATATTGCCAAGGGGTAGAAGATAAGTAATAAAAAGAAGAGGACCAAGGACAGAACCTTGGGGGACACCAGAAGAGACACAGGAGGGCTGAGATTTGAACGATTTAAGCTGAATTAATTGGGTTCGGTCAGAGAGGTAGAATTGAAACCAACGGTGGGGGGATGGAGGTGATACCGAGGGCGGAGAGCCTTTGGAGGAGGATAGAGTGAGAGATGGTATCGAAGGCTGCACTCAGGTCAAGGAAGATGAGTATGGTGAGGAGGCCAGAATAAGCTGCAATGAGAAGATCATTGGTGATCTTGAGCAGAGCAGTCTCAGTGCTGTGGGAGGGGCGGACTGAAAAGGTTCAAGAAGGTTATTTTGTTTCAAATGATCATAGAGTTGGGAGGCGACTATTTTTTTCAAGTATTTTGGAAATGAAGGGAAGGTTGGAAATTGGACTCTTGTTCCAAGAGTCAAAAAAGAAATAGGAAAATACTTATTTTATTACAAAGCACCCTCTGACTGGATCTATCTTCCTCCATCCATTTGTTCTTTAACCTCATTCTTTGCATTTAAAAATGCCTGTTTAAAACATCTTCAACACTCATGTAACTGTTTTTGATTGAATTTGATTTCTTTCCTGCTTTTTATTCCCTTACATTTAAACTAACTGCTAAGAGGTGCAATAAATGTCTGTATTTGTGTGTGTCTGCTCATTGTCTTGTATATTTTAAGTTCCTCATTGTTTTGACATATGTAAAGTTTACTCAACTGTATCTGTCGTATTTGCTTGTTTTGTTGTATGTCGAGGACCCCCTTGAAAAAGACATGACACATCTCAAGGGCTTATTCTACAAGCAAATAAACTGAAATTGAAATTGAATCTTCCTGAGGACTGAGACTGACAGAACTAATTGCATTCCAAGCAGCTTTGTGCTTTAAATGTCTTGAGGAAAACACAACTCTTGTTCTGATCTTACTTGTTCTGCAGTTTATTTCCCTAAAACTGGGTTTAAGGTTAATTACATTCAGGTGCTATAACAACCAATTTATGATAATATTTTAATTAGTTTAGCAGCTAAAATGTAACCTCTAATTGTGAGATATAAATGCACATTTTTCTGGTATATCATGCTTAAAAAGGTTATCTAAAATATTCAGCATTCAGCTGGCTCTCTCACAAGTAAAAACTAATTTGTGGTTGACCTTCTTATGAGCAAATATGATAGTCCGGGACATTGCGTATTTATGATAATATCCATTCAAAATAAGATCCTTGTTACCATTAACCTATACGGTTACAGCTCCAAACTTGAAAATGTTCAGCTCCTTTCTTTGATTGAAAATGATGATGATGATGGTGATTTTAATATAGTGTTGGATAATCAATTGGCCACATGCTTTTACTAGTAACACTCCCTTAAATTTATTCATGCAGAGGTATAACCTGAAAGATGTCTGGAAGGAAAAAATCCCATCAGATTCTGTTTTCACCTGGAATAATAATGATGGATCCAAACAGTCTTGCATTGATTACTGGCTGATTTTCTAAGTGCAGATGATATTGAAAATAACATTTTTCTTCTCCTTAAACCGTTGTACGTTTCTATGAAATTATCTGAAACTAGGTCCCAGAATAAGAAAACTCACTGGATTCAAAATAACTCACTGCTTAAACTAGGCATAGAACAACAAAAGGTTTCCTGATTAATCTCTTATTTTTATAATCAACCAAACAAAGAAACCTGTTATGGTAAAAACTGGGAAGTTTTCAAACTTGAAATTACTTTTTTTTTCCCCCAAAAGCTTAGTTCAGAATTAAATAAAACCAAAAGAGCTGAAGAAAATAAAATTTTCTATGACATGACAATTTCCCAAATAAATCCTGCAGATTTGTCAGATGATGATAAAATAAATTTAGCATTCCTCCAAATAATTTGACAGAATTTATAAGAACAGAGTTGAAGGAAACTTTGGAAGATTAAGGCTGAAATGGTTTGAAGTGGATGAGAGTAATTCCTCTTAATTTTTTTTATTGGAGAAACATTGTGCCAAAACAAATCCACTACAACAATTATAAATAAAAGGCCAGGTAACCTCTGATCCCAAAGTTATTGCAAATTATGTTAGCCTGATCTACAGCAAACTTCAGGCCCTGGAACCAAGTAAAGATCCTGATCATTTGTTGATTATACAGCAAATACAGCCTCTGAACGTGATATATGCAGGTTTACTCTATCATAAAATGAAACATTCTCTTCTATCAATCATCTTAAAAATAACAAATTTCCTGGATCAGATGGGTTAATTAGAGACTTTTAGAAACAATTTAGTTATGAAATTACCAACTTTCTAACCCCAGTATTTTTAGAGGGCATAGAAAAATCCTTCCTCCAACTTTAAATCAAAACGTACCCAAACCCAAGATAGATGAACTTCTCATTGACAATGGGTACCCCATATGTCTATTAAATAAGGATTTTAGGATTTTTGCATCTGTCTTTGTGAAAAGATTTAAATCAGCTCTACATTCAGTTATTGCAGAGACAGAATCAGGATTCATACAAAACATGAATCTCAAATAATATTCAATCTTTTTCTTGAGATTCTATGTAATGTAACTCATGTAATGAACAGACGGAGGAATGCTGGATTTATTAGATAACAGAACTAGGGCTAAAGATTGTGGCCAAGGAGCTAAATAGCAAAACGGCAAACAAACTTGGTATGGGATTGGCAGATCAAAGTCAAGATAGGCTAATGGGAGATGTAGTGAAGATGAAAGTTGAGTCAATATTCAGGGGATGGCTCCCTCTGTTGGTCAGAAGGGGAGACAAAAGCCTGAGTCCTGACAACTCGCATCTGGTTTCTGATGATAGTTTTATGCTACTTTTACAAGCTCTTGACTCTGTTATTGACAGCTTTATCTTCAGCTGTATTCATAAATCCGGTTTTGGCTCCTTCTTCTGTAATACAGTTCTGTAATACAACTGCATAAGCAATGTGACTGTGGAAAAAAGGATCAGAATATTCCATAACCAGAAACCATGGATGACCAGTGAAGTGAAATCCCTCTTAATAAAACGGAACACCGCCTTCAGGTCAAGGGACAGAGACTGGCTCCAGTACAGCGCAGCCAGATCCGCCCTAAAAAGAGGCATTAAGGAGGTCAAGATGGCCTACAAAAAGAAGATCCAGGACCACTTCACTGACAGCAACCCCAGGAAGATGTGGCAGGGAATAAACCACATCACAAGACAAATGAGCAGCAATGCAGTGCCCAGTGGAGTGGATGCCTCTCTGGCAGGAGAGCTAAACCACTTTTTTGCCAGGTTTGACACACGCAAAGGGTCCCAGTGGACACACCACAAGTATCACCACCCCATACCAGGGGCACACTAGTACTTCAGGAACTTGGGGTATGACGTGTGCTCAAGTCAACCAACCTAAGGAAGGCAACAGGCCCCAATGGAGTACCAGGCAAGATACTGAGTGCATGCTCCAATCAGTTAGCAGAGGTCTTTACCAAAATATTCAACCAGTCCTTGGAACAATGCAGCATCCCAGCTTGCCTCAAAATCTCCACTGTAATTCTGGTTCCCAAAAAGCCAGTAGCGGACAGTCTCAATGACTACAGGCCAGTTGCCCTCACACCAGTAGTCATGAAGTGTTTTCAAAGGCTTGTATCAAAACACATCAAAGCTAGCCTTGCACCCACTCTAGACATGCTCCAGTTTGCATATAAACCAAACTGCTCTTCAGATGACGCCATATGCACCATATTCTGCCCTGAGCCACCCAGACCACCCAGGAACTACATAAGGCTGCTCTTTTTGGATTTCAGCTTAGCCTTCAACAACATCATCCCAGACATCCTGACAGAGAAACTGCTACACCTGGGCCTTTCTCCCCCTATCTGCACATGGATTAAAGACTTTCTGTCAGAACGCCCACGGTCTGTCAGATTCGGACCCCACCAATCCTCTACAATAACCCTCAGCACCGGATCACCATAAGGATGTGTACTGAGCTCACTCCTCTTCTCGCTCTACACATCTGACTGCACCGTGACCAACCCGAGCAACTCCATCGTCAAATTTGCTGACAACACCGCTGTAGTCGGGCTCATCTCAGGGGAAGATGAGTCCCACTAGAGGGATGAGGTCAACAGACTGGGAAAGTGGTGTTCAGGAAACAACCTCCATCTGAACACCACAAAGACTTAAGCCCCAGGTAAGGTCTCCCATGGCAGACAGGTCCTGGGTGACGAGTCAGATAAAGAGCGTTTCAGTACCCCCTGGTGAAGAGAAATATCAAGGAACCAACTACGTCACCTGGATTGGCGTCACCGGGGCCCCACCCTGGAGCCAGGCCCGGGTCGGGGCTCGCAGGCGAGCGCCTGGTGACCGGCGCAATTCTCACGGGCCCCGGTCGGGCACAGCCCGAAGGAGTGACGTGGGACCACTCTCCCATGGGCCCACCACCCATAGGAAAGCTCAAAAGGGGCTGGTGCATTTTGGTTTGGGTGGCAGTCGAGGGCGGGTGCCTCGGCGACCCAGACCCGGTCATGGAACTTGGCTTTTGGAACGTCACCTCTCTGGGAGGGAAGGAGCCTGAGCTGCTGCGAGAGGTTGAGAGACACCGTCTAGATATAGTCGGGCTCACCTCCACACATAGCCTGGGCTCTGAAACTCAGTCCTTAGAGAGGGGTTGGACTCTCTACCACTCTGGAGTTGCGCAAGGTGAGAGGCGGCTGGCTGGTGTGGGCTTACTCGTGAGCCCCCAGCTCTGCCACCAAGTGTTGGAGTTCACCCCTGTGGACGAGAGGGTCATGTCCCTCTGCCTTCAGGTGGGGGACAGGTCTCCAACTGTGGTTTCGGCTTGTGGGCCAAACAGCAGTTTAGGATACCAAGCCTTCTTGGTGTCTCTCGAAGGGGTACTGGAAAGTGCCCCAACAGGGGACTCCATTGTCCTCCTGAGGGACTTCAATGCCCACGTGGGCAATGACAGTGGCACCTGGAGGGCAGTGATTGGTAGGAATGCCCCCCTGATCTGAACCCGAGTGGTGTTTTGTTATTGGACTTCTGTGCTCGTCATAGCTTGTCCATAACGAACACCATGTTCGAGCACAAGGGTGTCCATCAATACACCTGGCATCAGGACACCCTAGGCAGGAGGTCAATGATCGACTTTGTAGTTGTTTCGGCCTTGTGTCTTGGACACTTGGGTGAAGAGAGGGGCGGAGCTGTCCACTGATCACTACCTGGTGGTGAGTTGGATACCCTGGCGGGGAAGGAGGCCGGAAAGACTTGGAAGGCCAAACGCACTGTGAGGGTCTTCTGGGAACGTCTGGCTGAGCCCTCCGTTAGGGAAGTCTCTAACTCCCACATCCGGGAGAACTTCAAACAGGTACAGAGGGAGGTTGGGGACATTGAGTCAGAGGGGACCATGTTTTCCACTTCCATTGTCTCTGCTGCTGCTAGGAGCTGTGGTCGTAAGGTCTCTGGTGCCTGTTGCGGCGGTAACCCCCGAACCCGGTGGTGGACACCAGAAGTAAGGGATGCTGTCAAGCTGAAGAAAGAGTCCTACCAGGCCTGGCTGGCTTGCGGGACTCCAGAGGCAGCTGACAGGTATCGGCAGTTTAAGCGAGCTGCAGCCCGGACTGTTGCGTAGAAAACTTGGGCCTGGGAGGAGTTCAGTGAGGCCATGGAGAAGGACTATCGGTTGGCCTCGAAGAAATTCTGGCAAACCATCCGGCGCCTCAGGAGGGGAAAGCAGTTCTCCACAGGCACTGTCTTCAGTGCAGGTGGGGGGCTGTTGACTTCGACTGGGGACATTGTTGGGCGGTGGAAGGAATACTTCGAGGGTCTCCTCAATCCCACTGCCCAGCCTTCTTTTGAAGAAGCAGAGAACGAGGACTTTAGGGTGGGGCTGTCCTTTACCCGGGCTGAAGTCACTGAGGTATTCAATGAGCTCCTCGGTGGCAAGGCCCCGGGAGTGGATGAGGTCCACCCTGAGTACCTCAAGTCTCTGGATGTTGTAGGAGTGTCTTGGCTGACATGTCTCTGAAGCGTCGCATGGCAGACAGGAACTGTACCATTGGACTGGCAGACAGGGGTGGTGGTTCCCCTCTTTAAGAAGGGGGACTGGAGAGTGTGTTCCAACTACAGGGGAATTACACTCCTCAGCCTCCCTGGAAAAGTCTATGCCAGGGTACTGGAGAGGAGAGTCCGCCCGATAGTCGAACGTCGGATTCAGGAACAACAGTGCTGTTTCCGTCCTGGTCGTGGAACAGTGGACCAGCTCTACACCATCTTTAGGGGGCTGGAGGGATTGTGGGAGTTCGCTTACCCAGTCCATATGTGTTTTGTGGATTTGGAGAAGGCGTTCGACCACGTCCTTCGTGGTGTGATGTAGGGGGGTGCTCTGGGAGTATGGGGTCCGGGGAGCCTTACTGAGGGCTGTCCGGTCTCTGTATGACCGGAGTATGAGTTTGGTTCGCATAGCCGGCAGTAAGTCAAACCTGTTCCCGGTTCACGTTGGACTCTGGCAGGGCTGCCCTTTATTACCGGTTCTGTTCATAGTTTTTATGGACAGAATTTCTAGGCGCAGCCAGGGGCCGGAGGGGATCTGGTTTGGGGACCACAGGATTTCCTCTCTGCTTTTTGCAGATGATGATGTCCTGTTGGCTTCATCGAGCCGGGACCTCCAGCATGCATTGGAGCGGTTTGCAGCCGAGTGTGAAGCGGCTGGGATGAGGGTCAGCGCCGCTAAATCCGAGGCCATGTAAGACTGACAGGCCATGCTGGACTGATTCCGCAGTATTGCGAGACCCAACGAGACAAGTGTGGTGAGTCAACTTGGCGGCACGTAAGCAGTTGTACAAACATTTTCGATCTTGTTTCAATATTCCGCCATATTAAATTAATCCGAGCAACTAACATAACTTGATAAGATTATTAAGGTTTTGTCAGCCTGGAGGACCTGGGGAAATTCATTGACGAGTGTTACAATACCTGCGTCATGGGGAAACCCAACTGTAGCACTTACTTAGCTTGCTCTGACCTACAGAAGATTTTGTTCAACTCATGGAGCCCAGAGTGTGTGGATAGAAGACGCAACACAGGGATTAAGCAATCAATTGACTGTATTAAAACAAAGAAAGTAAATAACAAAACAATAAGTTGAGACGGTGGAGAAAGGAGTGTCCAGGGATCCACAAGGATATTTTTCCAGTCTTTGGTTTCCAAAGTTCTTTTTTCCTTTAGGTATGGTGTCTTTTGCAAAGTTCCTTTTTCATAGGTTCATAATTCAAGGTCTCATTGAGAGTTCCTGGGTAGCTCACCATGCACCATTTCTGTATGGTGCAGATCACAATGTTCCAATCAAGGAAAGAAGTGGGGGTGGAAAAACCTGACCTAAACAAGGTCAAATAAATTATAGATTAGACACATACAAGACAGGACATTATTTACAACATATATTATTTACATCACATTTATTTACAACAAGTACAGTAGTCAACTGTATGTCATAATTGTAAGAAAAATAATAATCAAATAGGGTCCTAACAAAATTTGTAGAAACCTACATTCAAATTTCAGGCCTATAAATCAATGGGTTTCAATGGGTTCCAATGTTTCAAAAATAAAGTGCACTTTTAATCATCTAGCTTTGGCATTAATCAATTCAGTATAAATCAGGAGAAAAACAATGAATGAAATGAATGAAAACATTCAAAACCAAAATGGCCGACCCGGCACAAATACAAAAACAAGTTGAAAAGTCCTAAAACGGACAATAACTGAAAACAATTAACAGAAATATTTCCAATTTCAACAAAAAAAACTTCCAAAATCTGTATGTAGCCACACTAGCATGGCATTTCTGTGAGGTAGAAAGCCTTTGAAATACTGATGTACTGCTATGTGTGTGACCCGATCGCATAAACTCACCGAAGAGTAATTAGTTCAAGGTGTGATTGTTCAAAGAACTTGTCCAGTAAGATGTTATGGAGTTTTGTTTAAAGTTTAGATAGCAGACAGCTATAGGAGATGCAACCAGCCACAGCAGATTGTGACAGGGTCACATTATGACTATGAAAAGAAAAGAAAAAAAAGGAGAAACATTAGTTCTACCTGGGTTTGTGTATGAGGGGACTAACGTGTTTTCTTTTTTTCCTGAAGAAACATATGTTATCCACTGTCATTTTCTGGATGTGGTCTTTGTGTTATATTCGAGGGTGTATTTACTTATGTTATGGACAGTTCACCTGACGCACGGCAGTCACGCCCCAAGGTTATAAAATGGGGTCGGAACAGGTGCGCAAAGGAGGGGAAGGAAGGTGAAAGACGCGCTGACAGCTGCCGCCGTGCTCTTCTCCCGTGGAAAAGAAAGACTTTCTGAGCTATTAGATGTTCCTTGCCTGCTGCTGGATTTATCCCATCAACACTCTGTGGAGTCCAGAGGAGTGACGGGGGAGCAGAATCCGGAGATTTATTCGAAAGGCTGAGGGGAGTGCCGTGCGCGATCCCGTGAATGGGCGCATTTCTAGAGAAACTGATCAAAGAGTCCAGCTGGTGAGATCGACACTTTTTCCTTCTTGGGTACCCAAAAAACATTTTTTTATTTTACTGGTATACCAGTTTATTTTTGGGGGGCTTCTTTTGGTTGGATTTATTGGACTGACAGAGGCCGCGATGCGCGTTCGCGCGGACATTTCATTGACTCTTGTATGAGTGCGCGCCTGTGGAAAAGAGAGAGAAAAAAAAGAAACTTGGTAGTAAGAAAATTAAATTTATGTTTGGAGAAATTCTACAGGTGTATTTTTTGTTTTGAAAAATAACGTGATTCTGTTTAAACGGTGTTTGAAGAACCCAAAGAACTTTTGATAACACACCTTATTTAAATTAAGTAGGGTAAGTTACAGTGGTGGCCAGTATGGGGATGTAATTTGTCTGTTAAATCTTGCATTTAAATTGTGAAAAAAAAAAACAAAACAAAAAAAAAAGAGACCTGTAAATTTGTATGTTCTCATTTCTGTCAAATATAACTATACTGTAATTGTATCCAGAGCAATATGGCTGATGAAAGGCCTAATAATGGTTCAAATCTAGATCAGTCCATGCTATTTGATCACCCCACAATTGACGTGGATGCCGAAGAAGGTGGTCAAACTACGCATGGGGACGCACTCGATCATAACATCAGTGAACGTGAACAGCGAGGAGGAGATGCTTGGGTCACCAGGAGAAACCCTGTGGAGGAAGTCGCCTCACTCATCAGTTCTCTTTACCTGTCAGATGATGATCAGGTGGAAAATGGCACACTGGCAGACAATAACACTTCTGTGAAGGAAATTGTTTTAGTATTATCATTGTATAAATGTATTTGTGTAAGTGTATGTTTAAATCTTAACTCAGATTGACCTTTTTACCTCTTCTGAAAACAGTTCTGTGTGTTTGTTCATCTGCTCCTCATCCCAGCAAGGCTGAGGGGGTTTACGACACACTGTCCTTAGCTGATAAGGGATCCTGGTTGAAGTTAGAATGCACCAAATGGGTCATTATACGACACCCCCAAAGAACTTTTTTTCTGTGTCTTGAAATTGTGACCTCCCACTTGAAGTCTTAATAAAAGAAGCATGAGGAGAGGCAGTTCTTTGAGAAGAGAAGCGTGGTAGACGTTTTCTGTCACTCTTGCTCCTCTCCCTCGTGCATGAGAAACTTGATTCTTGTTGTGGTCTGTTGTTTATAATTGTGTCTTTCTTTAATGTCTAGATGCATTTATCTGACAACTTCCTATATGGATGCACCTCCTTTAATTTCTCTATATGATATCTTAGATGTTCTGGGGCAAAGAGTAACATCATTAGAAAATGATTTTAGAGACTCTGTGGAAAGTGCTCTTAACAGGGAGATTAGTGTCCGAGGTCATGTAGACAACTCTTTGGAAGTTCTTGAACAACGCATGGTGTCAATGATGCAACAGTTTGAGCAACAATTGGTTGAGTGTTTACAACAACGAGATGAGAAGTGGAAGGCTGAAATCCAAAGACTGAAGCGCGCCAGTCCAGCTACTATCTCCACGTCTCTCTCCACTGATGGAGCCCGGCTCCGTCACCAACACTCTCTTCCTCCTGGGGCTCAGCCGTCACGAATGAGAACTTCACAAACCCAAACTGTTTTTGATTCAGTGTCTCAGACACACAGTTTTCCTTCCGGTTCTGGTCCATCTGCACTAGGTGGAGTACACCTCTCTTCTAACTCAGGTCCTCAGTCAATTCACCTGCTGTCTCCAACACTAGCTTTGCCAAGCACCAGCAAAAGCTCTCCAGTACCACTACCGGTAAACGCATCGCTAAATACCACTGTTAGCCAGGTGGCAAATGCTCCAATGATGTATGCAAAACCAGCAATCCGTATGGATTTCCCATCTTTCAGTGGGTCCGGAGAGGTCGCAGAAGTATTAAACTTTATTGAGCTATGTGAAACCTTCTTAGCTGTAAGGCCGCTAACTGATGCTGAACTTATAGGCACATTGTCTGGCGTTCTTAAAGGGCCAGCACATAGTTGGTGGAGTGTGGCTAAAGCTCAAGTACACAACTGGCATGAGTTTAGAGAGGCATTTCAAATTGCATTTCTTCCACCTGACTACCTGGCCGAAGTGGAGGAAAAACTGCGAGACATGGTGCAGTTACCAGGGCAATGTCTTAGGGACCTTGCCTATGATTATAGGGCTCTATGTTTAAAATGGAAACCAGACATCAGTGAAACGGAGCTGGTGAGAAACATTCTAAATAATTGTAACCCGCGAATTACTGGATGTTTAAGAGGGACGGTAACCACCGTAGACCAAATGGTGAGGATAGGCACACTAGTGGAAAGGGACTGTAGTTCCTTAAAAGACTACTGGGGAAAAGTTGATCAGCAGAAAGCTAAAGAAAAACCTTATAAAAAGCCTCTTGACAAAAGTTCGTCTAAGAGGACAGCAGACGTAGTAACCATGGTTGAACAGGGACATATGCCTAGGTTATCTCTGCTGCATGTACCAGTGACTATCAGGGGAAAACAATGCAGGGCTGTGTTTGACACTGGGTGTACATTCACCCTTATGAGTCACAGGCTGTGGTTGGAGATAGCTCGGAGTGGTGAAACCCTGAACCCAAGCAATGATCAAAGCTTTGCTTTGGCTGATGGCAAAACACACTACGCCCTTGGTAAAATTTGTCTGATGTACTGCTGGCATGATGTCACCTACCCCTTAGACACTTATATCATGGCAGATGACAACCTTGCTTTCGCTCTTATATTGGGTCTTGATTTCCTCCGTAAAACCTCTACTATCATTGACCTTAGCAACCACACATATGGAACTCGTGGCTCTAAAAGCTGCACTTTTCATCCGTTTTTGCCACCTGAAGGAAAACATCCTTCTGATGGTGCTGGTCCCAAAACCAACCTGTATGTGGCTCTTCCAATGACACAGACCCTGGTTCCCTCTGCAACATCAGACTCAGAACACCTCTCCTGTTCGGAGGTCCCACCTGAGGTCAATAGCCTGCTCAGATCCTGGACAGGACTGTGTTCAAGCCGACTAGGAAAGACCACAGTGGAAAAACACCACATCTTTACCACTGATGACCTTCCCATTCGTTGCAAGGCATATCGGGTCTCCCCTCACAAACGGAAGATCATCGCAGACCATGTGGACCAAATGCTGAAAGAGGGGATCATAGAGCCCTCACAGTCCTCCTGGGGTGCCCCTGTGGTGCTAGTGGGGAAACCAGATGGTTCTATGAGGTTCTGTGTGGACTATCGAAGGCTCAATGCAAAAACACATCAAGATGCATATCCCATGCCTTTGGTACACGAGCTGCTTGAATCCCTTCATGGAGCCGCCATCTTTAGTACCCTTGACTTGAAGTCAGGATATTGGCAAGTGTCCGTGGCTGAAGATAGTAAGCCCAAGACCGCCGTCATCACACCAGATGGACTTTATCAGTTCAAGGTCATGCCTTTTGGACTCAAAAACGCAGGTGCAACATTCCAGCGCTTGATGGAGAAGGTGTTGGGGAACCTAAGAGGGAAGATCTGTTGTGTCTACATTGATGATGTCATTGTATTTTCTCCAACCCCAGAGCAGCATCTAAGAGACCTCAACACCGTCTTTGAGAGGCTTCATCAGGCACACCTGACCCTCAACCTAAAGAAGTGCATCTTCTTTCAAAAGGAACTTAAATTTCTGGGACATGTGGTGTCTGGTGAAGGAGTTCATGTCGATCCAGAGAAGACAGATGCAGTAACTTCATATCCAACACCCAACAACGTCAAATCTCTGCGACGGTTCCTGGGTCTGGTTGGATGGTACCATAAGTTTATTCAACATTTTGCAGACTTGGCAGCTCCTCTGAACAGACTAAAGAGAAAAGACGTGAAGTGGGACTGGACGGAAGAGTGCCAACAGTCCTTCCAACAATTAAAAACAGCTCTGGCCAATGCTCCAGTTCTTGTGCAGCCTGACTACGCTCTACCTTTTGAAGTCCACACAGATGCGAGTGAAGTCGGTCTGGGAGCAGTGTTAGTTCAACCCACCAGTAAAGGGGAACGAGTGATCGCATATGCCTCCCGAGGCCTAAAAGGAGCTGAGTGTCATTACTCCACCTCTGAAAAGGAGTGTCTGTCAGTGGTGTGGGCTGTGGAAAGATGGAGACACTACCTCGAAGGAGTGCAGTTCACTGTGTTTACTGACCACGCTGCTTTGTCATGGGCGTTTAATTGCCCCAAGACTTCATCCAGACTCACCCGATGGATTCTGCGACTTCAACAGTTTAACTTCAAGGTCCAGTATAAGAAAGGACTGCACAACATCGTGCCTGATGCACTGTCTAGGGCAGTACCAGGTACACCCTCTCCACCTGCACATGCAGCTGTCCTTACCTCCAGTTGTTCCGCTGACTTACCATCATCTCTTGATGAAATCAAAGATGCTCAGGAAAAAGATCCTGATTTGAGTCATCTTATCAAAGAGGCGGAAATGGATGGTAGACCTGACAGGATAGGTTTTTGCATCTTACATGGCATCCTGTACCGGCGCTCTCCAGTTAGGGATGGTGGCAACAAATACCAGTTGGTGGTCCCAAAAGATCTTGTCCAGGTGTTTCTGTGTTATTTCCACAACAATCCTCTGAGTGGGCACCTAGGCCGCCTAAAGACTCTGTTAAGAATCCTGGAAGTGGCCTGGTGGCCGACCGTCCGCAAGGATGTATGGGACCATGTGAAAAGTTGTCAAACCTGTCAGGCCTACAAACCTGAAAATAAAAAACCAGCTGGTCTTCTCCAGACAACTCCAGTAGAAGATCCCTGGGAGAAACTTGGTGTTGACCTGATGGGCCCGTTTCTAGGAGTAAAAAAGGAAACCTGTTTCTGCTGGTCATTATAGACTATTTTTCTAAATGGGTGGAGATGTTTCCCTTAAAGGATAGCAAAGCCCATCGCATCACTGCAGTCTTCAGGGATGAGATCTTCACGTGATTTGGTGTTCCTCGAGTAATTGTCTCTGACCGAGGAGCCCAATTCACAGGATACGAAATGGCTCACCTCTGCAAGACCTGGGGGGTGACACAGACATTCACCACAAGTTTCCAGCCACAATCAAACCTCACAGAGCGATCAAACCGCACCATCAAAACAATGATCGCATCCTACGTAGGAACCCAACATCAAAACTGGGATCAATGGATCAGAGAATTTCGCTTTGCAATAAATGCTGCATACCATGAAACCACGGGAAAGTCTCCAGCAGAGCTCTTCCTGGGGAGAGCTTTAAAAGGTCCTTTGGAGCGACTAATTACAGCAACACCATCACCGCATCAACCACAGTATACACTCATGGAAAGACAAAAAAAAACTGATAGAACAAGTTAAAAAGAGAGTGGAGCAGTGTCAGACCAGGCAAGCCAAGTACTACAATACCCGGAGGAGAAGTGCGCAGTTCCAGCCGGGAGGCTCCAACAGGACGGCTGGAGGAAGTGGGAACCGGCTGTTAAGCCACTCGTCCTCGTTTGCCAGCAAGTCTTCTTGCTGTCTAAAGATGCGTTCACTCAGAATTCTTCCATTTGCCACATCTTCTAAGAGTGCAAGACCAGCCACTGTGCGTCATTACACATTGTGATGGGGCATTTTATTTTATTTATTTATTTATTTTTAAACTTGTCCTGTCCAACAGGTGGGCAAACAGATGAGAGCTGAGGGCCTCTTGTGTTGGACAGATTTTACTTTAACAACAGGGGTTATTAATCTTCAGACAAACCAGAGGAATGTCTGAATAAACCCCTTTTGTAATTGAGGCCATTCTTTATTAGATTCCATCATGTTTGAAAATCTTTGGTGCTGGACCGGACGGAAAAGGAAAGGAGGGAAGAAGAGAGAGGGATGTTAGAGAGGAGGGGGGATAGGAGGGTGATAATAGGAGGGGGGGGTAGAACCGTAAAGCAGCATAAGGCAACAACTTTACTGGATGTTTATCATTACGGTAAGGCTCAAGTGTAAAACAAATCTCAAAGGGCGGGGCCTGTCCACACACACATTCAGATGTTATAAACACACCTGTTAACTGCAAAGATGTTCACATGTCAACATGTACACCAAACATGCACACAATACAGATTTTATGGATTGGGCATTTTATTTCCATCCATTTAATTGCATCTGACAAGCTACAGATGTCGGTAATAATTGACGTGGAAATGGGAAATTGTTCAGCGCAAATGTAATTTCTTGTTGCTTTCTGAATGGTTGAGACATACGCCATACATTGTTTTATCCAAAATAAAACAAACTAATGGCATATGCATGAATACCATAATTCCGTAGTGTTACAACCCCTGGTAGTTGTCTGCTTGTCTTGTGTGTGTGTGTGTATGCATATGTGTATATGTTCTCAGATCCTGTAGAGGTCCAGCTCCTGCACAGCTGCTGACTCTGCCCTCTCTGCAGAGCTGATTGAGGCTGCCACCAATCGCCTGTCTTGGAGGGAGGTTTAAAAGCTCCCAGGATCCTCTGCTCCAATGGCGGCTGCATTCCTGAGTGGGAATTCGTTCTTCAGCCTGCCCCTGCTGTCTGCCTGGCCTTAGCTCATGAAAGCCTCTGGTTTCACCCCTTAGTTTGGATCTGGTTTTGTCCTTTTGTTACATTTACTCTTGTGGTCTGTTATTTGCGTTTTGAGTAATTTTGGTGTCCTGCTATAAAGCCTGAGAATTTAAGTTATATCATTATTTATTGCACCTTTGGTGTTGAGTTGTTTATTTCCCTTTTTGATCCCTATGATTGTTATTTGTCACAGAATAAACGGCTGTGTGGCCAACCTGAACCCCGCCCGGTTATCATAATTTTCTTTATGTTACACATTTCTCCCTCCTCTCTGAAGAGGGACGTAACAAGTGGGGGCTCGTCCGGGATTATTTAAATTTTAAGGGGTTCAAGTGTCAGCTGTCACCAGCTGTTACCTTTGTGTGACACCTGCAGCGTTGTTGTGCTGACGTGTCCTTTCCTCCTGTTTATGTGCACCAACGCCTGTGTTTGTAAAGGGGGAAAATCATGGCATCCAGCTTGAGTTTGGAGCATTTTTATTGCTCACCCAACCTTTGAACAATTGGAAACGTGCCGCAAAAGCGATTTGATGCAAATAGCGAATCACTTCCTCAATTTCTCCAAACCCATCCTCAAACAGGAACTGAAAGATCTGCTGGTGAGTAGCTTGGTGGAAATGGGTGTGGTTTGTCTGCCTGTCACGAATGTGCCTGTGTTGTCCGTGGACGACGCCTCGGGGAGAGGTGGTCACGAGCGTGACAGCGGCGCCCTGCGCATGGGTGACCACGTGCACGCGGAGATAGCTCCCGTGCTAGAGAGCGATGAGAGGCTCGAACGGGGAAAACCGCCCTTCAGCCTCCCACGCTATGATCCGCTCTCTCCAGGCAGCGGTGGGTCGCGGGATGAGGCGTAACTGAAAGTCTGGCTCGCCCGTCTGCAACTTGAAGCCTAGGAAAAGGCGCAGACCAGATGCAGCTGGAGATCAAACGAATGGAGATCGAAGCTCAGACAGCTGTCAGAATCAGACAGCTGGAGTTGGAGGCAAAAGCTCACATTCCTGTAAACCCCGATGACGGCACAAACCCTACTTTACCCGGTTTACCCACCAGTTCACTGGATATCAGTAAACTGATCTGTCTTGTTCCCGCTTAGAGGGAAGCAGAGATTGATTCCTATTTTGCATCATTTGAAAGAATCGCTGGTACTTTGAAGTGGCCCCGTGAAATGTGGCCTTTGTTACTCCGCTGTAAATTGAGTGGAAAGGCCCAAGAGGTTGTAGCATCGCTTCCTCTTGAGAATTTACTAAATTATGATTTGGTTAAAACAGCTGTTTTGCAGGCACATGAGCTCGTGCCTGAAGCTTATCGCCAACGGTTCAGACAGCAGATAAAAAGTCTGTCGCAAACTCATGTGGAGTTTGTTCGCGACAAGAGTATTCTCTTTGATAAATGGTGTTCAGCATCCAAGGCTGATGATTTTGTTTCTCTTCGGGAACTTATATTGTTGGAGGAGTTCAAACAAAGTTTGCCCGAGAGTTTAGTTGTTTATCTGAATGAGCAGAAGGTGAACTCCATGACGTCAGCAGCGGTGCTGGCCGATGAATATGTGTTAACTCACAAAACATCCTTCCCCGTGCCAAACAACCACCTGAGAGTCGCTGCTGTACCTCAGCCGACTCGCAACAAACCACGTGCATCCAGAGAAACACGTGAGTGTTTTTATTGTCATAAAACCGGACATGTCATCGCTGACTGTGTTCTCCTCCAAACGAACTCTGAAAATGCCCAACAGAGTCCTACTCCTTCCAGTCCAAAAGGGGTGGGAGTCATCTTAAAGTCAGGTAAAGATAAGAAGCACTGGGCCTCCTGCTTTAACCCTTTTGTCTTTGAAGGTCTTATCTCGCTGACCGGCAAACGTACGGAAGAGCGCTCAGTGCGCATTTTGAGGGACACAGGTAGTTCCCAGACCGTTATTTTGGCTATTGCACTACCATTTTCAGATTCATCCTCTTGTGGATATACCTGCATGCTTCGTGGGGTTGGCATGGAGTATTCTCCTCGCACCGTTCGCCTCGTGCATCTAAGATCTGAATTAATTTCAGGTATTTTTCCCATGGCAATTTGTCCGGAACTGCCCATAAAAAGGTGTTGCATTATTACTGGGAAATGATGTGGCTGGCGAAAGGATTGTCCCACATCTCAAGATGCTCCCAGGATCCTCTGCTCCAGTGGCGGCTGCATTCCTGAGTGGGAATTCGTTCTTCAGCCTGACCCTGCTGTCTGCCTGGCCTTAGCTCATGAAAGTCTCTGGTTTCACCCCTTAGTTTGGTTCTGGTTTTGTCCTTTTGTTACATTTACTCTTGTGGTCTGTTATTTGCGTTTTGAGTAATTTTGGTGTCCTGCTATAAAGCCTGAGAATTTAAGTTATATCATTATTTATTGCACCTTTGGTGTTGAGTTGTTTATTTCCCTTTTTGATCCCTATGATTGTTATTTGTCACAGAATAAACGGCTGTGTGGCCAACCTGAACCCCGCCCGGTTATCATAATTTTCTTTATGTTACACATTTCTCCCTCCTCTCTGAAGAGGGACGTAACAAGTAGCTTATTAAGAAATGTTTTACTATGAAAACAACTTTCCCCAGTGGACAATTAATACGTCTGTCTGTCTGTCTATCTAATTGCACCTATGTCTGCTCCGCCAGACGGACACATTGACGAGAATATCAGTTTTGTACATTATTTCGTTCTGTTAACTATATTATTTATGAGGATGAATTGCAGAACATGCAAATATTGCAGAACATATTTCACCCTTTCTTTTTGCAAATATGTGTTCATTGGAATTTCTGTTTCCATTTTCGTTTGATTTTTTTTTGTTTGTTTCCCTGCTGATCGATCAAACGGGTGTTCATGTAGCTGTTAATTCTAAGACTTGCTTTGTGAAGTCTTCATGTTATTCATGAGAGGCAGTATTGTCATTTTCAGGTGTTTCTTCCATCTGCCGACGGTGTCGCCGTTTCTCATTTCACCCGTTTTTGTGCGTACGCCTGGGTCAGAGCTTGCTTGAAGGACCGCACATTTTCCCGTCAAGTTTGCTTTTTATAAATCTCAATTTTTGCTTAGAGATTGGTGTACGCCTTCTTTTGTGCGTACGCAACGTTTAGAAATGAGTCTCTGATGTAGAGACCAGCATGTTTAAAAAAACTCTCCGAGCTCTGAAAGTTCAATTTTGTTACGATTAAGATTTGTATCTGGAATCTTGTTTTATTGTCATGAATGAATGTTGAAATCTAAAGAAAAAAAAGCATTTTTTCATAAGTATGTTTATTTTACTGTGGAAAAAGGACACGAGTTCTTTGGCAAAATAAGACACTGGGAAATTTAACATAAAAGTTAAACATAATTCTTCTGCTAAATGCATTAAGTTTACTTTGGTGAGCCATCTTTCTTTTGCTTATTATTGCTGTCAATCTATTCCAAAACACTTGTACAGCATAAAATAATACGTGCTTTAAGTTTTTATATAAATATATATATATATATATATATATATATATATATATATATATATATATATATATATATATATATATATATATATATATATATATATTTTTTTTTTTTTATGTATATATATATATATAGATGTATACAGTTTTTTAGAGTCTTGATCCAGAGTTTATCTACTTCACATATATCTTGGATTTAATGTAAAAATATATTAAACTGACAGTAAGTGACTTTAAGACAATCTAATACATTGCAATGAACAGAATGTGTGTTACCAGGAACAGACTGAGTGTTGCAGAGGTTGGAGTTGCAGCATTCGGTTTTAGCCCAGATTTTGGAAAACCCATAATTAACTGAAGTTTCACCACATTGTTCAGGCAGAAAACAGGTCTTAAATTCTTGGTCCAGAAATTTTGATCCACCTGCAGGGAAACACCAACTATTAATAAATGTAATCTCTACTATGCACATAACAAGCAATGACTAAGAATGATTTAATGTCCTACCTTCATAGTAAATGACTCTGAATACACCACATTGATGAGTCTGTAAAAGACATTCTTTATGTGTTTCAGTGCAGTTCCACGAAATGTCTGGTATGCATTCATAACATTTCAGAGTGTCACCTAATAAAACAACAAACAATATAAGAATGATTTTATACAAAAGTTTAAAAAGCAATATTTAGACATTTATTCTAAAAATTTTATTATAACAAACAGCAACACAGAAAAATCAGAAAGAAGAAAAAAAATCACCTTTTGGTAGAAGCCAAATGCCAAGAATTAGAGCAAAGAGATGCATGCTGGTCTTTGGGACAGACTGGGTTTGACTCCTCTCTGTTGAGGCTCTTTATGTTACCTTTACCCTGGGGGAAGGGGGGTGTCTTAGTCCTTGATTCAGACTCCTCCCTAATCCATTCTGAAATACTGATTACCTACTGCTATGTTTGCATTGAAACTAAACATTTTATGGTTTAGTATTTAACAGTAATCTTAACGATGACCATAAACATTGTAAGCTAATTTTACTGTAGGCAAAAATAGTCTTTTTTTGATTTACAAATACATTTACAAATCAACACCAGGAGAAAAACATCAAGATCCGGCGTATTTCTGTCCAACAGTGAGTGGATTCTGTTTTTGTAGACATTTGTAGACTGTCCATATACTGTACACATATATGGGTAGCTGACAGAGACAATAGTTTGTTCAGCAGTTCACTGGAAACAAAACTTATGGTGATCACTGTCAGTAAAATGAAATCTAACACTCAACACAGCTACAGTTTCGTTTTCATCAAAAAAAAACGAGCATGTGTGAACTATGGAGTCCTATACTGTTCATAATTAAATAAATAAATATTTAAGTCAATAAATAAATATGACCTCATGCAAATATACAATCAACCAATAAATTTCTCATAAATATATAAAAAGATCATGAAATGGTGAAAAAGCTGCACACAAATTTTAAATTAGCCATAATATTATTCAGTATATTTCATTTTGCTTTAAAAACCTGTTCATTATTTTAAAATGAATTTTTAAATATTCATTTTTAATCATGTTGTATAATATTATAACTCTACGTCTTTTTTCCGAACCTCGGATTTCAAAATCAATATTTTCCAAAGTAGCTTTGTTTTTATTTCATGTTGCTGTTTTTCACAATGGCGTATTTATTTCATGAAGAGCTTTTTCAGGAGACTGAGTGTATCTGTCAATCAAACTAGACAAGGCGGAGACACTTTTGTGATTGGCTACTCCTTTACTCAGACATGAGCAGCAGCACCCTGAATACATCGACTGAAGATGCTTCAGCGAACGTGACAGCGCAATGCACGCCCCTCAACACTAGGGGGGGGTATGCACCTCAACACATCTACAGTGTTACAATAAATTGGGCAGTTTTGGTTCTAAATTTGCTGATAAAATTGGCTTTGGGCGAGTGTGCATAATTCAGGTGATTTTGTGGTCAGTTCTGCAATTTTCATCTTCTCATGAACATCTAGTAGTGGCCTAAGTTAGGCTGGGTGGTTGTTGGAGGTCCACAAACCTTCTATGAACTGGAGTTCCATGAACGCACCATGCCGCATGTGGGAGGAGCTAGCAGCTTATGTTTTTAGCCTGATAGCCACACGGAGCGGTTGCTTATCTCACAGTATCAATGCATGGATGTACAGTGCACACGGAGAATGTTAAGAGATCAGGTTTATTTATTTTGAATAGTTCCACATGATAACAATGTTTCCATGTTTGAGTTCATGAGATCATCAGAGAGTCTCTGTTTCACCTCCTGCAGTCAAACTGCGTCTTGAATTACGTGTAAATCAGAGCGCCCAGGCATCGCAAGAGTGTGTGTGTGTGCACAAGTTAAGGGACTGTTGCTCAGTTCCCCGGAAAAGTAATAATAAAAAAGGTTTCCTCCAAAATACAGAACCTGATTCTTGGAGTAAGCCCTGGCTGCAGCCTGCAGAATTGCTCAATCAATCCCGGATCTCTGCTGTGTTTTCCGACCACGGTCAGAAACGTCCATCGCAGTAAAGTTCACATTTCCGGAGGAAAATAAATCAGAGACCTGATATAATCATTGTCATGAAATAGACTAAATATGGGTTCAGAGGCCCGGCAGCTTCCCTTGGCACTGCCTAGTGGCGCCAGCTCGCTCCGCAGCCACATAAGGCCGATGTGGCTTGATTAATGCAAGAATAGGAGTGTTTTGGGGGACAGATATGTGGACGACCGTGCTTACGCGATTGTCAGAAGAATTAAGTGGTTTATCGACTGGTTACACCCAGAGCTGAAAAATGAATCATGAAGCGTTTTCAGGAGGATATTTTAGATTGAGTTCATTGTTTCCGCTTGCGGCAATTGCTGTCGCTTACTTGGCAGTCTGGATCTATCCTTTGCGGTATGTGTGCTCAGAAAGGCAGTGTTGTGTTTGAGCGCCCCCAAGTTGTGTTTTACTGCACTCAGAAGTCCAGACCTGAGCAAAAGCGCCATTCTCATTGGTTGAATGGATTCGACGCGAGGCGTCAAAGGAAAAAACGAACCGAGGCGTTTTTTTTTGACGCTTTGACGCGTGGGCTTTTTCGCGTCGGTTGTGCCATCTCATTGGTGCCTTGTTTAGTCACGAGGCGAATTTCGCGACGAAAATCGCCGGCGAAATTCGTCCCTTGTGTACGGCAATAGTTTGTCTCTATTTGATCTCTAATGTCAGGAAAGCCATGCAGGTGTCGCTGAAATATGTCGTCTCTGACTGGCTCACCGCTGAGCGGGTATCCAGGAATATGAGTCGATTTCCATGGATGAGCCAGTGAGCGTTTAGATCCCGCCCACTTTCACTGATTGACAGACAGAGTCATTCTCCTGAAAAAGCTCTTCATGAAATAAATACGCCATTGTGAAAAACAGCAACATGAAATAAAAACAAAGATACCTTGGAAAATATTGATTTTGAAATACGAGCTTCTGAAAAAAGACAGAATTATAATAATATTCAACATGATTAAAAATGAATATTTTAAAATGCTGTTTTAAAATAATGAACAGGAATTGTTAAAGCAAAATGAAATATATTGAATAATATAATGGCTCATTTAAAATCAGTGTGCAGGTTTTTCACAATTTCATGATCTTTTTATATATTTATGAGAAATTTATTGGTTGATTGTTTATTTGGATGCGGTCATATTCATTTATTTAATGAAATATTTATTTATTTAATTATGAACAGTATAGGACTCCAAAGTGAACTTGCTTTAACGAGAAGCAAGTTCACACATGCTTTTACCTTCAGTAGGTTTTAATATTGTTACATGCAGCAGCATATTAGACAAAAAAGAAACCATAATAGACAAGTTCTTGTCTTCTTTCATGAGATTTATGTAAGTAAACACATTTAGGAGTTTTAGAGGTATTTTATGTTGTAATTGTGCAGATCTAATCTGTTTGTCAGACCTATAGATCACTTTATGATAGAAACATGTTTTTATTTCACTATAAATTTTACATTGACAAGAAAAGAGGTAACATACAAGAAATTTTAAGCCTGAAAACTGCCAGGACAGACGTTTAAAATGGGTTGAAGAAGATAAATAATAATAACCTAATTTCTCAGGCACTATAGCACAAAATAACAAAACCTAAAGTGGAACTTGAACCAGAGGAACATTACCAAGACACAAAAACATAAATGAAAACAAAGACCACACGCAAGAAGAAAAACCAGACCGTTTCCACGGGTTTCCAACACCAAGTCCAACAGCAGGGGCAAGCGGACAAACGGATTCCTCTCTGGGAATTCAGCTGTCACTGGAACAGATTGGAGGAGAGAAGGAGGCTGCAATCACCTCCTGCAGGATGATCGATGATCTTCTGCATTTGATAATGCTCTTTGGAAAAAAATATCTCCTTGTTGAATTTAAGAATAGATACAATAAACATATCAATGTTACAATGTCATACGAAAAGTCTTTTTTGTAGACTCCTGACCTAAAAAATATACCAGCTGCTTTGGGGGTGTAGGGCCACACATGTTGCTATATACACATTCTTCCAGAGGAACATTGTTCAAAACAGGAAACCGCCACAAATCAGAACTCACCACAGCTGTTGCAAAAAGATGTTTTGCAGGTTACTGAAATAGGCAAAAGTAGAAATTAATTTGAACTTAAAATGAAACTATGAATCAGGACATCAGTGTAGCATTCAGACAAACAGCTTTGTTACTCACGTTGTTAGGGTATGAGTAGAGCGGCTTGGAGCTCTGCATGACTACCGTACTACTGTTGTTTCTGTAGAAGCAAAAGACAAGCACAACATATCTGTGAGGAAACTGGATTTTCTAGAAAGGACTGTATTAATAGGTATATTAGATTGGTTCGTTCCCCTTCAGTTTCCTACACACAGAAATAAATGAATAAGGACTCAGAGACAATACTTATCTTTGTGGAAGTTTTACTTCATACAAACAGCACAGACATTTTGTACGAAGGGTTACAGACAGATGAACAGGCTGCTGCATCCAAAATCTGAACAAAGACACTCAGAAATAGGCTTGGTTTATATTCCTGGCATTAACATATTCAGAAGATGGTCCGAGGGTCTATGGTGTGAAAAACCCACCCACATGCTGTTGCAGGCTGGATACTTGAAGGTCATAAAGCTTCAAGTATCAGATCTTTCTGATGTTCTCACAGACATTTGCCAGAGCACAAACACAAGAACACACAAAAAGTAAAAAAGGGAGGATGAGGAGAAACTGTGAGGACAATAGTTTGGCTGTACTGTCTTAGGATGCAATATGATTTTGAGATGATAATACATGCTCAGTGAATTAAGTTTAAACCATTAGTGTAATAAAAGGTACAAGTAAAAAGAGAGTTTCTAACTATTCTATTTCTAACTATTCCTAACAATATCATTAAATGACATTATTTTGTCTAATCATTGGTGTAAAAAAAACATTAAAAATCACAAATAGCTCACAGAGACGTCAGTTGTGTGTCTGCAAAGAAAAAGACATTGTAGTTTAATGAATAATTCTTTTTTTCTTCTTCTCAACTTGTCCTGTCCAACAGGACAGGACAAGTGTTGGACATATTTGACTGTTACAATAGGGGGTTATGGCTCTTTGTTGTTTCTTTCTTCATAATTTTTTTTATATATGTATATGTTTTTTTCAGAGGGAAGAGAGGGGGTGAAAGAGTGGACAATGGGGGGGAGGGGGTGAAATACAAGAAAATGAGAGAGAGAGAGAGAGAGGAAGTGAGAGGATAGATGTTGCTGTAATTTGAGAAGGTTATTGTTTTAGGTTTCACAACATTTAAAGTAGATCCGCTAGAAAGAAAAATATTGCATCCAAGAATGAAATTCTCACACTGAGACAAGATTTAACTGACCATGGATCATACCGTTCATCAGTAATCAGTTAGTATCATCTCCTGCAGGAGGTGAAGTCAGACGGTGTGGTGGAGTAGGCCTCTGTAAAGGATAGACACACACACACCCACACACACACACACAATTACACACAAAAGGCCAGAGGCCGTAACAGACGACAGTGTTCAGTGTGTAAATTACACTCAGATTGGCTCTATCAGAATGTATTGGGGAAGCTCACAATATAATTGGATAAAATCACTGACTGAGTCACTAAAGATGCAACACTTCTACAGTTAATATTAATACTGTAAAAGAAGAAATGAGGCAGCAACATCATGATGCACTGTTAAACTTTATTATCTTTCAACACAAAATGTTAAATGTACACATTCATACAAGTTTTACAAACATTCATGCTGAAATGTATGAAATATTTACATCTTCCTCTGTATGGCAGATAGAAGGATGTCTTGTACATCTGTGATTGAGGCCATGAGGAAGTGACCAGGAGTCAAAGGGTTAAGGATGGGAAACTGTAAGAAAAGCTCTCCACTATTGTCTAGTACTTTTCTTTTTTAATAGTCCTCTTGAATTCAAGATCAGATACATTAAACAAGTCAATGTCACAATTTTATAAGAAAATTCTTTTTTTGTAGGTTCCTGACCCAAAAAAGATCCCAGCTGCTCTGTGGTTGTAGGGCCACACATGTTACAATATACACGTTCTACTGAAGAAACATTGTTCAAAACAAGAAATTAGGTAACAAAGCAAGAGATTATTTTCTATAGGCCTCACCACAAAATAGAGCTCACCACAGGTGTTGCAAAGAGATGTTTTGCTGGTTACTGATATAGGCAAAAGTACAAGAAGAAAAATAGATAAAGGAAGGAAAACAGAGTAATTTGATGCAGTTACATTATGAAAATGAAAAAGCATTTCTGTTAATCCATTTTAATGATTAAATGAGATATTTCTAATTGAATTTTGCTACACATTTACCAGAGAACTTTTTGAAAATCAAATGTCAAATACCTTGTTCCTTACCATTTTAATTAAGTGACAGATTAAGCAGTGTTGAAGTAGAAAAAGAAAAAGCAGTTTGGCGGATTGTTTTTTCTTTCAATCATGGACAACCCAGACCATCCGCTCCACCCTGTCCTGGACAAACAGCGGAGCTCCTTCTCTAAGAGGCTCAGACAGCTCTGCTCCAAAACTGCCCGGTACTGGAAATCCTTCCTACCCAACACAATAACCCTGTACAATAACTCACAATGCAACAGATAACCCTTGCACATCTTTTTACCTGCACTGTTTTGTAAATAGCTTTATAAATTATACCACATTTTCCTTGTTTTTATTTTTAATAAAAGGAGAGGGGGGGATAAAACCATGATGCAGCCTAAAGCAAGAACTTTACTGGATGTTTATCATTACGGTAAGGTTCAAGTGTAATACAAACCTCAAAGGGCGGGGCCTGTCCACACACACACACTCAGATGTTATAAACACACCTGCAAAGCTGCAAAAATGTCCACATGTCAACATGTACACAATACAGATAGTGTTCACACACACATACTTATGCCTTTAAACCAACTGGTGTGAAATATTTCATTCATTCAATCATGCAAACTGTTAGTGCAAAGGTGAGCTAACACCTGTGCTTAGGTGAGTGTTTATGTTCTTCTAAGTGGATGATGGAATGTGAAAAGAAGGAGGGAGAGTGTCCAGCCATCCCCACACCAAGACCCCCGCCGCAGCAGCAGCGGCAGCCAGAACCCCCCAACGCCACTCGGCAGCAGGCAGAGAACACCCGCCCCCCAGGCGATCACATCCGCCACCCAGGCCAGGGTCAGCAGGACCACCACGGGGCCCCCAGAGAGCAGGGAGGCATGGGGGGAAGAGAGCGCCGCCCCAGCCCAACCAGGAGAGCAGGCCCCCCTCCGCGCCGGGAGGGCCCAACGCAGGGCCCCACCCGAGAAGAGTGCCCACAGCCCCAGACGAGCACCCCATCACCACCCAGGAGATCTGGGCATCCCCGCGCCCCAACCCCAGGTACGAGCCAGGCCCCTCCAAGGGAGACCCGCTCTGCGCTCCAGGCAGCCACCCACCAGGCCCACGGTTGGTCCAGGAAGGAGCAAGGAGGACAGCCGGCCCCACCCAGGAGGGGGGCACCCCGGAGAGAAGGGGGGCCCGCAAGGGGTGTTGTAAACATAGCCCGAAAATGCAATAAATGACTGGATTCCTTCATTTGGCGCCCATGTCTACTCAGAGATGTTGGATCTGCAATCGTAATACTTGACAGACTCATGTTGGCAAAGATGGACTGCTTTTTGGGGGACAAGTTCACCTCTAAAAATGGTTTGGATGTTTGCATCAATGTGTTTACAATCAGGTGTCTGTCCCTGCTCCATAACTGGTGTCATGGCTGCAGTGAATGCAAACGATTGTTTTTCAGTCCAGCTAATAGTTGGTAATTCTTCTCTTTTCTTAACTGCAAATGGTGAAACTATTCTTTAGAGTGAGTCTCATAGTGGTGCTGAATGTTGTATTCTTTGAGCACTGCGACCAGTTGATGATATACCAAGCATGGGGGTTTTGCATTCAGCTTTGTGGGAAAAAAACTTTTAATTTTTCCTGGTCAGCTCTACACTTCACTTCACTTTTTGACAACATTTTGGTCATTATTGTGTCACTACTGATCATTCTTATAGCAACACAACAGCTGTAAGGCTCATTGGGAACCAAATTGCATCTTACCCAGGATCAGAGCTGTTAGGTTTCGCTTTTTGGTTTCACTTGTTTTGCTTTTCCTTTGCTCCCCCTAGTGGCGGAATTGCGAATTTTGGTTATTTCTTTGAAAAATCATAACTCGCCACAGAAATGGACTAGAAACTTGCTTTCTTTTTTAAACATCCTTATAATTTTTACTCTTAGTGTGTGGGCCGGACTTAACCACCTGGCGGGCCAGATACGGCCCGCGGGCCGTATGTTTGACACCCCTGAGTACACGGTTGGATTCTAATGCGACCATTGATCCAATCAAGATATTTTGCTCATGTAACCGCGGCTTATAGTGTTGACTCACAGCGTGGTGGGGGGGTAGCATCACGATGGTGTCTCTCGTGAGGTCAGTCACCCATAGGGATGGGTATCGTTAAGGTTTTAACGGTACTACTACTCTTATTGATCCGGTATTTTAACGATACTCTTATCGATACTTTTTGAGGTCGAAAAATAAATAAATAAACAACAAATTAAGAACATAAAGTGTTTTATTTCCTCATTATGCAACAACATTGTTTTTTTTTTAACAAAACATTTTACTTTATTCATAAGAATGTTCAAGACAGGATATTTATTTAATTATTAAATCGAATTATTTTTATTCTTAATGAGAGTGATGTTTACTTTTCTCTTTTGTCCATTTTCCACAACCTTGAATAGACTTTTCTGTCTGTCAAACACCAGAGTTAAGATGAGGGAGATGATGGAAACAAATTCACTTTGATGCAGACTCCTTTCTATTTATTTATCTTTCTTTAAATCCAGTAAACCCAATAAATGATATTAATTTTACATATGACAACAATCATTAGCTATTAATAATTATTAAGTATTAGGAAGCAGCTAATTGTTTGTTGCGGGTCTGGAATCATAAGCGGTGAATCTAAGCCCAGCCACTCTACCTGTTTGTTGTTTGCTCCGCGTGCAACACCCGCCCCCCGCCGCCGCCGCTGCCCCAGCGTGTTCTACACAAACAGCGTAACATACGGTCATCGCAGTAGCACAGCGACAGGATGGTAGACAAACTTAATGAATTTTACGCAGAAACGGGTGTTCTTAGTCTAGGGCGCTCGCGTGTCCCCTACAAGATCACCACTGACTGTGTGTGCCCTACCTTGTCTTGTGTGTGTGTGCGCGCGGCGCGTGCTGTCTAAACAACAGCCCCACCCCCCGTGCACACAAATAGACAGACAGAGCTCTCCTCTTCAACGAGAATACCGAAATTAATATAATCATTAATTACCAGAAAATTGACTGACTAGGTGAGTTAAACATGGCAGATAACGCTTATATCTTGTGGGACACAAACAAAAACGACTTCTCCAGTACCGATAGCAGGAACCGTTCAGGTCAGATCCTAACAATACTGCGGTCTTAAAGAATGTGGCCCCGGGGCTCGTTCAATACTGGGGCACAGTACCCATCCCTAGTCACCCATCACGGTGGACTATAGTATCGTCCATCGGCACAATAGTGGAAAGATTTCATGTAATCCATGGACACCAGTGAGGTTCACAAATTATTGAAGAAAAAAGGTTCAGCTCACTGTCATGTGGGTCCAGATGACCCCACTCTCAATGTTAGAGTGCCTAGGATAGCACAAGGGTTAACACACACTTCACAATATATGGTCACACAATCGTTCAATAATGCAGAATAAATACGAGATAATTTATGTATAATTATTTCAACAACAAACATCCAATACAGCCTGAACAACAGTTCAGTCTAAATACACAAACTCAAATGAGTTTTCCTAATGAAATTTTTATTTTTATTTAAATTCACACATGGTTTTGAAAAGTTTATTCAAAATTGTAACTGACTGATGAAATGAAAAAGAGACAAACACCAAAATATTTCAGTTTACCAAAAATAATCCTTTTGGATTTCCAAACTTTGAATGTTCAAAAGATACGTTGAAAGAAGAAAAGGTTGAGACCTCATAGACTTTGTGTATGAAAAAGAGAGGTGCCAAAGAATTCACTATTTGAATTTTCTCTTAAGAAAACAATGTCAAAGAGACCAACACCACTACTACAAGCTGCAGACCTGCACTTGCAGTGACAGCACTGTTGCACAAGTTACCCTTGCAACAGCTAATCTTTGTGCCAGGAATTTCAGAAAGAAAGCTGTTGGCAGAGCACATCTGCTCAGAGACGCATCCCTTTACGGTGACTGTGGTTCCTCTTTCAGGAGCTGAGAGAGAAGGTTATCAGAAGCTTTAAAATCATTTTCCTTCAGATTATTCAAGAATAGAGGAAGAACAGGTGTCTGACCTATTAGGGTGACGCAGTGGTCTTCGTTCCCCTCACAGGCTGATGTTTTGTCACATGTCAAATCACCACAGGTGAAGCACTGTCTCCCATTTGGAGTGGCTTTGCTCGGTTCTACAGAAGCAGCAACAGAAATTATGTTTAAAGATAAGAAGAACCTCACATCATTATAACCCCCGATTTCATCTTGAAAACAGATTTATTGTAACTTGTTAACATTTTAGTTAATTTTCAAAAATGTAATTTGATTAATCTGATTAAAGCAATTTGTATAAAAAATTAATAACATAATGTCTATGTTTCTGTCAGAAAATCCCACATGGAGTTACATTTTTTATCCTAAACCAGATTCATCTTTTTAATGAGAAGATGTGAAGTGTTTTCTATTCTCTTTATGTCTGACATTTCTACTATCTTATGAAGTGAAGTTATATATATATAATTTGCAGTTTAAAAAAACTCAGAGCTCTGAAAATCCATTCAGTTGCGTCATGAATGACTGTTGAAATCTGAACAGAAAATAGCATTTTTCATAGATATTTTTTTTTAATATCAAAATAAGACACTGTGAAATTTAACATAAAAGTTAAAGTGAAAAATGCTTCTTCTGCTAAATGCATTAAGTTTACTTTGGTGAGCATCATTCTTTTCTTTTGCTTATTGTATTTTTTTGTTTTTGTTTGGTACACTGTACTTATCCCACAAAGGGAAATTTTCTCTTCATTTGACCCATCCCCTTGGGGAGCGGTGAACTGCAGCCAAACCGCGCTCGGGAGGCGGTAGCGTTAAGGGTCTTGCCTAAGGACCCACTGGGTGATGGTAATTGCTCGCCATTCATATGGTAATTGCCCCCAATACCGTTGCTCATTCCCCTCCGGGAATCGAACCCTGGTTTCCTGCATGGTAGCTTCCCACCTTACCAACCGAGCTACCCAGCCGCTAAAACATAGAAATATCAATATTTATAGTAATATATATAATAAAAATATATTAATCTGACTGTATATGACTCTAAGACAATCCAATACATTGCAATGAACAGAATGGGTGTTACCAGGAACAGACTGAGTGTTGCAGAGGTTGGAGTTGCAGCATTGGGTTTTGGTCCAGGTTCTGGACAACCACAACTTGACTGAACCTTCAACACAATCTTCTGCCAGAACACAAGCCTTCTTGTTATGGTCCCAAGATTTTGATCCACCTGCAGGCAAACAGCAACTGTTAATAAATGTAATCTCTACTATGCACATAAAAAAGCAAACACTAAAAATGATTTAATGTCGTACCTTCATAGAGAATCTGTCTGGATGCACCACATTGATAATTCTGTGAAGGACATTCTATTTGTGTTTCAGTGCAGTTCCACGAATTGCATTCAAAACACTTCAGAGTGTCACCTAATAAAACAACAAACAATATAAGAATGATTTTATACAAAAGTTTAAAAAGCAATATTTAGACATTTATTTCTAAAACTTTTATTCTAACAAAAAATCAAAAAGAAGAAAAAACAATCACCTTTTGGTAGAAGCCAAATGCCAAGAATTAGAGCAAAGAGATGCATGTTGGTCTTTGGGACAGACTGGGTTTGACTCCTCTCTGTTGAGGCTCTTTATGTCAACTTTTAAAGGGGGATGGGGGGTCTTAGTCCTTGATTCAGACTCCTCCCTTATTCTTTTTCTTATTATTTTTTTTCATAATTCTTTCTGAAATACTGATTACCCACTCCTATTGAAACATTGTTACCAAACATTTTATGGTTTAGTATTTAACAGCAATCTTGACGATAACCATAAACATTATAAGCAAAATTTACTGTAGGGAAATACATACATTTTATTGATTTACAAATACACAAAAAAAAAACATTAAGATCTAGGTCTTTCTGTCCAACAGTGAGTGGATTCTGTTTCTGTAGACATTTGTAGACTGTCCATATACTGTACACATATATGGGCAGCTGACAGAGATGAGAATTTGTTCAGCAGTTCACTGGAAACAAAACTTATGGTGATCACTGTCAGTAAAATGAAATCTAACACTCAACACAGCGACAGTTTCGTTTTCATCAGAAAAAGCAAGTTCACACATGCTTTTACCTTCAGCAGGTTTTAATATTGTTACATACAGCAGCATATCAGACAAAAAAGAAATCATTTTATTTTTTTTATTTTTTTTTTATTTTTTTTATTTTTTCACTTGTTCTGTCCAACAACTTAGCAAACAGATTAGAGCTGCAGGCCTTTTGTGTTGGACAGGTTTTACTATCACAAAAAGAGGTTGTAGAACTTTAGAAGCCAGGGTGTAGATCTGAATTAACCCCTTTTTGTTGAATTATTTATTTCTTTATTTGTTATATTTAGTGTGTGTGGGGAGGAAGAGGGAAAATGTGTGTCGGGGGGGAAGAGAGTAAAGGGTGGAAGGGTGAAAAAAGGGGGGATACAAGCACTGATTTGGATCAGTTATTCTTTTAAGCTGTAACAATTATACTAGATCTGCTGGAAAGACAAATATTTCATCATGGGTAAAAATCTGACACGAAGATGAGTGGAAAATATCTGTCCATCAATACACTGTAGGTTAGAAGGAGGGATGAAGCAGACAGGGAGCAGTGTGGCAGTGTGCACGTGCACGTGGGGGTGGAGATACATGCATGCTGCCGAGGTGAACCTTGTGTTGTGGGGAACCAGATCCTACCCAGCCAGAGCAGCCAGACCAGGAAAGGGGAGGAGAGGCCCCCAAGGCCAGCGCCCCCCCCCACACCGGACCCAAGCAGCCCGGGAGGGGGGGAGGCGGGGACCGCCCACCCAACCAGCCAGGCGCAGAGAAGGCCCCCCTACAGGGGCCCCCACTACGCCCAGAGGCATAAGCGAACCCGGCGTCCGGCCCCCAGGCCACAGGACAGGAGCGCTTAGCCGTACCAGGCGGGAGCCATGGGGGCCGCCGGGCGCCGGACGCCGAGACAAGGGCCAAGGACGAAGCCAGGGCCCCAGAACCCGAGAGCCGCCCACCACCCGACCAGTGCCCCGTGTCCGCGAGCCAGCCGCGGCACGCGACCCGAACAACCCAGAGATCGCCACGCACCCACAGCCACCCCCCATAACCCTACCCACTACAATCCCCCCCCTCCCTTACCCTTAAAGTGCCCTACCCCTCTGTGATGGGAAGGGAAAGCCCCAGAGGGTTCCAGTGAGCCAGCCCCCAGGTCCGTCCACCCATGCGCTCACGCACACATACTCACAATCATCTGGTTACCTCCCCACCCCCCGCCGCCACGCAGTAACCCCCCCCCGCCGACCGACCCCCAGCGCCGTACGCCCGACCATCACCGCAGCCGACATGATACCCTTAAGCCCGGCCGCCCTGAGAGGACCAGGCGGGTGAAGACCGGCCGCCCCCCCCCGACCCCACCCATGTATGGAGGTGTGGCAGTGCTGTGTGTGTGCTGCAGGTAAAAAAAGGAGGTCTCCAGTGTGGGGTCCCTACCGCTGCTAAACCGCAGAAACCCCACTCCGGGAATCCTCTGTGGGTGGAGTGTATTTGCTGTGTATGTGCTGCTAACATGCAGTGTGTGTGTCTAAAGTGGGAGTTAAAATTGTGGGGGGGGTCACTGAAAGATGAGCACGGATATTTCACCGTGCCCCCCTCCACCAGACCCTCCCCACAAGGCCCTAGATGAATCAGGGTGTCTAATATGCAAGTAAAAAGCGGGGTGGAGGGCGGGCGCCAACAGAGCGCCCCAGAGAGTTACCCCCCCAGAGAGCCCCGCCAGCATAACCCACCCATCCAGTTCCCGGAGCCCTATGTGCCTGTGTGCAACATTTGTTTTGGTGAGGGCGGGGAGGAGCAGGCGGATGGGCACAACCGGGGGAGAGGCTCCCCCGAGCGACCGGCCCCCCAGCCGGCCGCAGTAGGCGCCCCCCCTCCCAGGGCGGCCAGGCGGCCAAGCGGCGGCAAGCCCGCCGCCGATAAGGCGAGAGCCCCGCTGCGCCGAGAGACGACCGGCAAGGACGGGTCCCGGTGCCAGAACGGAAGGGCAGGGAGTCCAGCCCCACCATCCATGCCCTGACTTCCCCAAGGACTGCACACCACCCCCCCCCCCAGGGCCCCCCATCCATCCCCCCAAAAAAATAAAAAATAAATAAATAATAAATAAATAAATAAATAAATCAAAATAAGAAAATAAAAAACAAATAAATAAATAAATAAATAAATAAACCCAGAATAGATTAAATCATATAAAAAAAAAAAAAAAAAAAAAAAAAAAAAAAATTATATATATATATACATATATTAACCATATAAAATTATAAATTACATATATATATATATATACATATATGTATAATAATAATAATAATAATAATAATAACAACAGTCATAATAATAATAGAAATAATAATAATAATAATAATAATAATAATAGTAATATTAATAATAATAAATAAAAATAAAAAAAAAAAATTATGTAAACCCACCAAAGTGAACCCTCTAACCCATGCTGTGAAGGCGGCGTCGACCCCCAGGGGGGCCGGGCCACGCGCCAACCACTGGCCACGGGCGAAACACCGGCCGCGGGCAGACGACCCCAGGCCCCAGAACCCAAAGCCCCCCCCCCAGCCCCCGCCACGGCGACCAGCTACCCAGCACGGCACCCGGCCGCCGTTCCCGGTCAGCCGCACTGCCTACCCTGCGCCCAGAAGGCACCAGCCCAGGAACCCCTGCCAAATTGCCGGCAGAGCGCGCGCCCCCACCACCCCCCACCCCGGGCAACCAGAGCCCCGAGCCGGGGGAACGGTAGGCCCAGGAGAGCCCACCCCCCACACCCGCACCGGCCCATCCAACCAGCCAGGACCGGCTCAACCCATCACCATCCCACCCCTACTAGGTGATGTGACTAACCAGCTGGAGCCAGGGAGAGTCTGAAGCCGACAGGTTTTTTGTGGAGGACATTAACTCTAAGCTAATATGCTCTGACATGAGGTTTCTGTAGTGGCTGATGCTGAGATTATTTTTTGATTTCCAGTTTAGGAGGACAGTTTTCTTTGCGATACATACAGCGGTGAGAACCATATAAGCCTTTTTGGATTCTATGTTGATGTTATTCAGGTCACCTAGTAAGCAGAGTTTGGGGCATGCAGGAATCATATGATTAAACCAGATTGATAAATCCTCACAGACCTTTTGCCAGAATGATTGGACAGGTGGACACAACCACAGGGCATGCAAATAGTCGTCTATGTCGTTACCTGTGCACTGTGTGCATATAGCAGACTGATTAAGACCCATTTTAAATAATCTCTGTCCGGTGTAGTGAATTCTGTGGAGAATCTTGTACTGAATAAGTTGCAGATTAGGACTTTTGGTCATATTAAAGGCATTCAAACAGATCTGTAGCCAAAATTGATCACTAGGATTCAATGATAGCTCAGACTCCCATTTTGTCATGGGTAGGTAAATTGTTTCATCTATGTTAGATAACATCTTGTAAATTTTGGAGGTGAGCTTGGGATTTTTAAGGTCAATGAAATGTGTTACTGTAAGTGGAAGGTCTAGGTCTATTTCGGTCAGGCAGTATTTAGTGCTTATAGCTGATTTAAGTTGCTGATATTCTAGAAATTTGTTTATACTAATTCCATAAATTGAGGATAATGTCGACAGGGACATAAAAGTTCTATCCTGAATTATATGCTGGAACTGCTGGATTCCTTTGTTCTTCCATGAAGCAAAATGAATCATGTTTTTGTTAATTAAAATATCAGGGTTGTTCCAAATGGGGGTGAGTTTGCATGGAAATAATGTGAGGTTGTTTTTTTTTAAGAAAATCCCACCAGGCTGTTAGAGATGAGCTAATATTTAAACTTCTGAAGCATTTGTGTTGTTTAATTTTAGAACTGAAGAAAGGTAAATTAGAAACATCTAGGCCATCACAGAGATTTTGCTCTATGTCTAGCCAAGATTCATCCAACACACCAGGATTCAGCCATTTTTGTACATAAAACAATCTGTTGGCGGAGTAGTAGTCCTGAAAGTCTGGTAGGCCTAGTCCTCCTCTATCTTTAGGTTTTTTAATAGTTTTTAAACTAATCCTTGGTGGTTTACCTTCCCAGAGGAATTGGGAAATGGATGAGTCTAATGATTTAAACCAAGTAGTTGGAGGTTTGGAAGGAATCATTGAAAACAGATAGTTAATCTTGGGGAGAATCGTCATTTTTATGGTTGCAACTCTCCCTATTAGAGAAATGGGAAGATTTTTCCATCTAGTGAGATCAGCCTCAATTGTTTTAAGTAGTTGGGTGTGGTTTAGCTTGAATAGATCAGAGAGCCTAGAGGAAATAGTTATACCTAAGTACTTTATGTTGCCTGTTTGTATTTTAATAGTTAACGGATTTAGATAATTGCAATTAATTGGTAGAATTGTGCTTTTAGACCAGTTTATGGAGTATTCTGAAACTGACGAAAATCTATTAATTAGGGAGATGATTTGGCAGATGGAAGATTGTGAATTTGGAGTAAATAGTAAAACATCATCTGAATAAAGACTTATTTTGTGTTCTAAATTTATGGTTTGAATGCCTTCAACATCTCGACTTTGCCTAATTGCAGCAAAAGAAATCATTTTAGACAAATTCTTGTCTTCTTTCATGAGATTTATGTCAGAAAACACGTTCAGGAATTTTAGAGGTTTTATGTTGTAATTGTGCAGATCTACTCTGTTTGTCAGACCTATAGATACACACTTTATGATAGAAACATGTTTTTATTTTACTTTAACGTTAATATTGATTTTTTTTTTTTATGGGCACTTTTCTAAATTCAGTTGCATTTGTGCTCAAAGGTTTAAACATTTGTTTAAATGAAATATTTCACTTAATTTCTTTAAAAAAATACTGGCACAAATATTGCTGGCTTAAATTTTTATACTTAAATTGACAGATGACACGCACAACTTGTCCTGACACATTTTCTGTGTCTGAATGAAAGGCCACACATCAAAGCCGTCTATGCAATGGTCTGTTCACAAATCGTATGGTAGAATGTTTTATTTATACATAAATGTTCCATCCTACCTCAGAGGGGGGAAAAAAGAGAAAACATAAAAAAAATTTTAAGCCTGAAAACTGCCAGGACAGCCGTTTATTAGCTGGACAGATGAAAAATGGGTTGAAGAAGATAAATAGTAAGAACTGAATTTCTCAGGCACTATAGCAAAAAAAAAAAAAAAAAAAAACTAAAGTGGAACTTGAACCAGAGGGACATTACCAAGACACAAAAACATAAACGAAAACAAATTGATTCCTCTCTGGGAATTCAGCTGTCACTGGAACAGATTGGAGGAGAGAAGGAGGCTGCCATCATCTCCTGCAGGAGGTGAAGTTAGACGGTGTGGTGGAGTAGGCCTCTTGAAAGGATAGACACACACACACAAAAATACACACAAAAGGCCTGAGGCCGTAACAGACGACAGTGTTCAGTGTGTAAAAACAGTCAGATTGGCTCTATCAGAATGCATTGGGGGAAGCTCACAATATTATTGGATAAAATTCCTGACTGAGTCACTAAAGATGCAACACTTCTACAGTTAATATTAATACTGTAAAATAAGAAATGAGGCAGCAACATCATGATGCACTGTTAAACTTTATTTTCTTTCAACACAGAATGTTAAATGTACACATTCATACAAGTTTAACAAACATTCATGCGGAAATGTATGAAATATTTACATTTTCCTTTATTTGGCAGATAGAAGGATGTCCAGTACAGCTGTGATTGAGGCCATGAGGAAGTGACCAGGAGTCAAAGGGTTAAGGATGGGACAAAGTGGCAGCTGTGGACTAAAGAAACGCTCTCCACTTTTGTCTAGTACCTTGTTTCCTTCTGATAATACTCTTGAATTTAAGGTAATATACCTTAAACAAATCAATGTCACAATGTCATAAGAAAATTATTTTTTTGTGTGGGTTCCTCACCTAAAAAATATCCCAGCTGCTTTGGGGGTGTAGGGCCACACATGTTGCAATATACACGATCTTCCGGAGGAACATTGTTCAAAACAGGAAACCACCACAAAATAGAGCTCACCACAGGTGTTGCAAAGAGATGTTTTGCAGGTTACTGAAATAGGCAAAAGTACAAGAAGAAAAATAGGTGAAATAAGCAAAACAGAGAAAATCAATTTAAACTAAAAATGAAACAACTCACCTTGTTAGGGTATGAGTAGAGCGGCTTGGAGCTCTGCATGACTACCGTACTACTGTTGTTTCTGTAGAAGCAAAAGACTAGCACAACATATCATTTTTTGTTTTGTTTTTTGTTTTTTTGACTTGTTCTGTCCAACAGCTGAGCAAACAGATTAGAGCCGAATGCCCTTTGTGTTGGACAGGTTTTACTTTCACAAAAAGAGGTTATAGAACTTCGAGAAACCAGAGTGTGGATTTGTATAATCCCCTTGTAGTATCTTCAATGATGAGACGTTGTTGGTTTAGGTTGGCTCTTTATTCCACCATTATTACAACTTCCTGAACAACCAGAATGCAGCGCGTGCTTATCTTTTAACAGTGTAACATTCACGGCCTTACAATAAAGTAAGACTTTAATGTTATGAACAATAACTAGTCAATATGCCACATTACCTCCCCTTGTAACTAGGACAAATTAACAATATAGGACGTTACCTTAACAGCGCCTAAGGCAAAAACCAGAAAAATGCGTACCAATCAATTTCGTCAAAATAGACATAACAGGTTTCGTACGGTCTGTCCTATTGTCATCAATCTCAAAAAGAACTGTTTAACTATCAAGTTTGAAATCTAAGTGGACGTTTAATTTCACGTTTTGAGCGTCTCAAAACCAATGGCTCAGGTGACTGGTTAGGAAAATTTCCCTTTTGTGGGGAACTTCCACAGCTTGTCTCTGCTTCCAGATTTGCCTTTTCTGTCGAGACCACATGGTCTGCCGCAGGTACAGAAAAAAAAGAAATAAAAATGAAATAAAGAAATGCATTCATTACAACAAAAAAAAACCCCAGGGGAACCCCTTTACACCTGCTGTGAATGCAACGTCGACCTCCGGGAGGGCAGGCCATGTGCCAGCTATTGGCCACAGGCGAAACACCAGCCGTGGGCAGATAATTTAAGAAAATCCCACCAGGTTGTTAGAGATGAGCTGATGTTTAAGCTTCTGAAGCATTTGTGTTGTTTGATTTTAGAACTGAAGAAAGGTAAATTAGAAATATCTAAGTTATCACAGTGATTTTGTTCTACATTTAGCCAAGGTTCATCTAACACACCAGGATTAAGCCATTTTTGGATATAAAACAATCTAGTACAACATATCATTAAATGACATTATTTTGTCTAATCTTTGTTGTAAATAAAATCAGTAAAACTCACAAATAGCTCACAGAGACGTCAGTTGTTTGTGTGCCAAATAAAAGGACATTGTATTTGAATGAATAATTATTTTGTTTTTCTTCTCAACTTGCCCCATTCAAAAGCTGAGCAAACAGGCCCCCCTACATTAGCTGGCGCCAGGGCCCCCAGACCACCAGGTAGGCACACTTTGCCATACCGGACAGCAGCCTGGGAGGACCCAGAAGACACCCACCACCCAACAGGCATTCATTTTTTAATAAATATAGCACCTTCAGAATCCAAAAGACCTCATACAAAAATATAGTAAACTAAGTATGTCAACAGAGACTTTAGCTTTGGGAGGCATGATTGGACTTTGGGTAGAAAAAACTTGTCAGGGACCAGCTGAAGAAAAGAGTGGATGATGGTACCCCTCCCCCAAGTGACCTGACAGAACTGCATGTAGCACGTGTGAAAGAGTGGAACGCATTGACTCAGAACAAGATCATGAGTTTGGTGAGGAGCATGAGGTGTTGAATTTTCAAACTGTCATTGTGGCAAATGGTGAAAATAAATTTCACCATTCAATTTCAGATGATCGTTTTTTGTTATTGTCTTCATTGTAGTAGATATTATTATTAAACTAATAAAATTATCCTTGTTTTCTTATTGATTGGCATTCATGGTTTGTAATGTCAAAGGGAACTTTTACACATTTCATTAAAATTCAGACCAAATAGGAAAATCATTCTTGTAAATAACAATATCCTTAACTTCATGTGAGTAGTGTAAGTTTCAGTGTTTACCACACCGTCAGTTTTTTTTCAATTTTCTATCCAAATTCCAGTTTTCTATCAACTCAAGTTACATCAAGGCAAGCTCTCTAGGTTTTTCCCTGGATTTCTACTTTTTGACCTAGTCTCTGCGTCTGGCCCTTTAATGTCTTTGCACAGTGTTACAACATTGGATTTGGATGGCTATTTTTTTTTGGCATCCCTACCATGATAACCGGCTCCATATTGATCCCCTATAAAGGATGATTTAGGATTATTATTATTAGTTTAAATGAATCATGGTCCAATTTGGACTAACAGCAGTTTCTCAACACACCCTTTTTCTGGCCTTGGAGGTTTCTCTCTGTCTTCTGGTAGATTTCTTCTGGACATTTTGATAAATATATTTTTAGACTTTATCTTAAATTGTCACCTTTTTAAGATAAAAGCATAATTTATTCATCCAACAATAAGGATGACATTTGATTTTTGGGGAACTTCAGTCCTGGTTCTCTGGCTCCCTCACCCACTAATCACTCTTGACATTGATTATGCTCATGTCATTCAACTGTATCTAGCTCTACTTTAAGTTTCAGAGTTCATAATAATTATCATAACCAATCAAACCAACCCTTTTTGCTCTATCCATCTATAAAACTCATGCAGCATTTTAATAATTTAAAACTAATGTTTTGGCTAAATGCAGGACTTCTGCCTTAAGAGGTGTGGCTTAAGTACAGAAAAAAATAAAGGTTTAACTTTGTGCCTTTTTTTCTGGTCGAGATGGTGGTCTCGGTTGATTTTCAACCTCCTTTCTGTTGATCAGAAAAATAGAGTTGTCAACATAATCTATTTTCAGCTGCTAAACCACTGAAGTTCGTCAATCAACCTCATATATAAAAACTAATTTCATGAACAATTGGTACCTTTTCCTGTAGAATCTACAGGGTGTCAAACATACGGCCCACCAGGTGGTTTTGTCTGGTCCACAAATGAAGAGTAAATATAATAAGGATGTTTGTGACGGTGCAGAACCGTCAGCTGCCGTGGCAGACGCATACACACGCTCACACACACCCACGTGTGCATTGACGCGCACGCACGGACCTGTAAACCACGTCATTTACATTAACTTACCCGTTTCATTCCATCCCAATCCCCCTGCAGGTAGCCCTGAGTGCACGCTGGGTTGCCGACTCATCATCCCCATGCATACATTAACACGAAGCACACACGACGCCAACATTAGCGTTGGTTTGTTTATCCAGAAGTAACCCGGTAATCCAGAAGTGGTCATTGACACACCGGGTCTTGTGACACATCGGTCACTGTTTGTATTTATTTTTTATTAAGGATTATTGGAATGTCTTTGTGATGAACACACAATGTTTCTTTGAATGAAACTGCTTATTTCTGTATGTTTATTTATGTTCTTGAACTTTGTAAATTCTTTTCCTCTCTCTTGGGACTGATGGAGAGCAACGCCCAGGAGAAGGGGCTTATTATTTAAAACAGAACCAGGTACAGCTGTCAGGGTGGGAGTCTGAGAGGAGAATATGGAGTGTTGGAGTGGAGAAGTCTATGTTGATCAGCCTTTGTGGAGCAAGTGGTGTGCTCTATTCTTGAATAAAACAAGAATACTTTCACCTTGGAGCCTCTGCCCAATTATTCCGTGGTGGGACCCACGACAATGTTTAAAAAATGAAGCAAGTTTCTAGTTCATTCCTGTGGCGAGTTATGATTTTTTAAAGAAATAACTGAAATGCGCTACACCGCCACTATGGGGAGCAAAGGAAAAGCAAAACACCTGAAAAAAATAACTCTGAATGTGCCAAAAACGAAACCTAACAGCTTTGCGTCTGGGTAGGCAGTGGTTTGGTTTCCTATGTACGACGGAGTTTTAGGGCCACGGTGAGGAAAAAAAGTTCTGGCCAACGTGTCGAGTTTTTTCTCGTCATGACGAGATTAATCTCGTCATGACTTCCACAATAATCTCGTAAATTTACGAGTTATTTCTCATAAATTTATGTGATAAAATTCATTGCGACTTTAATCTCGAAACTTTATTTCGACTTTTATGTTGACACGACGAGTTTTTTTCTCGAAACTTTGTATGGAGTTTTTTCTCGTCATGACGAGATTAAAGTCGTCAGGTCGACTTTATTCTCGACCTGACGACTTTAATCTCGAAACTTTGTGTCGAGTTTTTTCTCGTCTTGATGAGATTAAAGTCGTCATGACGAGAAAAAACTCGACACGTTGGCCAGAATTTTTTTTCCTCACCGTGGCCCTAAAACTCCGTCGTACCTATGAGCCTCAGCGCTGTTACATTGTGAAGGAATTTATATTTTTGTGGTCCTCATTTCTCTTAGGTGTTGTCTTATCTTTATTTCATTGAAGGTTCTCTTTCAGGTTTAGTGTGTGTGGTTCCCGTCCTTTGAATTTTAAAGGGACTTCCTGAAAATTGCATATTTAAGGAGGTTTTAGGACTGTGGCTGCAGCCTCATCCCCCTTCAGGGACAACAGTCTTTGATCTTCTAAGACCATCTGGAAGACTTGGCTGTAGGTCTGACGTGGACCGTAAATTAATTGACTCAAGGATCCGATTCAATGTATGGGAACCTCTGAAGGCGCCAACTCACATGTGGAGTACAAGCATTGAGACTGACTGCCTGCGGGGAAGGATCCGGGCGATTGTGTTGGACCCCCATGGGGACTCATTTGGTGGTGGGACAGTAGGGGTGTGCCAAAATATCGATATGGTGATATATCGCGATATTTAGTCCCGCGATCGATTATCGATACGTCTTCATCAAGTATCGACCTTTTATTTACGTTTAAAAACCCTGTAAAACGTTATATTAACCATCCTTTGGTAAGACAATTCCTTGGAGGGTCGATAGGGGGCGCTCGTTCCGAGATTGGCTGTTGCGGGCGGACGAAGAAGAACACACATTCAAACAAAGATGGCGGAGCGGGAAAACAATGAGAGGCGACGGCAGTAAGTTGAAAGACGCGCCGGAAACATTGAAGCTGCATCAGCCGGAGTTGTGTGAGAAAGCCGCGGCTGCTGCTGGTCTGAAGCCGACACAGCCCGACGCGGATACCTTTTTCCACACGAAGCTACCGCCGTCTTCTGAGGGACAGAGCAGCGGCAATAAGAATAGCACAGCGGAAAACGGTCCCTGCAGCGCGGTGGAGAACGAGGGATTTGGGTTTTTATTGAATGTATTAGAGTTTTGACATTCTCTCTCAGAAATACTGAAAAAGGATCCCTGTACTGTACGCTCAGACCAGAGCTATGGCTGAGATGGAAACGGAAGAAAAGGCATCCCTGCCCTGAGACCCCCCTTCTCCTCTAAGCAGCGGTAGATGAGCGGCGTCTTGATGCTAAAAAGTCTGTGGTTCTCCAGAAAAACATGAACATAAACATACATCACATGCAGCTTTTCCCAAACGTGTTGTTCACAAAGACGTTTACTTTTAGATGCACTTCAAGTTTTTTTATGTATTTTATCCCTGGTTATTTATTTTGAAAGCAGTTTATGTCTTAAATAACTTAAAGGAAAGTTCCTTGATACTTGATTTTTATTTTTCTGTGAGAATTTTATTTTTGTTTACACCACATTTGCACTAAATGGTGTCATTTATTTTTTAACAAAGACAATATAATTTGTTCACAGAATAAATATCTGATTTTCAGCTATATTTTAAATTAAGCGATGGCTATGGTTTTGTTTTTCTGAAGTTAATACCAATGTGTCTGGCAGCTACTTGACTCATTCATTTTTTATCCTGTTTACAGCAATTTTGTACTAAATAATGACACTGCTGTTCATGTTCACTATTGTTTAAACTGAATTTTACAGATATTTCCAAATGAAAATTGTCATTGTTTGTCAAAGGCAGAGTATTACTGATTTCAGCAATGTTGCACAAAAGTCTGTTATTCATTACACTAAATAGGACACAAGTTGTTTATATCATGGTGTTTAAAAAAATAAAAAATAAATGGGAAATATTTTCCAAAAAGCTGTTTTTAAAAGTTCTTCTTTCTTAAAGTTTGATGTATCGTGAGTTGTTAGAGACAAGATATATCGATTATCGCATTATCGCCATATCGTGATAGTATCGTTATCGTGAGCAAAGTATCACGTATCGTATCGTATCGTGAGGTACCCAGTGATTCCCAGCCCTATGGGACAGTGTCCGTCTGTCAAATAACCCCCGGACATTCTAAGCGGGAAACGGATGCTGTGTTTCCAAATATGGACCGAAGGAAGTGGGCAGTCCTTTCTGCCGGCCAATCCGAGCGTCCCAGAGGAGGAGTTTTGGCGGCCATGTTCCTTTCCGGAGGAGGGGGCTGAATCCACAGCTTAAAATTGCCGGACGAAGAAGATCCCTTTGTCTCTCTCAACAGGCTGGCAAGTTAAGACACTGTTAAGCTGGTGCATTGCCAACTCTGGAGACTCTCGAGGACCCGGACGTTCGTTATAATTTTTTGTTTAACTATGTCTTAGAAATATTGTCAGGGAAACAAATTTTGTATATCTTTTATCTGATCGAATCCAGTGGTTTTCTTGTTTTCAACTTTTTGAAAACGCAAAGAAAATATCTACAAAGCGAACAGATATTTTTTTCTCCTTCAATTGCTCCTTCATTCTTGGTGACCCTTCGACGTGAGAGTTGCGGCAGGAAAGCCCGCGGATTTGGATCCGGATTATTGCGGTTTGTTTGACGAGATTTCTGAGAACTTCGGCGTAAAGTTGGTGACGTTTTCTCCCACGGATTCGACTTCCCTGGAGGCCTCCCCTAACAAGAAGGTAAGCAGGAACCTGTCAGTAAATTCTGCATATTGATTACGTTATTCAACTAGTGAATAACTCAAATTGAGGGGAAGTGGAGTGTGTGGGGGGCATAGCGCACCCGAATTGGTTTGTGGTTCACCCGTGTCCCTGGAGCAGAGAACGTTCAAAATATGGAGGATTGATTATTACGCTGCGGCATTGAGGTGCGCATAAGCGGAAGTAAATAGAGAGTAGGGTTTTACCATCCCCTGAACAAAAGGCGTTCATAAATTTGGTGGGTTTGCGTCTCTTGAGCCTTTACGGCTGGAACCGTACAAAAAACAGTGTTAGAGTAAATACATTCGTTAGGTTTGCGTCTGTTTGCCCTAGGTTGCCTTAAAGGCAAAAAAATGGTTTAGCATAGGAACCCATTTTTGCGCGTTTAGGATTTTCGGAAGAACCAAGAAAGGCGGCGCCCTTTAACAAATTATTTTTTTACTGCAGAGAGAAACCACAGAAGGATTCAAATTAAACATGACAGGTGAATTGGACAGAAAATATGAGGAAATCGGTGTGTTTTGTTTTGATGACAGACTTGACGCTGCAGACTGACGACTTGACGGTGACGATAGAGGTGAAAGAGACTTGAATGATGCTGAATGGGAGAGAATGTATACGATTTTGGAAAGCCAAGTGTTGGGTGGAATAGAGAAGAGAAAGAGAGAGAAGGAGAGAGTGAAATTGCCAAAAGTATGGGTTCAGATGGATTTGAAATGGACTAGAAGTTGGCTGACATTTAGCCAACAGTTACGAAAGAATGAGGATTGTGTGATGAAACAGATTCAGGAGTTGGATGAGAAGGTGAAAGAAGGATCATGGCTAGAAAAGAGAGGAACTAAACGGAAACAAAAGGAAGCTAATGAAATTAGGCGTGCAGTTCATCAATTGACCATTGCTGCTACAGCATTAGCTACGGTTAAAGCAGAGCAGGAGAGTCCTAAATTTACTGTGACACCACCCTCCCCCAAAACCCCCCTTCCTGAACTTTACCCTCCCCTTCCAGTAGGGACAGAACCCCCACCTGTAGCTTTCCCCCCCTCCCTATGCTCCACAAAAAATGTATCCAATGTTGAAAATTTGTGGTGAAGTGACTGATGACATGGATGAGGATTTAACCCCTGAAGAGAAACAGCATATAGCCCTCATGCTGCGGGAGAGACGATCCAAAAGGGGTGAGAGAGGAGCAGACCTCCCCCGAGACCTCCTGAGTCCTCATGCAGAACCCCCCTCTGGGCCATGGGTAAGTTATGCAGGAGCATTTGCATACCCCTCCTCTCACAGTTCTGCAGCTTCACAGGAAGGAGCTGTGGGAGCTGAGGCTGGAGTGATTGACCCACAGGTCAAATAGATACTGCAATCCTATGAGAACTGCACTGCAGATCTTGAGAATGCATTGGAGCATTTGGCAGGTCAGGATCAATCACCAGCTGAATTCAAAAAATCTCAAAGATTAATATGTCCGGAACAGGAAGGTGACAAATATGAGGAGGAGGACGAGGATGAATGCCCTCCACGCAGACCACATGTCCTTTACACCAACCAGGATTTGACGCAGGTAGGTAGACTGCAATAAAATTTAAGCAATAAAATTTAATTCAGAGAGCTCATACAGCACGATGGCACCACTTGCTGTCTCATTCAGGCTACTGCTTTACAGTAATATATGTTTTGTGATGTTTGTTTTATAATAAATATGTCTAGCATTCTCTTTGTCGTTGTTCTTGTCCTGCATATTTAATCTATGTGTTTTGGACAATAAAGTATTAAAAAGTGAATGCAGCAAAACTCTGAATGACGTGAGTGTGTGGGAGCTCAGAGAGAAATTCTTGTTGCTTCAAGTAAGCTTTGAACGTTAATATGCCATAAACACTCAACAGTCTGTGTACTTTATTCTGTTTTCCAGTCTATGGTGCTGATACCAGCTGCCCTCAATTATTAGTTAAAGACATATTGCATATACATGCAAACAGTGTATATATGTACAAATGGTAAATGGCGTATACTTATATAGCGCTTTCTACCCTCTTTTGAAGGCCCAAAGCGCTTTGCAGTCACAGTCCTATTCACCCATGCACACACACATTCACACACTGGTGGCAGCTCCGTTGCCGAACACTGGCGCCAACCTCCCCATACGCTATTTATCATTTAATTAGTAAATTCCCAGAACGGTTGTTTTGAGTAAAGACTAAATTTTGATGAACATGAAGATTAACTTGAAAAGTATTCTGATGTATTTGTCATTTGAAAATCAATCAGATCATTTTGTTGATATATATGCAAAAAATATAGTTTTTTTCATTGGTGATGAAATGTGAGTGTCTCTTTTGAATTATTTGAGACAATTAACTGAAATTGGGTCCGGTTTCTACAGGCTAGGTTTTTTTTTTCTTTCTCCTGCCTGGGAATTCTGCGTACACTTACAGTACATAGGGATGGCGAGCTACAAGGAGACCTGACCTTGAAGAAGAAATTGCAGCCAAAACTGCTATTGGTGCGGTACGAATAACCCCACCAAACAGTATACAAACAACAGTTAAAGAATGAAGTACATCTGAACACCTATCAGACAATAACTTGAGAAACACATGATTTAGTTTCCTACTTTAGGATTACACAAGTACGCGAATTTTGCTGCACAAGCAGAAAAGGTTTGCTAGGTTAATGTCACACAAAGACAGAATCCAAATTCCTCCACCACCCCTACATTCAGCACTCCCACGGAAAATGAAATAGGAAAATAGTGTCTTTAAATTCGGACGTTACTACCACTCGATGATTTCCTCAATAGTCACTGCCGGTCATCCATGTTTCTGTGTTGCTACCACCACTAAGGAAATACGTAGCAGCATCTGTTTTATTCCTTTAAACAGTCATTCAAAAAAAAAAGTTAGGACTTACATTTAAATGTAAACTTCTGTGCTTCAGAGCACACCCACGTGAAGAAGAAATGCATTTCTCCTCCAAGGCACACGGCTCATCATACCGACAGAGGGTTAGCAGCCCTACGGCTCCCCCTTAAAAATAAACAAGTTTGGACACCACTACAGCTCCAAATGCTCCTTCAATTGGAGCAACGGAGAGAAACCAGGGTGGCAGCGGAGGATTATGGATTTAACCAAACACTGAAGTGAACCAAAAAATAAACAAAATAAATGAGGAGGAAACATTTTTCACATATCCAAATTTTCTGGTTCAAAGGTGGCAATTAAACAAACCCTTGACCACCGGGGGACAGTCTACCAGCTGTCCCCAATTTACCCCTTTATCCTCTATAATCTCATATTAGGGTGAGGGGGTGGTGGGGTTTAGCCTGCGATGCACCTTGGGGGGGGGCTACTTGGCAGTGGTCCCCCTTCCATGGTTGCCGTATGGAAAGGGCCCCCCCCTCTCTCGGTTTTATTTGCACCTTAGACATGTAGAGCCCTTGGTGGGGGGGGGGGGGGTGCTTGGACATCACTGCCAGCAAGCAGCAGATGTCCTCTTAGCGCCCTACCAGCCAATTTTAACTACACCTTAGACATTTAGGGCCCCTTGGTGGGGAGGGTGATGGGACATCACTGTGAGTAATCAGAAGATGTCCCCTCAGTGCCCTACCCGCCAATTTTAACTGCACAGCCTTAGTACACACATCCTTCCCCCCTCAAAATATACATTCCAACATAAACACACACACCCTCACAAACACACACACTCATTCCGCAAGGAGGGTAGGACCTTGGACCTTCTGTCCCCTACCCCATCCCTGGAAGGTGGTACTGGGCCCTTGGCAACGGCGGCCGTGTCCCCTGAGTGCTGGTTTCCTGGGCTCGGCGGTCGTCTCTCCACGCAGGGAGGGGGATCCCTGAGCTTTCTGGCAAGGCCAGAAGCCAGGGATCATATCACACCTGAGCCGGGGGTGTCCGTGTCCCTGTGGGCTGGGTTCTGGTCCTTGCTCCCGGGTGCTGGGCCTCGCCAAATTTCCAACTGTGGGCGAGTCTGGTCAGGCCAAGTTTACAAGACCCCTTGTGGGCCCCCTTTTCTCCTGGGTGCCCTCCTCCTGGGCAGGGGCGGCGGGCCAGGTGGGTGGCTGCCTGGAGCGCGGAGTGGGTCTCCCTTGGGGGATCCTGGCTCGTACCTGGGGTGGGTAGGCGGTTGTTCTCTGCCTGCTGCCGTGTGGCGCTGGGGGGTTCTGGCTGCCGCTGCTGCTGCGACGGGGGTCTTGGTGTGGGGATGGCTGGTCACTCCCCCTCCTTCTTTTCACATTCCACTTTCCATTTTAGAGGAACATAAACACTCACTTGAGCACAGGTGTTAGCTCACCTTTACACAAATGGTTATTGTGATTGAATGAAATGTAATGTCACACTAGTTGGTTTAAAGGGATAAGTATGCACGTGTGAACATTTTATGTTTTGTGTACATGTTGACATGTGGACACTTTTGCAGCTAACAGGTGTGTTTATAATATTTGAGTGTGTGTGTGGAAAGGCCGCGCCCCTTTGAGATTTGTATTACATCTGAACCTTACCTTAATGATAAACACCAAGTACCTTGTTTCTTTATGCCGCTTCATGGTCTTACCCCCCCCCCCCTATGATCACCCTCCTATCCCCCCCCCCTCAAAAATCCCTCTCTCTTCTTCCCTCCTTTCCTTTTCAAATGAATAAAGTTTGGCCTCAATTATAAAAGGGGTTTATTCAGACATTCCTCTGGTTTGTCAGAAGATTCGTAACCCCTGTTGTTAAAGTAAAATATGTCCAACACAAGAGGCCTTCAGCTCTCATCTGTCTGCCCAGCTGTTGGACAGGACAAGTTTAAAAAAAAATAAAAAAGATTAAAAAAACCCTTGTTGTAATATCTTGGACCTACTTGAAAGGATAGTCAAGCAGAGTTTGCAATGCCACATTTCCAACAATTATTGACAATAAGAATATAACTTATAAATACACCATAGCAAAATAATATTAATATTAATATAGAATTTTTTTAAATGTTGGTGCAAAGGCAACTGTAATTAAATTTTGACAAAAAATCTAACATTATATTTGAGTTTTCTGTTGCTACACAAACAGTGAACATGTTGAAGTTTTATTAGTTTTTCTTTTGTCTTAATCAAAAATGAAGTCTTTGAAAAGTTTAACAGAACTGTTTTATTTCTTTTTAGATTATTAAATTGTTTTAATTTAGTGTAATTGTGTCCGTTGGCCACTTCACCTTCATCCAGCTGCCTCAAACACAAACACACAGGAACACATTACACCGGTTTTAAAATCGCTGCACTGGCTCCCTGTGCGTTTCAGGATTGATTTTAAAGTTCTTTTAATGGTTTATAAGTGTTTTTATGGTCTTGGGCTTTCTTATTTAAATGATATTATTTTAAAATATGAGCCCTCACGGACCCTGAGGTCGTCCGGTTCTGGCCTCTTAATTGTTCCTAAAGTGAGGACCAAAACTTATGGCCATGTTTCGTTCTGCCATTATGGTCCTCGTCTGTGGAACAGCCTGCCGGAGAACCTCAGGGCTGCAGAGACTGTAGAGGTTTTTAAGAAGAGGCTCAAGACCCACCTTTTTAATTTAGCTTTTAGTTGATTTTAACTGCTAATTTATTTATTAGTTTTATTATAGGCTATTTTATGTATTTCATTTCATTTTATGCATCTTATTCCCAGTTTTATTTTACTTTTTTATTTTTTAATAAATCTTATAATTTTAGAATCTTATCATGATTTTAACCCCAGTGTTTCTTGTTTCTTGTGGGAGTCTTTTCTGCCAGGGTTGCCGGCTTGCCCGGTGGCTGTTGCTGCAGTTCTTGCCCTTGCTGGGGCGGCTGGGGTTTAATTTTGCAGCCTCACGGCTGTGAAGTGGACCCCGGTGCTGTCCCGGTCTGGGTTGGCGTTGTGGCGATGCTCCCGGGGCTGGGCTGGCTCCTGGTATGAAGAGATTCCCAAATACCGTTTCCTCACAGCAGAGCCAAGCCATACTTGTTTGTTTGTTTGCTTATTTATTTATTCTAACTTGCATTGATAGTCAATTTTCATTGTCGTGGGTCATGTGTTTTAATGGAGGGGAGTGGGAAGGGTGAAGGGTGGGTTGGGTTTTTACTGTAATGTTGCGTGTTTTTTGTTTTTAATGTTAAAGCGCTTCGAGCTGCACGAAATGCATGATAAGCGCTATTTTATAAATAAAGTTTGATTTGATTTGATTTGATTCAAAGCTTCTCCTCTGCTCAGTCAGAGACTCGGTCCTCCTGAGCCGAGCTGCTCGCTCACTCAGAGCAGTTACACGGACTGAGGTCTGAAACGTCCTCTGGAAAGTTGTATGTTACAAAGCATCCTTCCTTCCCGCTAACATGAAGACATGAAGACTGCACTGTTTAGAGACATGTTTGGCTTGCGCTGAGCATGTAGCCACACCGAGTAAGCACTGACACACTGTAAACCCTAACGAGTTGACTGAACTTAAAAATTATTTTGTAACAGATTACACAATAGTTTTTAAGTTATATTATTAAAACTTTTAAGTTAACATTTATTAAAATGTATATTGTCAGTTGGCTTAAATTTGTATTATTTCATATTAAAAATATGAAGATTCCTCAACTTATAAAAAAGAGATTATTTACTCAAAGTTTTTAATATTTTCCAACTAAAAAAAACACTTTAACTAACTATATTTTTATAATATTACTCAACTCATACAATATGTAAAATTCACCCAAATGTTTTATAAATTCTCTAACTCATTAAATGTGTAGCATTGAAAATATTTAAAATTCTTCATCTTAAAATGTTTGGACATGAAATGTATTCTAAACAGAGGTATTGATACTGCCCCACGACAACATTTTAAAAGCTAACATTGATAAAAACCAACAAACATTAAAGCCACACTATAGTGATTGCTTAATACACTTTTTTTAATTGCTCTTTTTTTTAAAAAGGCAAAAATATCAAGAGGATGAAGAAACAATCAGTGCAATCAAACTGCATTATAAGAGTGCAACACAACATATGAACAAAAAAGTGTTGGTTTTGTATTTTACGGCAGAAAAAGCAAATAATCACAACAAAAACAGTTGCATAACATTTAAACCAACAAATAGTCCATTCTGGAAGACTCACTCAATGAAATTTGAGTAAACTGAGTGATATTTAAAAATATCACTCAGTTTACAAACTACAAACAATTGCCTATTTATTATGTCACTCAATAAAATCTCAATCAATATTAAAGGATTAGAGAAAAGCATTGACAAGGAGTCATGTACACTTACAGTACAGGTCTTGAAGAAGTTGGAGGCATCTTCATGCAGATAAACAGGAAGTCCATGGAACACACATGCCCGTCTCATGTTCACATCACGCTGGTCCTAAAAGAATAAAAAGAAATATACATTACCATTGAAGCAAATGCAGTGCAAACACTTCCAATAATTATTTAAGGAACTTTAAGAAATAATAAAATGATACCTTTTCTAGATGTCTACTTCTAGTAAGAGGACAATGGAGTGTTTATGGCTTGATCCACTTCAGGCCAAAGACCCAAAGTCATTTTTAAGGCAAGTTACACCATGGCTTCTTACAGCTGTTTACAAATGATTTGTTATCCGTTTTTTTTAATTATGCACAGTAGAAATTCACCTGGAGGTCATAAATCCTAACCAAGCTGGCCAGTTCCTGTCTGTTTTGGTGGACTTAGTCTCAGAAAAAGGCAGCTTTAAGATGCACAAACATGTAAAAACTGCACAACTTCCTCCGACTGCATCTACTCTACATGAATCCATTTCAGATCTTGAGTTTTCATGGTTTCAAATGATGGAATGGTACTAATGCAACATTATTGTATTATTGTAATATATTGTCATAAAGACATGACAATATTCCAAAGGGTCTCCACATACATGGCAGTGAAAACACTTTGGCATATTGGCTATGTAGTACTGCAGTATTATATGTAGTACTGCATAGTGCCAAAGTAACAGAACACAACTTGCACCTCCATTCCATTGTGCCACCTTCAGCCAGCAATTTAAATCTGTTTAGTTAAATTATAAATAATTCCAACTCAATTTGGACCTTTGGCTAGTTAAAATGTGCATAAATGTTTCCATGCTGCCGTAAAAATCTAATAATGGAAGTAGTTCAAGATGAATATATTAAATAAGTATAAAACTCACCCACTGACAGCTCTTTTCTGGTAAAATGGTGACTTTCTGGTGAACTCTCTGAAGTTCAGTATCTGAAAGAGTCCAAATGAGATTTTTCAATGTTCAAAAAACATTTTCAATTACATTCTAAACAAAACATTTATTGTACTACACAAACTATTGCATTTTTTGTTTTTTTTTTTAAATAGCTTTCTAGACAAATAACTGATCAGGAGACAAGTTACCTGGCTGGCCTTGGTGTCTACCTGGAGGTGAATCACTGAACACTCTGTAGTTCGGTACCTGAACACAACAGGAGCACGTTGATTAATGTATTTTTTACAAAAACCTTTTCATAATGAAGATCAGTGATTTATAAAAGCTTAAAGCTGCATTCAAAACGCAATGCTTCCATGCAGCAACCAGGCTTAAAACTTTTGGCGGTAGCTCCTCCCACACAACGGTTAGAGGCTTTGAGTGACATTTTTGGACATGTGTCTAGCAGCAAACTTTAGCCACAAACAGAGGCCTCCAACGCGAATTTCACACGCAGATCACGTTTAGGGTGATTGCAGCATAGCAGATCATTTCTACCTCTGAAAAAAAAACTCATCACTGTCGTAACTTACAGGCAGAAATGCATTTTGGGTTTGGCTCGCCATACGTCTGCTATGACGAACTATTGTACATTTGTCACTTTAAGCTCAAAACGATCGTAGCACACATATGTTTAAACAACAGTAAACCACATTTACGGTAGTATAAGAGCATTTTTAAAGCATTTCATTCAGAATAAACAGTGAACGATACAACTTACCAAATTAAATCATCAGGGCTGAAGACAAGACGGCGCCACTAAGGAAAACATAAGCGATGAGGCGGATGGAAAAAAATCGAGGTTGGTGCGTCTTGAAGCTGGACAAAATCACAACGCATTGCAGAAAAATGAAATGCTCGAGTTTCAATTTCAAACGTCGCATACTCGCATTCGGCAAATCCAACATGGCCACATGAGCTAACGTTGAGAAAACGAAAGACCCTCCCACCAGAACGTGATGACGTCAAGACGCTACTTTAGGGATCTTAAAATTTTTGAGTGCTAGATACAAATAAGCTTTAAAATATTGAGCACTGTTAAGTTATATTTGAAAAAATGTTGATAGAGCTTAATACTTTATAGTTGAATCAACTACAAAATGACATTTAAGTTGGGTAACCTTAATAGTTATGAGCCAGTACAACTGTTAGGGTTTACAGTGCATCATCGCCCCGCCTCCCTCCTGCATGCTGACTGGTTTGGAGTTTTGCTACAGTTTTTGCAGGGTGAATGTGAAAATGAAAATGCAATCCCCTCTTTACATTTTTGCTATAATGATCAAATCAAACTTTATTTATAAAAATAGCGCTTATCATGCATTTTGTGCAGCTCGAAGCGCTTTAACACTAAAAACAAAAAACACACAACATTACAGTGAAAAAAAAAACAAAAAAACAACCCACCCTTCACCCTTCCCACTCCCCTCCGTTAAAACACATGACCCTTGGCCCCCACATACAAAGAATAATGACTATGTAACTTTAAAATAAAATAAAAAAAATTATTATTTAAAATAATAAATAAATAAGCAAACAAACAAACAAGTATGGCTTGGCTCTGCTGTGAGGAAACAGTATTTGGGAATCCTTTCATACCAGGAGCCGGCCCGGCCATTGGAACATCGCCACAGCGCCCACCCAGACTGGGACAACACTGGGGTCCACTTCACAGCCGTGAAGCTGCAAAGCTAGACCTCAGCCGCCCCAGCAAGGGCAAGAACTGCAGGAACAACCGCTGACCAAGCCGGCAAGCCCTAGAGGAAAGGATCTCCACAAGAAACACTGGGGCTAAAATCATGATAAAGAAGCTAAAATTAAAAACACAAGATGTATATAAAAACATCAAATTGAGAATAAGATGCATCAAATGAAAATAAATACCTAAAACAGCCTAGACTAAGACTAATAGAATAAATTAGCAGTTGAAATCAACTAAAAGCTAAATTAAAAAGGTGGGTCTTGAGCCTCTTCTTAAAAACCTCTACAGTCTCTGCGGCCCTGAGGTTCTCCGGCAGGCTGTTCCACAGACGAGGACCATAATGGCAGAACGAAGCCTCGCCATAAGTTTTGGTCCTCACTTTAGGAACAACTAAGAGGCCAGAACCAGACGACCTCAGGGTCCGTGAGGGCTCATATTTTAATATAATATCATTCAAATAAGAAGGCCCAAGACCATAAAAACATTTATAAACCATTAAAAGAATTTTAAAATCAATCCTGAAACCCACAGGGAGCCAGTGCAGCGATTTTAAAACCGGTGTAATGTGTTCCCGCCTCCTGGTCCTCGTCAGAACTCGTGCCGCTGAGTTCTGCAATAGCTGTAGATTTGAAAGAGACTTTTTGGGTAAACCAGAGAGCAGGGCATTACAATAATCTAAACGACTAAAAATAAAAGCATGCATTAGCACCTCTGTGCTGGCAAGAGAGAGGAACGGGCGGATTCTGGCAATGTTTTTGAGATGGTAAAATCCTGTCTTAACGACATTTTTAATGTGTGGGATAAAATTTAGCTCAGAGTCAAAAAGTACGCCCAGGTTTCTCACACACTGAGAAGAAGGGATGTCACGGAACAAGCGAGAGGAAGAGGACCTTCAGTTTTATCTTTGAGTCATTTGATGCAGTTACATTGTGAACATGAAAAAGCATTTCTCTTAATCCATTTTAATGATTAAATTAGATATTTCTAATTGAATTTTGCTACACATTTACCAGATAACTTTCTAAAAATGAAATGTCAAATACCATGTTCTTTACCATTTTAATTAAGTGACAGAATAAGCGATGTTGAAGTAGAAAAAGAAAAAGCGGTTTGGCGGATTCCTTTTTCTTTTTGATTTTGAGTCAACAATTTCAGGTATTGACTTTTATTTTTAATTATGCTCGCATAGGAGGCACACAACATGCAGCTCACACACCCAGGAACAGCACAGCACAGCAGCGCACATGGACTGGTACACACGCATTATGTAGCCTTACACTCTCCCAGCTAGAGTTGTTATGACCAATATTAACATTGTTAGCAGGAATGTGCTTGGACTTGGCTCTGGGCCAAAGAAAGTGTTAAACTGAATGATCTTAAAGCAGATATAGCTTTACTGCAGGAGACCCACTTATCTAAATCAGAGGATCATCTCCTGTGCTGCTCACAGTTTCCATTCATGTATTCTGCTGGTTACAACTCCAAACAAAGAGGAGTTGCTGTTTTAATTAGTAAAAACATTCATTTTACTCATTAGGAGACAGTTACTGACCCAGAAGGCCGATTTGTAATTTTTAACACCATTTCAGAATAAGGACTTTTGCACATAGTGTTTATTGCCTGAATGTTGACGACTCTTCCTTCTTTCACAGATTCTTCACCTCACTCTCGGTTCACTCTGACTCCACAATTCTTATAGGAGGAGACGTCAGTCTGATTCTGGATCCTGAACTTGACAGACTCCAACGCACATGGCGGTCTGCAAGTATTCTAAAGAAGTACATGAATGACCGGGGTCTCTGCAACGCTTGGTGCTTATGTCACCCAAACACTAAAGGGTTCACCTCCTTCTCTCTAGTTCGCAATCACACTCTCCTTTGGACTATATATTAGTCTGTTAATCTCTTTTAAAATGATAAAGAACATTTTTGACATTTTATTTTCAAACAAGTCTTTAAAAAGTGTGTAGCAAAATTCAATTTGAAATATGTAATTTGACAATTAAAATGGATTAGCAGAAATGCTGTGTACACATCATGTTTGAATCACAACTCACTCATAACTGTGGTTTAGGGTAAGCTTCCTGTTTTTTAAGGATTTAAAAGCTGACAGCTTGGCAGAAGTGAAAATGTCACGGCCTCTGCTTCTGTTTTCCTGGAAGACAAGTTCTTGCAACAATCAGTTTTCACGCACACTTAACCATATATGGTCACACAATAGTTCAATAATTCAGAGTAAATTCGAGATAATTTATGTAAAATTATTCCAAAAACAGATATCCAGGACAGTTAAAAAAAAATAAACAATTCCATCAAAAAACAATTTTGGATTTCCAAACTTTTAATGTTCAAAAGAGAGGTTGAAAGAAGAAAAGGATGAGGGCCTCATAGACTTTGTGTATGAAAAGGAGAGGTGCAAAAGAATTCAGTTTAAATTTTCTCTTAAGAAAACAATGTCAAAGAGGCCAACGTCACTACTACAAGCTACAGGTCTGCACTTGCAGCGACAGCAGTTGCAATGTCAGCACTGTTGCACAAGTTACCCTTGCAACAGCTCTTTTCTCCTGGATATAGAGAAGGAAGGATGTTTGAGGCAGAACACATCAGCTTTGAGATGCATCCCTTTACGGTGGTTGTGTTTCCTCCTACATCAACTGAGAGAGAAGGTTATCAGAAGCTTTAACATAATTTTCCTTTAGAAAAGTCAAGAATAGAGGAAGAACAGATGTCTGACCTGTTGTAGTAACGCAGTGGTCTTCGGTCCCCTCACAGTCCAAAGTTTTATTGCATGTTGAACCATCACAGGTGAAGCACTGTCTCCCATTTGGAGTGGCTTTGCTCGGTTCTACAGACACAAAAAAATAAATTATGTTTAAAGATGATCAGAACCTCACAGCCTTTTCGCCCCGATTTCATCTTGAAAGCAGATTTATTGTAACTTGTTAACACTATAATTGATTTTTAGAAATATAATTTAGATTAATATGAATAAAGCAATTTGTATAAGAGTTAATAAAATACTGTTTTTGTTTCTGTCCCACATGGAGTTACATTTTGTATCCTGAACCAGATTCATCTTTTTAATGTGAAGTGTTTTCTATTCTCTTCATGTATGTTTAAAAAAACTCTCAGAGCTCTGAAAGTTCAATTTTGTTACGATTAATATTTGTATCTGAATTCTTGTTTTATTGTCATGAATGAATGTTGAAATCTAAAGAGAAAATAGCATTTTTTCACAAGTATGTTTTTTTTACTGTGGAAAAAAGACACAAGTTCTTTGGCAAAATAAGACACTGGGAAATTTAACATAAAAGTTAAGCATAATTCTTCTGCTAAATGCATTAAGTTTACTTTGGTGAGCCATCATTCTTTTGCTTATTATTGCTGTTAATCCTATTCCAAAACACTTGTACAGCATAAAATAATACGTGCTTTAAGTTTGTATATAAATATATATATACATCGATGTATACAGTTTTTTAGAGTCTTAGTTCAGGGTTTATCTACTTCACATATATCTGGCATTTGATGTAAAAATATATTAAACTGACAGTAAATGACTTTAAGACAACATAATACTTTGCAATGAACAGAATGTGTGTTACCAGGAACAGCCTGAGTGTTGCAGAGGCTGGAGTTGCAGCATTGGGTGTTGATCCAGAGTCTGGAAACCCCATAATTAACTGAAGTTTCACTACATTGTTCAGGCAGAAAACAGTTCTTAAGTTCTTGGTCCAGAGATTTTGATCCACCTGCAGGAAAACACCAACTATTAATAAATTTAATCTATACTATGCACATAAAAAAGCAAACACTAAATGATTTAATGTCGTACCTGTAAAGTGAATGGCTCTGAATACACCACATTGATGAGTCTGTGAAGGACATTCTCTTTGTGTTTCAGTGCAGTTCCAGAAATTGCATTCAAAACACTTCAGAGTGTCACCTAATAAAACAACAAACAATATAAGAATGTATTCTAACAAACAGCAACACAGAAAAAACAGAAAGAAGAAAAAACAATCACCTTTTGGTAGAAGCCAAATGCCAAGAATTAGAGCAAAGAGATGCATGCTGGTCTTTGGGACAGACTGGGTTTGACTCCTCTCTGTTGAGGCTCTTTATGTTACCTTTACCCTGGGGGAAGGGGGGTGTCTTAGTCCTTGATTCAGACACTTCCCTCATTCAATATGAAATACTGATTACCCACTCCTATGGTAACTAAACTAAACATTTTATGGTTTAGTATTTAACAGCAATCTTAACGATGACCATAAACATTGTAAGCTAATTTTATTGTAGGCAAAAATAGTCTTTTTTTGATTTACAAATAATTTACAAATCAACACCAGGAAAAAACATCAAGATCTAGGTCTTTCTGTCCAACAGTGAGTGGATTCTGTTTCTGTAGACATTTGTAGACTGTCCATATACTGAACACATATATGGGCAGCTGACAGAGACAATAGTTTGTTCAGCAGTTCACTGGAAACAAAACTTATGGTGATCACTGTCAGTAAAATGAAATCTAACACTCAACACAGCTACAGTTTCGTTTTCATCAAAAAAAGCAACGAGAAGCAAGTTCACACATGCTTTTACCTTCAGCAGGTTTTAATATTGTTACATGCAGCAGCATATCAGACAAAAAAGAAATCATTTTAGACAAGTTCTTGTCGTCTTTCATGAGATTTATGTCAGAAAACACGTTCAGGAATTTTAGAGGTGTTTTATGTTGTAATTGTGCAGATCTACTCTGTTTGACAGACCTATAGATACACACTTTATGATAGAAACATGTTTTTATTTCACTATAAATTTATATTGACATTTTTTCATGGGCACTTTTCCAACTTCAGATGCATTTGTGCTCAAAGGTTTAAACAATTTTTTAAACAAAACTCTTCAATTTATTTCCATTTTAAAAAAAACTGGCACAATTCTTGCTGAAATTTTTTTACTTAAATTGACAGATGACACGCACAACTTGTCCTGACACATTTTCTGTGTCTGAATGAAAGGCTGCCGTGTGGCGCTGGGGGGTTCTGGCTGCCGCTGCTGCTGCGACGGGGGTCTTGGTGTGGGGATGGCTGGTCACTCCCCCTCCTTCTTTTCACATTCCACTTTCCATTTCAGAGGAACATAAACACTCACTTGAGCACAGGTGTTAGCTCACCTTTACACAAATTAGATATTTCTAATTGAATTTTGCTACACATTTACCAGATAACTTTTTGAAAATGAAATGTCAAATACGATGTTCTTTACCATTTTAATTAAGTGACAGAATAAGCGGTGTTGAAGTAGAAAAAGAAAAAGCGGTTTGGCGGATTCCTTTTTCTTTTTGATTTTGAGTCAACAAATGCAGATTCATTTGGAAATCAAAAAGCATTTCAGGTATTGACTTTTATTTTTAATTATGCTCACATAGGAGGCACACAACATGCAGCTCACACACCCAGGAAACGTCCACACACACAAACGCACAGCGCACATGGACTGGTACACACGCATTATGTAGCCTTACACTCTCCCAGCTAGAGTTGTTATGACCAATATTAACATTGTTAGCAGGAATGTGCTTGGACTTGGCTCTGGGCAAAAGAAAGTGTTAAACTGAATGATCTTAAAGCAGATATAGCTTTACTGCAGGAGACCCACTTATCTAAATCAGAGGATCATCTCCTGTGCTGCTCACAGTTTCCATTCATGTATTCTGCTGGTTACAACTCCAAACAAAGAGGAGTTGCTGTTTTAATTAGTAAAAACATTCATTTTACTCATAAGGAGACAGTTACTGACCCAGAAGGCCGATTTGTAATTTTTAACACCATTTCAGAATAAGGACTTTTGCACTATAGTGTTTATTGCCTGAATGTTGACGACTCTTCCTTCTTTCACAGATTCTTCACCTCACTCTCGGTTCACTCTGACTCCACAATTCTTACAGGAGGAGACATCAGTCTGATTCTGGATCCTCAACTTGACAGACTCCAACGCACATGGCGGTCTGCAAGTATTCTAAAGAAGTACATGAATGACCGGGGTCTCTGCAACGCTTGGTGCTTATGTCACCCAAACACTAAAGGGTTCACCTCCTTCTCTCTAGTTCGCAATCACACTCTCCTTTGGACTATATATTAGTCTGTTAATCTCTTTTAAAATGATAAAGAAAATTTTTGACATTTTATTTTCAAACAAGTCTTTAATAAGTGTGTAGCAATTCAATTTGAAATATGTAATTTAACAATTAAAATTGATAAACAGAAATGCTGTGTATACAGCTGTGTTTGAATCACAACTCGCTCATAACTGTGGTTTAGGGTAAGCTTCCTGTTTTTTAAGGATTTAAAAGCTGACAGCTTGGCAGAAGTGAAAATGTCACGGCCTCTGCTTCTGTTTTCCTGGAAGACAAGTTCTTGCAACAATCAGTTTTCACGCACACTTCACCATATATGGTCACACAATAGTTCAATAATTCAGAGTAAATTCGAGATAATTTATGTAAAATTACTTCCAAAAACAGATATCCAGGACAGTTAAAAAAAATAAACAATTCCATCAAAAAACAATTTTGGATTTCCAAACTTTTAATGTTCAAAAGAGAGGTTGAAAGAAGAAAAGGATGAGGGTCCTATAGACTTTGTGTATGAAAAAGAGAGGTGCAAAAGAATTCACTGTTTGAAATTTCTCTTAAGTAAACAATGTCAAAGAGACCAACGTCACCACTACAAGCTGCAGACCTGCACTTACAGTGTCAGCACTGTTGCACAAGTTACCCTTGCAACAGCTAATCTTTCCTCCTGGAAATAGAGAAGGAAAGCTGTTTGAGACAGAACATATCAGCTTTGAGATGCATCCCTTTACGGTGGTTGTGTTTCCTCCTACATCAACTGAGAGAGAAGGTTATCAGAAGCTTTAACATAATTTTCCTTTAGAAAAGTCAAGAATAGAGGAAGAACATGATGTCTGACCTGTTGTAGTAACGCAGTGGTCTTCAGGTCCCCTCACAGTCCAAAGTTTTATCGCATGTTGAACCATCACAGGTGAAGCACTGTCTCCCATTTGGAGTGGCTTTGCTCGGTTCTACAGACACAAAAAAATAAATTATGTTTAAAGATGATCAGAACCTCACAGCCTTTTCCCCCCGATTTCATCTTGAAAGCAGATTTATTGTAACTTGTTAACACTATAATTGATTTTTAGAAATATAATTTAGATTAATATGAATAAAGCAATTTGTATAAGAGTTAATAAAATACTGTTTTTGTTTCTGTCCCACATGGAGTTACATTTTGTATCCTGAACCAGATTCATCTTTTTAATGTGAAGTGTTTTCTATTCTCTTCATGTATGTTTAAAAAAACTCTCAGAGCTCTGAAAGTTCAATTTTGTTACGATTAATATTTGTATCTGAATTCTTGTTTTATTGTCATGAATGAATGTTGAAATCTAAAGAGAAAATAGCATTTTTTCATAAGTATGTTTTTTTACTGTGGAAAAAAGACACAAGTTCTTCTTCAAAATAAGACACTGGGAAATTTAACATAAAAGTTAAACATATTTCTTCTGCTAAATGCATTAAGTTTACTTTGGTGAGCCATCATTCTTTTGCTTATTATTGCTGTTAATCTATTCCAAAACACTTGTACAGCATAAAATAATACGTGCTTTAAGTTTGTATATAAATATATATATACATAGATGTATACAGTTTTTTAGAGTCTTGATCCAGAGTTTATCTACTTCACATATATCTTGGATTTAATGTAAAAATATATTAAACTGACAGTAAGTGACTTTAAGACAATCCAATACATTGCAATGAACAGAATGTGTGTTACCAGGAACAGACTGAGTGTTGCAGAGGTTGGAGTTGCAGCATTCGGATTTAGCCCAGGTTTGGAAAACCCATAATTAACTGAAGTTTCACCACATTGTTCAGGCAGAAAACAGGTCTTAAGTTCTTGGTCCAGAAATTTTGATCCACCTGCAGGAAAACACCAACTATTAATAAATTTAATCTATACTATGCACATAAAAAAGCAAACACTAAATGATTTAATGTCGTACCTGTAAATTGAATGGCTCTGAATACACCACATTGATGAGTCTGTAAAAGACATTCTCTTTGTGTTTCAGTGCAGTTCCACGAAATGCATTCAAAACACTTCAGAGTGTCACCTAATAAAACAACAAACAATATAAGAATGATTTTATACAAAAGTTTAAAAAGCAATATTTACACATTTATTTCTAAAACTTTTATTCTAACAAACAGCAACACAGAAAAAACAGAAAGAAGAAAAAACAATCACCTTTTGGTAGAAGCCAAATGCCAAGAATTAGAGCAAAGAGATGCATGCTGGTCTTTGGGACAGACTGGGTTTGACTCCTCTCTGTTGAGGCTCTTTATGTTACCTTTACCCTGGGGGAAGGGGGGTGTCTTAGTCCTTGATTCAGACACTTCCCTCATTCAATATGAAACACTGATTACCCACTCCTATGGTAACTAAACTAAACATTTTACGGTTTAGTATTTAACAGCAATCTTAACGATGACCATAAACATTGTAAGCTAATTTTACTGTAGGCAAAAATAGTCTTTTTTTGATTTACAAATAATTTACAAATCAACACCAGGAAAAAACATCAAGATCTAGGTCTTTCTGTCCAACAGTGAGTGGATTCTGTTTCTGTAGACATTCATAGACTGTCCATATACTGAACACATATATGGGCAGCTGACAGAGACAATAGTTTGTTCAGCAGTTTACTGGAAACAAAACTTATGGTGATCACTGTCAGTAAAATGAAATCTAACACTCAACACAGCTACAGTTTCGTTTTCATCCAAAAAAGCAACGAGAAGCAAGTTCACACATGCTTTTACCTTCAGCAGGTTTTAATGTTGTTACATGCAGCAGCATATCAGACAAAAAAGAAATCAGACAAGTTCTTGTCGTCTTTCATGAGATTTATGTCAGAAAACACGTTCAGGAATTTTAGAGGTATTTATGTTGTAATTGTGCAGATCTACTCTGTTTGACAGACCTATAGATACACACTTTATGATAGAAACATGTTTTTATTTCACTATAAATTTTATATTGAAATTTTTTCATGGGCACTTTTCCAACTTCAGATGCATTTGTGCTCAAAGGTTTAAACAATTTTTTAAACAAAACTCTTCAATTTATTTCCATTTAAAAAAAAACTGGCACAATTCTTGCTGAAATTTTTTTACTTAAATTGACAGATGACACGCACAACTTGTCCTGACACATTTTCTGTGTCTGAATGAAAGGCCACACATCAAGGCTGTCTATGCAATGGTCTGCTCACAAATCGTATGGTAGAATGTTTTATTTATACATAAATGTTCCATCCTACCTCAGAGGGGGGAAAAAAGAAGTAACATAAAAAAAAATTGTAATCCTGAAAACTGCCAGGGCAGCCGTTTATTAGCTAGACAGATGAAAAATGGGTTGAAGAATATAAATAATAATAACTGAATTTCTCAGGCACTATAGCAAAAAAAAAAAACAAAACCTAAAGTGGGACTTGAACCAGAGGGACATTACCAAGACACAAAAGCAGAAACGAAAACAAAGACCACAAGGAAGAAGAAAAACCAGACCATTTCCACGGGCTTCCAACACCAAGTCCAACAGCAGGGGCAAGCGGACAAACGGATTCCTCTCTGGGAATTCAGCTGTCACTGGAACAGATTGGAGGAGAGAAGGAGGCTGCAATCATCTCCTGCAGGAGGTGAAGTTAGACGGTGTGGTGGAGTAGGCCTCTGTAAAGGATAGACACACACACACAAAAATACACACAAAAGGCCAGAGGCCGTAACAGACAACAGTGTTCAGTGTGTAAAAACAGTCAGATTGGCTCTATCAAAATGTATTGGGGAAGCTCACAATATCATTGGTTAAAATCCCTCAATGAGTCACTAAAGATGCAACACTTCTACAGTTAATATTAATACTGTAAAAGAAGAAATGAGGCAGCAACATCATGATGCACTGTTGAACTTTATTTTCTTTCAACAAAGAATTTTGAATGTACACATTCATACAAGTTTTACAAACATTCATGCTGAAATATATGAAATATTTACATTTTCCTCTTTATGGCAGATAGACGGATGTCCAGTAAAGCTGTGATTGAGGCCATGAGGAAGTGACCAGGAGTCAAAGGGTAAAGGATGGGACAAAGTGGCAGCTGTGGACTAAAGAAAAGCTCTTTGTCTAGTATTTTTCTTTTTAGATAATGCTCCTGAATACAAGATCAGATACATTAAACAAGTCAATGTCACAATGTCATAAGGAAAATTTTTTTTGTAGTATCCTGACCCAAAAAAGATCCCAGCTGCTCTGTGGTTGTAGGGCCACACATGTTACAATATACACGTTCTACTGAAGAAACATTGTTTAAAACAAGAAAACAGGTAACAAAGCAAAGATTATTTTCTATGGGCCTCACCACAAAATAGAGCTCACCACAGCTGTTCCAAAGAGATCTTTTTGCTGATTACTGAAATAGGTAAAAGTACAAGAAGAAAAATTGGTAAAGGAAGGAAAACAGAGAAAATTAATTTAAACTAAAAATGAAACTATGAATTAGGACATCAGTGTAGCATTCAGACAAACAGCTTTGTTACTCACGTTGTTAGGGTATGAGTAGAGCGGCTTGGAGCTCTGCATGACTACCGTACTACTGTTGTTTCTGTAGAAGCAAAAGACAAGCACAACATATCATTAAATGACATTATTTTATCTAACCTGTGGTGTAAATAAAATCAATAAAACTCACAAATAGCTCACAGAGACGTCAGTTGTTTGTCTGCAAATTAAAAAGACATTGTATTTGCATGAATAATTCTTTTGTTTTTCTTCTCATCTTGTCCTGTTAAAAAGCTGACTAAACAGCCCCCCCTACGTTAACCGCCCTGTCACCATGGAGCACTGGTAATCCCGGCGCCAGGGCCCCCAGACCACCGGTACACTCAGCCATGCCGGACAGCAGCCTGGGAGGACCCAGAAGCTGCCCACCACCCAGCTGGCATTCATTTTTCAATAAACATAGCACCTTCAGAATCTAAAAGACCTCATGCAAAAATACAGTAAACTAAATACGGTATGTCAACAGAGACTTTAGCATTGGGAGGCATGAATGCACTTTGGGTAGAAATAGACGAAGCTCACCTTGAGTTTTGCCAACCACCTGCTCTCCTGAAAACAGTATATATTTGTGAAGATCAGTCAATAACTGCTTCAACAGACGGTAAAAGCATTTGCTGGATTTTAGGGTATTTTTACCGTGATAACCGGCTCCATATTGATCCCCTATGAAGGAAACATTAGAACTAATATTAGTTTAAATGAATCATGGTCCAGTTTGGAATAACATCAGTCTCTCAACACACCGTTTTTCTGGCCTTGGAGGTTTTTCTCTGTCTTCCGGAAGATTCCTTCTGGATATTTTAATAAAGATATTTTAGACGAAATTGTCAGCTTTTTATGAGAAGATCATCATTTATTCATCCCACATGGGCTGGCATTTGATATTGGGGAACTCTGAACCCCATAGAGCTTGTCTGGGACCAGCTGAAGCACAGACTGGATGCTGGTATCCCACTCCCAAGTGACCTGACAGAGCTGCATGTAGCACTTGTGAAAGAGTGGAACGTATTGACTCAGAACAAGATCATGAGTTTGGTGAGGAGCATGAGGTGTTGAATTTTCAAGCTGTCATTGTGGCAAATGGTATAAATATCCATTTTTCAGACGATCATATTTGTGATCGTCTTAATTTTTGTAGTAATAATTATCCAACTAATGAAATTGTCCTTGTTTTCTTATTGATTGGCATTCATGGTTTGTAATGTCAAAAGGAACTTCTACATATTTCATAAAAATTTAGACCAAATAGGAAAATCATTCTTGTAAATAACAATATCCTTAACCTCATGTGAGTAGTGTAAGTTTCAGTGTTTACCACACTGCCAGGTTTTAGTCGATATTCTATACAAGTTCCTGTTTTCTGACAACTCAAGTTACATCAAGGCAAGCTCTTTAGGTTTTTCCCTGGATTTCTACTTTTTGACCTAGTCTCTGCGTCTGGCCCTTTAATGTGTTTTTTATCGCATCCCTACCGTGATAACCGGCTCCATATTGATCCCCTATAAAGGAAACATCAGAATTAATTTTAGTTTTTAAAGAATCATAGTCCAATTTAAACTGTCAGAAGTTTCTCAACACACCGTTTTTCTGGCCTTGGAGGTTTCTCTCTGTCTTCTGGTAGATTTCTTCTGGACATTTTGATAAAGATATTTTTAGACTTTACCTTAAATTGTCACCTTTTTAAGAGAAATTCATAATTTATTAATCCCACGATAAGGATGAGATTTGATTTTTGGGGAACTTCAGTCCTGGTTCTCTGGCTCCCTCACCCACTTATCATTCTTGACATTGATTATGCTCATGTCATTCACCTGCATATAGCTCTTCTTTAAGTTCCAGAGTTCATAATAATTATCAGAACCAATCAAACCAACCCTTTTTGCTCTATCCCTCTGTAAAACTCTAGCAGCATTTTAAGAATTTAAAACTAATGCTTTAGCTAAATGCAGGACTTCTGCCGTAAGAGGTGTGGCTTCAATACAGAAAAAGATAAAGGTTTAACTCTGTGCCTTTTTTCTGGTCGAGGTGGTGGTCTCGGTTGGTTTTCAACCTCCTTTCTGTTGATCAGAAAAATAGAGTTGTCAACATAATCTATTTTCAGCTGCTAAACCACTGAAGTTCATCAAACAACCTCATATGTAAAAACTAATTTCATGAACAATCGGTACCTTTTCCTGTAGATAAACACCCCCAAAACTGCAACTAGTATGAGCAGTAACAGTGTCACTGGAACGACCACTGGGGCATAGGTTCTCATTTTGTACTTTAGAGTTCCTGATATAGAAGATTCATAGAAAAGAAAAGAAAAAAACAAGTTAAACTATTCATTTGATTAAACGGCACAAAACCACATATTTAGCTTCCCAAACCTGTAACAGTTAAAGCGGCTGTGGTGACACCTTTCTTTTCTCTCCAGAAGGAGGCAGTGCAGGTTAGATTTTTCACCCCATCCCCTGGAGCAACTATAAAGTTGATGATGGACGTCCTTTGCCAGATGCCTCCTGAAATCAAGGAATCTGAGACCGCACTAGAGATGTGGGGGACGCTCCATGAAAACTCTGGGGAATGTGATGGACATGTGTGTGTAACAGAGCATGAGACAGTCAAAGCTGAACCAGCATCCACTTCAGCTGGAACTCCGGTAATCACTGGTTTTTCTGGGGAAGCTGTGGGAGTAAACAAAGTGTTTTGCTGTAGCTCAGTGTGCAGACGGAGAACGCTAGGTGAAATTATTTCAACTGCTAACTGAACATCAAATAAACCAAAAATGAGAAAAAACTCCAAACCTTTCATGACAATAAATACACAGCTGTTGTTGAACGTGTACTTCTCATTCCCTCTCTCTGCATGAAAACAGAAAGGTCCGTTGTCAAAGGGTTTGATGTCGTCGATCTCTAAAGAGCAGTTTCTTTCGCTCAGATCCCCAACAATTTTGGTTCTGTCCCTAAAGTGGTGCATGACTTGGGTTCGGCCATTGTGGAAGACAATGCCTCCATCTCTTTTTGCCCAGATGCCACGTGTCATGGGTATCTGTTCACTGTCCCAGAAGGTGCATGGGATCACAACACAGGAGCTAGTCAGGGCGCTGAGTCTGAAAGGGACATTAGCAGCCAATTGGTGGGCCGCTGGAGAAAGGGAGACAGTAAAAGTAAGTTTGTTAAAGCAGTAGTCTAACTAGCACACCAAAATCATGAAGTTCTTGTAACGAAAAAGAGAAACCCACTGTCAAATCCATGGATCTTGTAGTGAGCATCTGGGGGTTTTACATATTCTAAAAAAAGAAAAAAAGCAAAGAAAAAAGATCTATTAAATCTCTAGGTAATCATGTTTTATCATTTTACTATACTACATGCAAAGTTTGTCCATTACACATAGCTTACATACTGAAAATTAGTAGAAAACTGATAAGAGCACAAAACTCCAGCAATGATTTTCAGTTAATTTAGTTAGTTGAAAGTTTCCCAGAAAAGAATTGTATTCTTTTTCTTTTTTCTAAACATTTTTTTAGTAGTTACGAGTTAGGATTTAGTGAAATTTGGAAGAAATTAGATATGTAATAATTATTAATTAAGTTCTTTGCAAACCAAGGGCGTCAGAACTTTTGTCAAAGAAGGCAGGTTTTGGGGAGGTGAAAATGTGTGAGGGCCAACCATTCCGTCTTATAATAAAATTAAATGCGAATTAACTATTTATTAAATAATACATTTTTTTAATAGGATACTTTTCATTTCTTCACATAAAACAGACACATTTTTAAATTCATTTTTACCCAGTTACTGTGAATTCCTGATTTGAAGACCAGATTTAAAACAAAGAAAAGTTCTGTCTGTTAAAAAATGAACTTACTTCAACTTTAAATCAATAAGGTAATTGTTACATATGTTACAACTTATCACTTTCAAATGTTCACTGTAAATTTCTAAATTAAAAAATGTAAGTAGTGAACTAACACAAATAGTTCTCCTAGAAGTATTGTGGTTTTGATCACAGAAACAATTAAATATCTTCTTCTCATTTGGCCCTCAAGGCTCTGGTGGTCAAGTAGCTAAAGATTGTTGCCACAGGTTTACGACAGCTTATAATGTAATTTGGTCCAAATTTTTAGCCACATTTGATTGGTTGTATAAAGAAAGCATGCAGACCAGTAGAAAATTGTATTAATGGACATCCTTGTGCTAAACTGCAGACTTCTAAAAGAGGTCAAGATGCCATTAAATGACAGAGTTGCTGCTTTATAATAATTACCAATGGGATACTTCATGATTAACGACATTGAAAGGTATTTAAATATTGATGCACAGGGATTGTACTTTTTAGGTTTTATTTTTTGGCTACAAAATGTTACTTATCAAACTCAATGTACCTGTAAAATAAAATGTGGAGCATTGCATGAAAAACGTACTTGTTATGTTGAGAAGTGCAGAGTCTGAGGTCTTCCCAGAGGAAAATTGTGCGGTGCACATCAACGATTTTCCATCATCATCCAAACCCCCAATAAATGTTAGATTAGATTCCATGCTGTAAGAGTGTTTTGAGAGCTTCACAATTTTTATTGTACTTTGCATGTCTTCGTAGTTCCAATCAATATGAGGTATATTCTTTTTGCACTTGTAGGATACAGAACAGATGACGCTCTTTGCCACTCCTTCTGTTGCACTGATCAGTTTTTCTGAAATTGTTATGTCCTCATGTGGACCTGAGAAAAAAAAATGAAATGAATTTTTTCATTTTCGATTAAAGGGAACTCACTTTTGTACTCACATTCGACATTGAGCGGGTGCTGTCCGGTGGCTTTCTGACCACTGGGATAGCTTGCTGTACATGTCACAGTTCTGTCTTCTTCTTCTACATCCCAAGTTTGCTCTAGTGTTCTTTTCCAAATCCCATCTGATACCAGTGAGTCTTTGATGGTGCCGGTTCCGGGTATTCCAGCAATAGATAGGATGGGAGGAGCTGAAAAACAGGTGTGTTCCACATTGCAGGACACACTGCTTTGTTCTCCTACACTCGGGATGCCATTGATGCTTATTTGCGGATTTTTTGCATGCTCTACAAAACCAAAGCATAAAAAAACAGGCTGGAAAGGAATCTGCAACTTTGAAATATAGAATGAGGTAAATGCGTTAAAAATAAGACTCACCTGATACCAGAAGTTGAGTGGTTTTTTCATAAAAAGAGTGGCCTCGAGAGTGGTACGAAGTGATTGCGTTCTTGTCAATCCATGGGTAGAGTCTTGCCAAGTTTTGTGATAACTCAAGGCTGTTAATTTGCAGACTGCAATTTCCATCAGCTGTAGATCCAATGGAGCTTGTTTTACCACTAAATTGACTGACAACTGTTCCTCCTCTTTGGTCAAAAACTGTTGGGTATCCAGAGTCCTGGTACAAATACCATATCAGTTTGAGGTTTGGGGGTATGGCATTAGTGTAGGTGAACTTACAAGGAATAATTACACATGACCCTTTGAGTCCAGTGATGCTTTTTGGAGTAGAGAAAGTCCAACCCAAGGAAAACATACTTCCTGAAAATTGAAAGTCATCATTGTTAATCATGCTAATTGGCAAAATATGGATGAAGAGATGGTTATCATAAGTGTTAGCATAGTTTATAAAGGAAAGACTGTTGGTGAAAAGTTTATTTTAAGCCAGCATAATAGTTTTTATGTCCACAGATATTTGGATTTGAAAGTCAAGCTATATTCACACCGGCCCCCAGCATTCGAAAACGTTCATTTGACCTTTTTTGGGCTCTACATACACAACGGTTGAGCGCATGTTCAAAGGTTAACCAGGTAAAATTTTGGCCAATCATGGGCTTGGATTTGGTAATGGGATCCCTTTTTACAGAAGATAACCATTTGAAAATGTATCATGGTGGAAAAATTAATAATTGCGGTCTGTGCCTGACCAGAACTTCATGACACCAAGACTTTCATATATTGGAAAAGAAAAACGCCTGGAGCATGATTTACAAGATTTGCACAGATTCGACATTTCACACCAAGCCAATCTAACTGTAAGTGATGGACATAGTACATAGGACTAGTACATAGTAGAAAAAGAGGAAGAAGCCCCTCCCTAATTGTCTAGTGTGATCACCATGGCATTCTAGACCGCGCGACACATGTCCGGTGTGATTGTAGCATTAACCAAAATATTTAACAAAAGGAATATTTAACAATAGGAACAATTCAATAAATTGTTGGACAAAGACGAAACTTCAAACACAAGGCATGGGACACACTTACTTTTCACATATAGGGTGATGCTTTTCTGCTGGGTCTGCCCTTGATAGAATTTTGCAGTACACCACAGAGATCTTCCATGATCATTAGAGGAGGTTTTAAGAGACAGAGTTGAGATAGTATTCCACATAGTTCTCCCTCCCACCCTCCTAGTTTCAGTGGACACAGGCATTCCCGAGTAGCTCCATGTAATAACCGGATTGTGTCGAGAGCATGTGTATGAGGCAGTGCAGGTTACTTTGCTTTCAATTCCCTCCAAAAATTCACTTGAAGGTGAACTGATGGTCAGTGGAAAAAAGGAGCCTGAGTTACAAACAGAAGAGAGATGATTAAAAACAAAAGTTTAAGGTCAATGAAAAAGAAAAATCTTCTATTCGATTGGTCATACATTCTGCATTAAACGTTTTTGTCGCTCTTGCTGTGATGCCACCACGGTGTTGAACAGTGCACTCCACACTTTGATGATCTCTCTCTATGACCACAGTTGATACCAAGGTAGTTTTAGTACCCCGATTCACGATCCTACTCTGTAGACGGTAGCTAAGTGATGAGATGCTGAGACTCAAAGTGGGAGGGTAGGAGGGACACGTGTGATCAACTGAGCACTGTACTGTCACGCTTTCTCCAACCTTCATGCTTCCACTGATCATGATCTCTGGTGTATTTGCTCTGTCTTTAAAAGAAAACATTTAGAGAAACAATAACCCTTTAAAAAAAGAGAGAAATTGAAAGATCAGTTAAAATGTAAACTGATGAAATACCTTTAACATGAATGGTTACAGTTTTGTCCCAAAATCGGTGGGTGTATCTCCCAACATTCTCTGGGTCGACCCAAGGGTAAATGGTCTGTCTGTGGTGCATCCAGGTCACTGGGTCGATCTCCAGGCTGCATGTCTTCCCATACTGAGATGACACTAATCTTGTGTCTCCTCTGAATGCGTAAATGACCTCTCTTGAGTACCAGCTGTCGTGAACCTTAGGATAACTATGTTTTGCAAACTGGTACCAAACAACACGATCTGGTCTCTTAGGTGGGTACCAATAGTAGTCAAAGGTACAAGGGATGACAACGCAGGAACCCAACAATGCTTCAATCCTACTTGGCATATTTACTTCCCAACTCTCTGACTTGAAGAAAACACATCCTACAAGTGTGCATTGGGGAAAAAGTGCAGAAAAATCATAATTAAATCAGGTTTTGCAATTATATGATTGATTAAAAATAATCAAGAGAGAGAGGACAAACACATACCCAGAACAGAAATGCACAAGAGAAAATGGTTGGATCCAAACATCTTACCCATCTGGAGAAAGAATAATAAACTTTATGTAAAACACATCTTTCATTGTAGAGTATAAAATAGTATTTTTTTTCATGCGTTACATTAATTACACATATTATTTTGATGTTTTCATTCAGTTGTCATTTTAGCCAGTAACTGCCAAAATGTGTAAAGTTCAGACACGTAATTTTACTATTTGATCCTTATGATTTGTGATGTCAGCAGCCACACTTTGATTCATTCCTTCTAGTTTTGTACATTTGATTTATTGTTTTTAAAATGCTCCCCAAATACACTTTATTTTTCATGGACAGTCATCAGAATTTAGGTCCTGTGTTCAACTGCTTTGTGAATATAAAATATGCAAAGTAAAAAAAAGATAGAAACATTGGAACAGATTGAAGCCCTCACACAATATTTCACAACAATAGAAAGCATTGTTTCCATCAAAACCCAACAATAAGATTTGTTTTATCTACCAGCTGCTGTGGAATTACTGGAATTAATCACTGGAATCAAAGTAACAGCAGGATCTGTAGGACTTCCTGTTTTGTGTTTTAAGCTTGACTGGATCTAAAAGATTTTTTAAGGAATGCAAATAAAACCATTAGTGGTCAAGCCTGGTTTTCTTGCAAATGAGCAGGTGGGTCAACCAAAAAAGGTGTAAATTTTAAAATCACTATGCTGCTCTTTTTTGATCAACTTCTGCTTTTATTTCTTTTTAAAGCAAAAAATCCCCAATTTTAAACAAAATGAGGTCCGAATGAACAATAATGTCCAAGTGTTGTGGAAAAGAAAAGAAAATACTTTAAAGAGTTTTAAAAAGGGTAAATTCAACAATACAGAAAATAGAAACTAAAAGAGTCACACCTAAAGAGTCTTTTTTTAAATCATAACAAAGAACAAAATTAGATTTGGTTAACTAAACACAAAAAAAGTGAGAAACACAATGTCATGTTGTCCAACATGATTAAAGCTATTTTTAAATTATTACTAAGCACATCAAATCAAATCCAGCAGGTTAAAAGTAAAACACTTGAAAAGTAATTCTTTTAAATTGTTAATTCATATTCAGAGAAGGTAATTTGAATCAACAGTTGCTCTTAGGAATATTTCTTTTTTTTATAGGCTTTGATGAAGAGCATTGTGACTTACCTTCAGGTTTTAAAAGGAAGTCTCCACTTCAGACAGCACTCCCTAAAAACTAGGGCTTTAAATTAGCCTGACTTGTAGGTGGAGTCTACAATTTGTAAACCACAAGCAAGGCTTGTCTCATGTGAAAGATGGCTTGTTAAGAAATTATTTTGCAGCTGGGGTTGATTCTTTTTTTGTTGTTGAAAAAAGTTGTAAATAGGATGTTCTTCTTCTGTTTTTATTTTTTTTAACTTCTCACATAAGGCAGGGGGAAATCTTTGTGTGGTAAAATTGGATAGTCATTGCCATAAGCTAGTTTACGCCTACATAAATGTACAGTATGAAAAAAAAGTAAAAATAAAAAAGTGGCCTCCACAGTTCAACGGGGTAAGGCTGTGATTTGTACATGTTTCAGTTTGCTATTTATAAAAATGACAAACTGTTCAGAAAGGTGGGAGTTAGTCATAACTAATTAATGGTTTAATGGTTTAGTCATAATTAACGGTTTATGGTTTTTTTTTTCTTTTTGAAAGCTATTAAATGCTTTTTGTCAATCACGATGTAGGCTACCTCTTGTATTTTATCAATCTTTATTGTTAATTGAGATACCGAATTTAGGCTGCACGATGGTGTAGTGGTTAGCGCTCTCACTTCACAGTGGGAAGGTCTTTGTTTGATTTCCGGTTGGGTGTGGAGTTTTCATGTTCCCTTCGTGCATGCGTGGGTTTTCTACAGAGACCCTGGTTTCCTCCCACAGTCCAAAAAGCTGCTTCACACATTAAATGTTTTTTTCTGTGAATGTGACTGTGCGTTTGGCCCTGAAACAGACTGGCTACCTGTTTAGGGTGTGGCCTGCCTTTGCACAACAGTTGCTGGGTTAACTTCCACAGCCCGGTAAGCCTGAGAGGGTTTAACCTGGTTTTAAAGATAGATGAAAGGATAAAATACCAAATTGTTTCAGAATAATATAGAAAAAAAGGAAACTTCTACAAAACTTTTTTAAGTTCTGTTATTTCTGTCTGGATAGATTTTCTATCTTAATTCAAGTTTTATTTTTCATTACTATTTCTTTCTGGGGCTTTTTTGTTTGCTCATTACATGTATTTAAAGCAATGTTTTTTCCCATTTTATTTATTTTCTGTTATTGGATATGTGGCTCTTTTTAGTTAATGGGAAAATGTCGTTTTTGGATGACCACCTGCACGAAAAAAACAGGAACAGAAACAATGCAAATGTGTCAAAGCAGAATAAAAATAGAAAATGCAATGCTGTTCAACAAAGTTTATTAAAAAAAGGCATGTTTCATTAGCTCAACAACATAAAACCTCCTCCTTCCCCCCCACATACACCCACTTGCCATGCTGGCAGAGCAGATGCTGCATCAGCAGAGACTCCCGCTGGGGAAATAAATCATGAAATAAAAATAATCATGAGTTAATATTAAAAATTATACATTTCAAAATTAACACAACATTTATGTTGACAGAAAATATTACTAGGGTTGCCATATAAAACAAAAGGGTCAAATGGGTTAAGAAAGATATTAATCACAAGATTTAAAGAGTGTGTCTTTAACATTTTCTCTTAAAGTTCTCCCTGTTCTCTGAAGCCTTGGGGTTGTCTGGAAATGGACAGTTATGCTTTGCTTTGTGTCAGTTAAATGAAGACCAGGGATTTTGAGCTGTGACATTTGGTTCTACAGATAACCTGCTGCATGTGTCTCAAACAGACCAAAACAGTGTTTAAGATTTATTTAACCCTTGTGTTATTCTAGGCACTTTAAAATTTGGAGTTGGGTCATCTAGACCCTCTAGACAGTGCGCTGAACCTTTTTTCTTTAATGATTTGTGATCTTCACTGGTGTCCATGGATTACATGAAATCCTCTCCACCTTTATCCACCTTTGTCATGGTAGGAAGAACACGTCATAGGTGGGGGACAGCACAAGGGTTAAAAAAAGTAAAATGAATGAATGTACTGAACGTTTAAATCCCTCCTCTACTATTCATGTATTTTCATATCTTGATCTAGCCTGATAGCTATTGATACCAAAACAGTAAAGACTCCATTCAAATCCCTTCAATGCCTTTTAATGAGGCAGTTTCAGTTGCTGATTGGAAACGTGAATCTATGTTTAATCTGAACTGTACTGAACTGGAACCAGCAGTTGGCTGCGTTCCTCCATTTTTACCAGAGTAACTTATTTTTGTCTGACGTGAGGAGAGCTCACTTCCTCTGTTGGCATATTGGATTCACCTAAATAAAAAAGACTGACCTCTGTTTTCTCAGCACAAGATCTTCAGCGTCAGCATTACAGGACACCATTGGTGACTGCCAGTAAATTACAATTTATGTGAACTGCTTGTTCCACAATGTTTGTTCCCTTCATTTAGCAAAGTTTTTTCTTGATTTTTTTTTCTTTTCATGATTTGAAAAGAATTGTTTAAGCATCTGCAGTTTATTTTCGACAATGGGCAACTATGCATCCACTATCTACGTTGTCAGTTTAATCTTTTTAACTTTACATGCATGATGTAAAATAATTAAAATGACAAATCTCCTGGGAGACACGGTTCTCTTTAGTCCGGCAGCCTGCTCACACAGAGCAGCCGCACAAACTGCGGTCCGAAGCCTCCTCCGTAGCTCGCACCATAACAAAGCCCCCTCCCCTGCCTGCCACAAAGCTTCAAGTCTGAGTGCGCTGAGGCCCCCAAACATGAATTGCAGGCCGAACAGTTTTGGTCCCAACACCGGTCATGAATGAATCTAAACTCCCAACGGAGGTCTGTGAGTAATGTGCGGATGTGCACGATTGCGCAACAGTACGAGCACAATTAATTTGTCCGTGGGCACAGTTTATCCGATTATTTTTTTTAAACCCTGGCACCTGGGGGCTCCGTAAGTTTGAAAAAGTTGGTAAAATATCTAGTATAATTTTGTTCAAAGCATTTATGTTAAATAAAAAATGCTTAAGACAACAAAAAATATGAAGGCAAATTAATGAAACACCAGTGAAAGTGATTTAAATGTCTTAAACTAAAGACATTGAGAAAATTCAGTCTTACTGGCGGACAGAGTTGTCTATTTCTGCAGACATTTGGAGACAAACGTAAAATTTGAAAAAATAAAATGACGATTCATAATCGTTTTTCGGGCAGATGACTCGTAGCAGTGTTTACAGCTTACCCTAGGGCGGTTCAGTCAATTAATGCACCTGCTCAGCGTCCTATTTAAGCCAGTGCCAGGTCATTCTTTCTACCTTCAAAACGTGGCCCAAACCCAAAGTGTACTCTTATGAATTGAACGGGCCTTATGCCAACCAAAGACTGTGAAGCACTAAGTAGTGGAAAATGTCAAAAAACTAAACTGCAAGAGTCTGATGAAAAGGTACATTAAAAAAAACTGCAGAAAAGGCCAGAAGACAGCACTTGCAAAAACAACCAGGAGAGGGAAACAGAGGTACAGGGACTTTCCAAACCACAACACTCACAGACTGACTTACAAGTTGAAGGTAAATCCTCCCAAACCGAGAACAGATATATGATGATATATAGAAAATATAATGGGAAATTGTATTCATTTCCACGATTCCATTTTAAAAAAATTAAACTTTTGTTGGAAAAAAGCTTATGGCACACTTTAATCTATTTCAAATATTTTTTTTATATCTTTACATATATGTAGGTTCCAGCTCATAAAACCCATGGAAACAGAATTTCAAAAATGTTATTACCCTGCAGAAATCCCTGTTTGATTCTTCTTTTGCAAAAAGATAAAGACAGATTATGATCACATCAAATAAATCAAAACGACGTGTTTTCAAAATGATATTTCCATCTTCAATCTTTCAATAGTCTGGGCAGGGGCCAGGACCTGCTGGAAGATGAAATCCGCATCTCCATCCAGATCTCAGCAGAAGGAATCATGAGGTCCTCTAAAATGTTTTGCTCGACTGTTACAGTGATTTGGGATTGAAGAAATCAGAATTTACCAACACCAGCGCTCAACAGTGCAGCCCAAATGACTGACTGTGGTGACTTCACACTGGATCTAAAGCAGCTTGTGTTCTACCCCTCACCACTATTCCTCCAAACCCTTGGACTTTAATTTCAAATTGAAAGGCACACTTTACTTTCATCAGAAAACAGGAGTTAGGACCAACAGTCCAGTCCATCTTCTTCTTGGCCCATTTCACACACTTCCTCAGTTGGCCCAGGCTCAGAAGTGGCTTGAGCCGAGGAACCTGGCAGTAGTAGCCCATCTCCCTAATGCATCTGAATGTGGTGATTCCACTCTTTCTGGATGTCTGCAGGTCCGTGTATCTGGTCCTTTCGACAATCAGCGTACATCCACAGTCATCTCTTTTACTGGAGCACGTTCTCCAGTCACATTTTGTCCTTTCAGTTGATCTGCCTGGACACTCGCTCTGTGAACAGCCTGGCTACTTAGCTAGGAACTTTTGTGGCTTACTCAGACCGTGGAGGAGATCAATGATGGTCTTTTGGATAGTTGGCAAGTCTGAAGTCTTCTTCATATTAAACTGAACTGAGACAATGGAAACAAAGTGAACCAAGTTAATGACATCTCTGGAACATGTGCAGGTGTTTTAAGTTTTGTAGGAGATAAGTTGGTGAAACTCATTCATGTCCTGAAAAATTTGGACAGATTTCTCCACAGTATTCAAATTTTTTGATATCATGTTTTTGTGGGTTTTATGAGCTAGAACCCCAATTTTTGTACTGGAACCCCAATTTTTGTAAAATAAATAAATAAACTTAAATACCTAAAATTGATTAAACTGCATGCTCTGAATCGTATTCTGTAAAAGTTTAAATCCTTGGATAGAATCATGGAAATAAATACACTTTTCTATGATATTCTAAATTTTGGGGCAAAAGGGTCTGTACTTGCAATTTGAAGCTAAAAAGACAGAAAGGCATCTTATTCTGCACATAAAGTCATAAAGTTTGGGTTAAAAAAAGACATCTTTATTTAGGAGTTAGAAGACCTATTGCCTATAAAACTGCACAAACTGCTGCCAATCAGAATGTGCTCAATCTTAGATAACAAGTCATTGCCATGAGAACTGGAAAACGGAGAAAAGAACCAGTAAAATTAAAAGTACTTCTCCTAAGAACTCTATTCTAAGACAGATATCTTGACCGAAAAGAGGAACAGAAAATATGCAAATCATTTCTACAAGATTAAATCGACTCACACAAACTTCCTTTTCTGAAAATAAAAGACCCTCCTTGAAAAAGTAAAGGAAATGACAAAAAGGTCAGTCCTTTCCTGGATTCTCAAAACTCAGAAGTCCACCATTGTTGCTCATAATGCAAAGATTTTATTGAAAAACGAGTCAACTTCACTCGGACTTTTAAAAGCACCTGGTATAATCCTATGAACAGAATGGTAATAAACTTGGACAGTTATCTTGCTAGAATAAGAAAGTCCTTCTATATACAACTGCAATGGAGCACAAAAACACTCAGCAACGCACTTTGCAAGTTCAACTGCCTTATGAGTTAATTGATCATTGTAAATGTTCCCTTAGCTGTGTGCCTATATGAGCGTATGTGGGACTGTGTGGCCCTGCAACTTCAATGCCCAATATAGGCTTCAGCAACCCCTTGACCCCAGAAGGGATTCAGTGTGTTCTGAAAATTGATTTATATCAAAGTTTATTAGCAATGTATTAACTAAAAGACGTGTGTTTGATAAAATAAGCTGCTAAAAGCCTTTTAGCATTGCTAAAAGAGAATTTACGGAAATGGAAAACGCAGCTTTGCAGAAGCAACTTCAAAATAGGCACAATTATTTTAGCATAGCTTAAAAAATATTTTCTAGCATAGCTAAAATAAAATTACTTATAGTAAAAACAATTCTATATTAGCTATGCTCAATCATTGTGTTTATTTTGAAGTTGCTTCTGCAGAGTTCCTCCTCATGTTTCTGTAAATGCTGTATGCTTTTTTTCAATCCAGTTTATCTGTATAGCCCAATATTACAATAGTTGCATCTAGTCAACGGGCTTCATACCGGTGTAATTGTACAATAAACATGAAAAAGAATATGAAGTCAAGATACAGAATATGAAGTCAAGATAAAGAATATGAAGTCACAGAATTCTGGGTATTGGCTAAACTAAACTGAATAGACTAGGCTAAACTGGGCATCCTGCCCTTAGACCCTCCTTCTCAGTGGGGAAAAACACCTAAAAAAATGGGTTCTGGGAAAAAAAAGAAGAAACCTCAGGAGTCAGTTGGGTTCTGTGGCAGTCAAAGGTCAAACAAAACACATTTTATATCAAATTATGGCCGTTGTGTATTGGATGGTTAAAATTATGATTGCTTTATGGAAACACATCTTTTAAAGTGAAATTTTGTGAGTGTGTTGCATGTGTGTGTGTTTCACCTTCGAGAGAGTCTGAACATCGGACTCTACAGGCCTCTGCTCAAACAAAACTAACAAAATGCAGGGCTAAAAGCATGAAGAAAGTTGTAAAAACTCTTATGGGGTTTCCAGACATTGGGTATTCTTTTTCTTTCCGCTATTTTACTGGTAGAAAAAAATAGATTGAAGGGGAAAAAAATAATTACCAAAGCATGAAATTACTTTGAAAATAGCTCTATGAATGAATGGAACATTTAAATCCCTCCTCTGCTTCCTTGTATCCTCCTTTATTTTCATATCACAGATTTAACCTGAAACCTGTTGACATTTAAAAAGGTTTCTGTTATTGACTTATTCAAATCCCATCAGTGCCATTGAATGAAGCAGGAAACTGCTTGATTGCTGATCAGCAGCATCGATCTTTAGTTTAATCTGGACTGTTTGCCAACAGTTGACTGTTTTCCATAATCTTTGCCTGATTTAATTATTTTTTCCTTTGATGTTGGACACCTCACTTCCTCTGTTGGCCAACTGAAATGTCTTAAATTAACCAGGTTCCCCACTGTTTTCTCAGCACTAGATCTTAAGTGTCAACAAGACAGGACACCATTGGAAACTTCCAGGTACAGTGAATCGCAATTTCTATGAATTGCTTATTCCGCATTGCAGTCATGTTTGATCACTTACTATATGAAAGTTTTTGACTGATTTTTTTTCCTCTCTGATTTACATTTTTTATGCATCTGCAGTTCATATCTTTCACTATGGGAAACTTGGCATCCGCCAACTACGTTGCTGATACTCTCAAGAAAAAGTCCTGGGGACAACAGAAGGAGGACACAGACAAGCTGGAGGACCTCCTGACTAAATATAAAGAGGAGCTCTGGAGCATCAACAGGAAGCAAAGTTCATCCAAGAAAGTGCACTTCAAACGCAGCATGCCTTACATGGACCTGGCTGATCAAAAGATGGGAGATTTCCACATGTATGCAAACAATATGTTAAATCCGTCTTTTATTGGCGATCAGAACTCATGAATGACTCCCAGCGGACGCTGTGATCCCTGCATTAATTCAGCAAGAAAATGGTGACAGATGGGATTCTTCATTTTGTCACTTTGATGCTGTCGCCTGTTTTGTCTGCTACAAAAAAGCATCTGCTTGGGCCCTCCTTTTTTATCCTTGTAAGTGAGAACAAAAAAAATAGAACCACATCCCAAATAGAGAGTGAATCCTCTTCCTTTCTTATTAACTTGAGGCACTAACCATGAAGAGATACGATGAAATAACTACATTTATGAATACAAGTGTTTGTTTCCAGTTTGATCATTTCTTTCAACTTTATTGACATAATGAATATAAATGTTTAAATGTAATTTTTTTTTTCATGTTTGTGTGTGTTTTTAAATATCCTCCATCAGGATGGAGTACATTGACCTCCTTTCCAATCGAACAAATGCCTGAATTTCTTCTTAATCTGAACATTTTTTGAAAAAACACATTTAAAAAAGTTACACATTTTGTTAGTGTAAAAATGAGTCATAATTTGTTAGAAGCTTTTATGTTTATCAAGAAATGCTTGAGACGATAAACTAAATATTAAAAGAGGTCAAATAAAAACCAGTAAAATATTTTAAAAGTCAGAAACTAAAGAAAATCAAATTGAAAAATCAAAAGTAATAAATAACCTTAAACAGTATATGTTGCTTTGAGTATAGGTGGATTTTGTACTTTGGCCCAAAGAGTTGTGTTGTTTTACAGAAATAGTCTAATGTGTCTAATATCTGAAACGTCCTTGTGTAAAGGGCCTACATTTTTAATCACTTTTTGTCTTTCTTTTCATCCACAATGTACAAATCTTAGAGCAACATAAAGACTGTTACAGATTTCACACATTAAAACAACACAAGGAAAGAGGGTCTTGACACGAAATCAATAAATATGTGACAAAAACGACCCTCAATGCACTTCTTAAGCAGTTGTTTGTCCTCTGGAAACTTTAGTTACATGGAAAAAAATCTCCATATTTCCTAAAGACTTGTCAATACGTTAAACCAGAATTTGATTAGAATCTTTGTTTTATTTTTGTTGGGGATGTGAAACTAAACTGGTGGCACATCGTCACTGTACTTGGAAAAAACAATAACTTATTCTCACCTTATTAAACCAGATTTGCAGAAACATCCACTTGTGTTTAAAGCTTCAATTTAACCCTAAAATCAGACTGTCACTAGCCGAAATACTGATAGAACAAGCTGTCATAACATTCTACTGCAAATGCAATTTTACTCTGTTATTATTATTATATTTCTCTGTAGATTGTAAAACTTCAGTTACTTTATCCATGGCGCTTCCCAAGACATTAAAATTCCCTAAATGCTTATGAATGAGTCATTTGTCAACAATTTAATAATTTTCATTGCCTGTTTTCTTCATTTGTGAGACTTTTTCTTTTGACTAAAGAATCTTCACAAGTTGTACTCAGAGTTTGAAACACTTTGAACTATAACTGTGTGGGTGTTTCTGCTTAACATGGTCTGACAGACAGACGTTTAAGGGAAATCTGCCCACACAGTGGGTTTATTCATTTAAAAAAAGGAACTAAAAAGACAGTAATTTCATTTTTTATACTTATTCTGAACATAAACTGTAATTTACTAATGTTTGGGTAAAAAAAACTAAAAGAAAACTTTAAGAGCAGGAAGACCTATTGCCTCAAAAACTCCACAGAAACAGAAAACTACTAATCACAATCCGCTCAGCTTTAGATATCATGTTATCAGCATAAAAACTGGAAAACAGAAAAAAAAAAAGTATCAGCTAAACTCGAATTAAAAATACCTTTCCTCAGAAAAGTATTCTAAGACAGATATCTTCACCAAATAGAGGAAGAGAAATTATGCAAATGTTTCAGACAAGATTAAATAGACACACGCAAACTTTTGCTTGGAAAGAATAAACAAACATTTCCCTGAAAAAGAAAAGGAAATAACAGAAAGGTCAGTCCTTTACTGGCACCAGGCAATAGCCCCCAGACTCTGGAATGCCCTCCCTGTGTCCCTTCATGTGGCCAACAACCATTGATTCTTTTATACTTTAAACTTCAGTTAAACATCTTTTAACTGAAGACACTTTTATTTAAAAAATGCTTTTAGCTGACTAGTTTCATTGTTATTTTTATTCTAAGTTTATTTTCTTCGATGTAGTTTTGTTTTACATCATACTTAATTGATTGTTTCTCTGTTTTTACTGCATTGTATGCTTTTTATTGTTCAGCGCTGTTGTGATTTTATCTGTGAAATAAAACTAACTTACTTTACCAGATTCTCAAAAATCAAAACTCCATCACTGTTTCTCATAGTGCAAAAGGTTTTATTGAATAAAGAATCAACTTCACTCTGACTCTAAAAGCACCTGTAATAATCACATGAACAGAATGTTAAAAAACTGTTACTTTGTGAGAAAAAACAACAAGTCCTGCTGTATATGATTGCAATGAATCAAAGGCAAACATCAACACACTTTGGAAATTCACCAACTATCATTAAAATTGCGATTAGCTAAAGTACCACTTAAGCGAAATATCTTTAACTTGTTTCAAACACCTTGTCCACGTATCCGTCTTCATCCAGTTCTCCTTGGATTTTTAAAACATGATGCTTTTGAAATATTTTTCAGTACATTTAATTTCAACATACTACAGCCAGTGCACACTGATGTAAGGGATTTGGTTTTGGGGCAGCTGATCTCACATGTTTAGATTTTTTTTTGACAAAGTTATAAAAAGGAATTAGTGTCTTGAAGTTAAATAATGGCATCGGCACTCAAAGTCCTCTTTCTTTAGAAATGTTTCACCACTCATCCAAGAGGCTTTATCTGTCATGAAGACCTTAAGTACAGATAATTTGATTCAACTCCAAGACGTCATGTGGATAAATGAGAAGCTCCATCAACACAATGATATTAAAGGCTAAAGCAAAATGTACATCTTTAAGTTTTTACACTTTAACAGTTTCAAACTAAGTTTTTTTTTCTTAGCTTGGAAAAATGTTTTACTTTTTGTAAATTTTTTTTTAAATATACATATTCTGTAAATAAAAAAGAAAAAACAAGCTACAAAATAATCATAAAATCACCCGCCCAAAAAAATAAAAATTAAAATTCACATTACAGTTTATCACACAGCTATGTATTCATTAAAGCACTTTTTTTTATAGTAAATGGAGCATGGCTAAAATTAAAATTTTTACATAAAAGTTATTATAATTTCATCAAATAATTGTGATTGTTTTGAAGTTGCTTCTGCAAAGTTGCTCCTCACACATTTCCGTAAATGTTGAGGTCCGCTGTGTTTTGGTAGTCGTCGTCATCATGGTCCTGTGAAAGTCAAAGGTCAAATATAACACATTCAACTCAATCAAATTGATAATTGACTTTGTAATGTTTAAATACCTCTTGGTAGATGTTGCATTTTGGTTGGCTAAAATCAATTAACAGCAACAAGGAAGAAAACAAGAAATCCATTAGACATGACCAACCAAAACATGGTAATGACTTCTTGATAAATTAAGTACCTTTTGGGGGATGGTACACGAGCTTTGCAGATTTTCTGTTCAGCGACGTTTCCTCTTTGTCTACTGTGAAAACAGACAAAATAAATAGTGTTATAAAATGTTTTTCAGCTACTGGATATACAAAACCAAACATTTGTTAAAATTTGTGATGTAGATTTGTTATTACTATTATTCAAATATTCGAACTATAGCATCTCCACACAAGAAAATCTTGTGTTACTTCTATTTTAAGAATTCAAAACTTCTCAAACATAAATTACCTCCTAGATGGTGGGGCATTCGATCGAAACCTGAAATTGTTAGTGAAGAAAAAAAAGTAAGTATACTGCTAGTTGTTAACAGGATTTCTATAAACAAACACATTTTGTAAAAGTAGAAGTGTGTGTGTGTCTTTTTGTGTATGTGTGATTCACCTTCGGGAGAGTCTGGACATTCCGATTCCAAACGCTAAAATGTAAATGAGACTTTAATCTTTGTAAAATATTGAAAAGATAAATCATTCACTTTCATTAAAATGACTTCACAGCATCTCTTACCTCCCCTCCTGACTCTGGAGCTCCATAATACGTTGTCTTTGACAGATAAAAAAACCAAAAACATTCATATTGAGATATTTCTAAGTCTATGTTTTATTCCACATTTGATTTACGTACTTGTATTTTTTCACAATTAAAGCTGAGACCAATCCAATGACTCCAGCAGTCACAATCAACACAACAATTGGAATGATGATGTTGTTGTAGTTTGCTGCACCTACAAGTAGAGTTTAAGTGTGAGGCTAACATGCTCTGCAAATGTCAACTTATATTGACAAGAATTGTATACAATTCGGAGAGGAAGGAAAAAAAATACACAGAACAAGTCTTACGCTTTATATGAAGAGGTAAGGTTTTTGTAGTCGTCTTTCCTCCGTGAAATACAGCTGTGCAGTTCAGCTCACTGTGATCATCTTTCTCTTCAAGAATAAAAGTTAGAACAGACTCCATCATCCAGTTTCCGGGGGACAGCTGTTCATGTCTCTCTAAAATCTGATCTGCATTTCCCCGACTCCAAGACAGTTTAGGCCAAAAGGATGGGCAGGTGTGGCGGACTTTGCAAGTAGCTGTGTAAGCTTTTCCTTCTAATGCTGTGGTTGACGGGTGCAGTTGGATTTCTGGTGGAGAATCTATTAATGTAAAAAAAATAAAAATAAAAAACAGGTTAGTTAAAAGTTTGAAGTGTTATAGAAACATAAGGAATAAAGTTGTTTTTATACGTTGCATTGTGAGGTCAACACAGTCTTCGACAAAGGAAAACTTCTCGCCCTCTGACTTCACCAGTTCGATCCGGAAACAAAAAGGGCCATTGTCGTGATCTTTCACATCGTTTATTTCTAAGGTGCAGTTGTTCTGACCAAGTAGCCCGAGCATCCTTGTTCGACCTTTATACTCGTCCAAGATCCTTGTTTGATCCTCATTGAAGACCACTTCATCTCTTTTTGTGGAAATATGCCAGATGCCTCTGAGTTTGGAAGATGGCAGGGGTTTTCCAGGATGGCTAAAAGAACAGGGCACCACAACGCAGGAGGTTACCAGGGCATCCAGACGCTCTGTGACAGTTGCCTTCCAGGTGTCGCTAAAAGCCATGCTAAATAGACCTGAAGAAGATTTATAGAAGATGAAAGGAAAGATAAAAAAAAGATTAAAAACCTAGTTTCAAAATGGCAGAATTTGAAGGAGTGATAAGTTGTTTACCTGCCAAAAGCAGTGAACCGATCAGAGTTTTATCAAGTTTGTCCATTCTTCTCGTTGATGTGGTAGACTCCACTATATCAAGCTTAAGAAAATAAAACCTGCATCAATCCAGACCAGTTAAATCATAATTTGTGTTTTTTTCAAGGCAATTAAAAAAAATCAGTACAAAATGTAGACTAACAGCTGTGCTAATGAATGTTAACCAGCCTGGTTGGTCTGTTTTCAAAGCTCACACAGTTAACATGGTTTCATCAGTATGTATTCAAGATTATTGCATGTTTAATTATACTTTTTAACTAATTCAGTTTATCTGCCAGCTAAATAATAATTGGCATATATTGAAATAAGCAAGAATATAATTAATAAAAATGCTTGAAGCTTACAGCTTGCCTTTAGCAACAATAAAAGGGTCTTACTCCAACAACCACAGCTGAAAAGAATAACATAACTATTAATAGGAGCTGCTTTTTCTAGTTCCCTTTTTGTTTTAATAGAGAGAAAAGAAGGAAAGCAAGTTAGCAACTATAGACAAGGCACTAAGCTGTAAATAAAACAAAAAAATTCCTAAATGTTATTGTAATTGTAGTTTGTTGGGTAAGAGTCGTCTGCTTGATGACATATTTTCCTTTTTTTATGTTGATTTAAAAGTTATACATTAAAAGGTCTACCGAGAAAACAGCAAAGATTTTTTTAAAGGCAGCAAAGGCTTTAGACTTTTAGGAGGAGGTTTGAAAAACGTGTATATTTGCATGAATCAAAAAATATAATACAATTTTAGCAAATGTTTTTTATCATGGGTTAAACAGTACTGGAAATGTACATGTGTAATTGTACATATAATATATATATATGCATATAAATATATATATAAAAAATAATTTGGCAACAGACCTCAACTCCTGAAACTGCCGTCCTCTCAAAAGCTGCTGCTTTCTCCACAGGCACCCCCTTCAAATGACAACATGTCAAACACATATTTGGTGGTTGAAGTACGGATGTGGATAAAGTGAAAGCAGATGGAGGGACAGCGAAGTTACTAGTGCAGAAAGAAAAGGTGTGGTCTCCCCACAGCTTTGCTCATATTTGGAAACACCACTGTATTTAGATTTTTTTTAGATTTGACCTGTGAACCCCTTGCAAAAAGACAGATATGAAAAGTGATATATGCAAACTGCAAAGACGTTAAAATGAATCTTGTTGGAAAATTTCTGTACGATCTGCTCACTCTTTCTAGGCAACAGTTGTGAAAAAATGCTTTATTATCTTACATAAACAAGAGAGGATGCCATGAGTCACCTTCATGGCAAATCATTAACCTGAACTTACACTGTTGCACTGTTTATGGAATTGTCCAAAAATCTTAAACTTCTCTCTTGGAGTTAAGAAAAGACTTTAGATCTAAGACTTTAGAAAACCTAGACAAGGTTTTCAGACAGTTTTTGAACAAACACACAAAAAAAAGACTAACGCACGTTATAAATATGCTCGCTTTATATGTAAGAATGAGCAGAGCATAAGGGTAGACCAAAAAACTGTTAAACAACAACTTATTTGACTTCTGGAAAGAGGTGAAAACTTATAAGACATCTCTGTACCGGGCACGGTTGAAGGCGTCTCAGGTGCAGACAACATAGCAGAGCTCTGGAGACAGCATTACTACACCTTACTCAATTGTGTTAAAAGTGAAGCATTTGAAATAGAAGGAGGGAGTGAATTAAGCATTGGATTATCCTCACACCATCTGTCTGATGCCATCAAGGTGCTCAGGGATAACAAATCATGTGGCCTAAATCACATTACCAGTGAGTATCTTAAATATGCCAGCCCAGGGACTTTTCGGCTTCTTGCCATTTGTTTGACTGGCTTTTAAACTCATGGGTATTACCTAACTCGATGATGTCTGTATTGATGGTGCCTGTTATTAAAAACAAGACAGGGAAGCTTCACTGCATCCACAAAACCTATGGCATTGGCCAGTGTCCTCTCAAAGGTATTGGAAATAATTTTATCTCAAACGATTAAGGATTTTGTCTTATCTGCTGATGATCAGTTTGGTTTTGATGCTCCACATGGGACACACATTTGCATTTTTGCACTAAAAGTAATTGTTAATAAGTTCATACAAGATCATTCATATGTACTTATATGTTTAATAGATGCATCTAAAGCCTTCGACAGGGTAAATTACACCAAAATTTCTATGAAAAGGAAAAATCGGGATGTATCATGGTATATTATAAGACCACTAGCCTTCTGGTATGCCCATCAGAAAATTATGGTCAGGAGGGGATCAGGTGTCTCTTCCCTGTTTGGTATGACCTATGGGGTAAGACAGGGAGGTCTTATCTTCACTTCTTTTTAACTTGTACATAGATCTGAATGCCTGTAATACCGGTTGTATGGTTGGTGGTTTTAAAGAAAATCTTCTGATGTATGCAGATGATTTAGTCAGCCACAGCAGCTCTGGATTGCAACAACTTTCAAATATCTGTTCTAAATTCTATTATAAGAAAGATATTTTATACAATTCCAGTAAAAATGCTATCATGGTTTGTCATACAAGGGATGATGTTGGATTGAATTTTCCTGCTTTTAAACTTTCTGATTCTGAGCTTGATGTCTGTCACAAAGTAAAATATCTTGGTCATATCATTAACGATATACTTACAGATGACGATGATATCCACAGACCACTGCATTTTATATGCTCAGGCAAACATGCATGCACGCAGGTGTTATTCATGCTCTGACAATCTCAAAATACTCAGATTCAAAACTTACTGCGTACCACTATGTACTGCCCACCTGTGGACAAATTATAGGGCATCCAGCATGAGGAAGCTACAGGTTGCCTATAACGATGCCCAAGGATTTTATTAAAACAGCCACGGTGGTGCAGCACAAGCAGTTCGTTTGTTGGTGTAAGAGTTAATACTCTCCAAGCTTTATTAAGACATTTTATCTATGGTTTTATTTATCGTCCTAACTCTTCAAATAAAATCTTTTTAACTCATCAATGTATGGTACAGAACTTTTAGCCCCCTATTTGGAGGTTTTGGTATGGTCATCTTTATTAAACTTTTACGTTTTCTACTAGTCAGTGTTCTAGTGTGTTTATTGTTGCAAATGGACCTTGAGTCTGTAATAAATCTTCTTCATATTCTGAAATGCAAATTATGCAAAGATCTGGATCAGTTCATGTTGCCACCTTCAAACAAACTACCAGATAAGAACAAGTCTATTAATTTGTAAACTGTTATTAGCACAAAAATGTATTTAACTGCATCAAAGAGGAACCTCCCACTGTAACTCAGTAGGGCAAAGTAGTGTGTTTTTTTAAAATCTTACCAATGGAAAGGCTAAATGGGTAATGATGGGATGTTTATAGTTTTTTGGCGGCCTCTGCTGGAACACTTGTTCAGTATTCTAACAGATATTTTATAAAGGGAATTGGATTTGCTGAAATGGCATGACGCTGTTTGATTTGTGCAGTATACCCCTCTCTCATATCCTTATCGGCCACACCCTTAAATAACCTATTTCTCATTTATTTGTATACATATAAGGAGAATGTTAAGATACAAATGTTTACATTGCTGTGCAAACTAAGTTCCCCTTTCAATTAAATGCTTTTTTTTTTACTCATTTAAGCTTAAAATGCTTTATGTTCTATATATGTTGTTTATGAATAAATAAAATGTCAATATGATATTTAAAAAGCATTATACAAAAATAAAGCAAATTTGAACCACCACAAAACTTTAACAAAGGTTTATATGTTTTACAATAATTTTAGAGTCGCTCTAAAACTTTTTTTTTCCTGTGATTTGTTAATGAAGAATACAGACAGAGGAAGAAATTCAAATGTTTCTCATCACTCATTCCACTTCTTTAGCATCTAATTAATAAGGTAGTTTAGAAATATATTCTTTCATCTTCCAATCAGTTTGTTCCCTTTCAGGGTCACAGGGCTGCTGGTGCCTATCCCGGCCACTTGCGGGTGTAGGCAGGGGTCGTCCAGGACAGATCGCCAGTCTGTCACAGGGCCACAATCATACACCCATGCACACTCACACCTAGGAGCAATTTAGAGTAACCAATGAGCTATGAAGCATGTTTTTGGACAGTGGAAGGAAGCCGGAGTCCCCAGAAAAAATGCATGCATGCAAACTCCACACATGCAAATGTGGCAACACGAGCAGTTTAGGCATACTAATGAAAGATGGGGGACTCAACCAGGTGAGACGTGGTTCCAACTTTAAAAAAAAATTACAAATAGAATAAAGGACAAGAATAAAAGCCAGGACTTCAGGGGCCGTCTTGCTGTGAGGAAAGAGCAGTCTTTTAATTATTTATTTGACTTTAAATGTGTAATAAAATGAAATTGAACTTGATTTAATCAGAACTTGTGGAGACTAAAGGCGGCCGTGGTGCAGCGGTAGGGCGGTCGATCCCTGATCTTAAGATTGCAGATTCGATTCCCGCCTTGCACGCCCATATGTCGAAGTGTCCTTGGGCAAGACATGTACCCCACCTTGCCTCTGGTGGAAGGTCGGCGTCAGTGTTCGGCAGCGGAGCTACCATCAGTGTGTGCATGGGTGAATGGCTCTGTGACTGTAAAGCGCTTTGGGCCTTCGAAAGAAGGTAGAAAAGAGCTTTATAAGTATACGCCATTTACCATAAAGATTTTTTCAATTCAAGAAGTGAGTACACACTGGAATAGAAGTGTGGGTTGTACTTTATGGTCATGCATTCAGATGTAGTCTGGTTTGTCCCATTCTTTAGGCAGATTTTTAACTGCATTTTTATCATTTAACTCTGTTTTTTAACAGAGGAGAAATCCACAGAAGGAGGCCGTCTCCTCAAGTCCAGTCTTCTGTTTTTCCATACTACAGAGGAGGACATCTGAGAACCAATTAAGGTATCAAACTACCACCCAAGAGGAAGTACGCAACATGTAAATGCATCGAATGTTTGTCAACAGGGTTTTAGGCATGAAGAACACATCCAAACTTCACACAGAAAAGATGGGGTTCAAACCAAGTGTGGTTACCACCACATAAAAACCCTGGACACAATCTCTTGCCTTTTCTTTTTTCTTATCACTTCCTTTGTTTCTGCAATTTCCCCAACCGCAGCATAAAAAAACTGGTTAGGAGTCATGGTGTTTCAGCTTTTAAAACGAAAACTAAAGCAACTTTAACTCAAGTAAAATCTCAATTGTCACAATTATCTCCATCATTTGCTGTTTTTTCATCTCAAGGTTTATTTTTTACTCATGTTCCAGGATTAAAAGGTGTTGAGTGATGCTGATGGAAAACACCATTACCATCATTTCTTATTGTGGGTTTTTTGTGTCTTTTAAGACAAAAATGCGAGCCATATTCAATAGAAAGTAGACAGACTCATCAGATGTATCGCAGCACTTCACCAAAGTTAGATTTTCTGAGTAATATAGAGCAAGGCTGTGAAAAAAAATGGAACGAAAACTTAACCAGTCATCTAACACAAAAGGGAAATTATTTTTATTTCCAGATTAGCCTCTTTTTTTATGTATGATTTATTTAGACATTTTTCAAATGAGGAAAAACAAACAAAGGATTCAAAAACATAATTGCATAATTCAAAACCACAATGACAAAGAAAATATTAATAAATACAAAATAAAAAAATACAAATAAATTAATAAATGAATGAAACAATCATACAAACAACATACCAATCTATGTCCAGCAGAGACATTAAACACCCCATACCTGTTAATATATGAAAGATCACTGGGTCGTTTCTAGGGTCAAGGACATGTTCTAAAAAAGGTGACCAAATTTCATAAAATTTAGATCCAAATCCTTTCAAGAGAATGTGTGATTTTTTTCCAGCTTAATAAAAGAAATTGAGTCTTTTATCCATTGTGAATGAGTGGGTGGGCAAGGATCTTTCCAGTGCATCAGAATAGTCCGCCGGGCAAGTAGTATCAGAAAAGCTCCAAGATCCTCTGACCAAGAAGAGAGGGAGTGATTGTCCGGAAGTACACCAAAGAGGGCTGTCATTGGGGATTGCTGTATTCTGACGTAACAGACAAAGGATAGAGACTCAAATACAGAGTTCCAAAGCCGGGTTGTGAAAAAAATGGAACGGAAACTTTATCAGTCATCTAACACAAAAGGGAAATGATAGCACCAGTGTCTTTTTATTTTCAGATTAGCTTCTGACCAGACAGGATGAGGGCTTCTCATGTTCTCCTGTTTCTCTTGTGCATTTGGCTTAAAGGTATGACACATTTTGTTTATAATCTGCATAAGGCAAAAAAAAAATGCTTTCTTTATTTTATTTATATTTTGTCCTCATTTACTCCAACATATTGTATTTTTTTAATAGAAACTAAAACCTCTTCCTGGACAGCTAAGGTACCATCCCAAGTTAAAGGTCTCCTGGGCTCGTGTGTGGTGATCCCATGCTCCTACTGATTACCCAGATCCAGAGAAGCAAATCACTGAGTTCACAGGGTTTTGGATGAACACCAATAATGAATTTATCCTTCACACGGAAGAGTCAGAAAAGCTGGAGAAATATCGGAGTCGGACTGAGCTGGTGGGAGATGTCAGGCAGAAGAATTGTTCCCTGAAGATCGATCGTCTCAATCAACAGGACGTAGGACCTTTCTTTTTCAGGATTGAAATTGAAGGCTATGACAAATATTCTTACGTGAAAAATGAAACCTTAATTTCAGTTGCAAGTAAGTAAAACACAGGCCTGACAACTTTGTAAAATCGGGAAAGTCTATTTAAAAACATGGGTTATGAACATAAAATATGATAAGCAAAGACAAGAAGCTGCCACATGGCACTTCTTTGTTCTAGTTTTATAAATTCTTCATGGATCCATAGCAATTGTGAAAAAACCTATATAGGATTGTACGCTTCTTCTTTTTTAGGATACTGGATACCAAAGAATGCTGTTATCAACTTCTTAACTGATGCATTTCTATGTTGTTGTTTTTTTTTTTCAAACCCTTTAATTACAAATTTTAAATTATCCCTGATCTTTCTATCGTCTCCCTTGCAAACACAGGTGAACCAGACCCTGTTTCTATCTTTGTGAAAGAGGAGCTGAAGGAGGGTCAGACTGTCTCTGCTTCCTGCTCTGTTTCTCACTCTTGCCCCAGCAATCCTCCAGTCTTCAACTGGAATCACCATGGAGAGCAGAGTTTTCAGTCCCAACAGCTCGACCACGGTCAGTGGAACGCAACGTCCGTTCTGGCTCTACGTTTGAACCGTGCGGACCACAACAAGAATTTAGAGTGTACTGTCAGATTCCAGGGAGGCATGCAGCGTAATATATCCAAGCTCCTGAAAGTAAGATGTAAGTATTTTTTCCCTAATTTGCTCAGTGTTCACTCATACTGTCAATCTCCCATAAAAGTGACAAAAAGACATGTCCAAATGCAACAACATGCTTTTATTTAGTGCTTGCAATACTTTTTTTATTAGCCTTTGCAGTCAGATTTATTACTACAGGTACTTTGAATTTTACAATCTTGTATTTTTGCAATTACACAGTTTCTTACCTGTGCAGATGTTTAAAATCACATTTATTTGTAGTCATTCAGGTCTAGATAATTGTGTGTTGGTTAGCACTGTCACCTGACATACAGTGAAAAGGGTCAAATCCCAGCTGGCGGTTTTCTGTGTGGAGTTTGCATCTTTTCCTCCTGCATGTGTGGGTTTTTCTCTTGGCGCTCCGGCTTTGGGCTATAGTCTAAAAACAAGCCTTCAGGCACCCTAGTGATTCTGAAAGTTGTCTTTTAGAAGTGAATACGAGTGTGTGTGTGTGGTCCTGTGAATCTTTCCCTTAAATGTTGCTGGGATGGGGTTTCCAGCAACCCACATGACTCTGAACAGGATCATTCTGTAATTGAGGACAGCTGTGGAGCAGAGGTGGAGTGGTCGACCTCTGATCTGAAAATCTCAGGTTTAGTTTCTGCCTTGCCTGCCCAGGGGTTGAAGTCTTCTTGGGCAGGACACTGAACCACACTTGTTCTGTGGAAACTGGTCCCTTAGAAATAAGTCAAATAATAAGCAAAAAATAATAATAATATAAATCCCCCAATTGGGTACGAACATTGCCTTTAACGATTCCTTTTTAAGAAAAAAAATGTTACTCCCTAAAACGTGTTTTCTTAAACTAATATTATTTTGTCATTGAAAACTTTTCTTGATTATAATTTTCTTGTGAGACAGAAAAAAAATCATTTGTATTCAATTTTTCATGTAACAAGCATCTTTTGACTTTCTAAAAAAGCAGTTGGTGCCAGTGTTGAGCAGCGAAGCCTCCATCAGTGTGTGAATGTGTGTCTGCATGGATGAATGGGACTGTGACTGTAAAGCCTTTTGGGCCTTAATCAAAAGCCGTAAAAGCCGTTAAAAAACTGTTGCATTTCATTTGTTAGAATCAGGTGGAAGGGCATTGACAAAATAGTATTGTTTTTTTTTTTATAAATTGAGCAGTCAGGGTTTCTGAAGAAAGACTAAAATACTGCCGCAGCTACATTTTCTTAAAATTAAAATAGCTAAATATTCCCTATTTTTAAACATCATTTTAAAATAGCCCAAACATGTAATACCTCTGAGAAACAAAAATACTCTTCAATAATATATTTTTTTATGCAGTTCAGTCAGTCAGCTTCCAGTTCCAAATATACTTGACATGTGGCTGTTAAAGGTTTTGAGCTCATGTTTTCCAAGGGAAGATGATTTTCTGTAGGAAAATTTAGCCCTACAGGTCAGAAAATTTAACAGCTTAAAACATGATTATTTGGTTTCTCATCTTGCTAAAGGAGTCATCTGTAGATGTGTGGGGTTATCTTTCCACATTATTACTTAAAATATGAAACTTTCAGATGTAAAGAGCACTCTCAGAAGGGAGTTCCTTTTTCCCGGCTGTAGTACCAAATGCCTCTTACTGTTTAGGATAACAACAACAGGAATTCTCTGCAGATGCTCCCTGCAAAGGCCTTTGTCGAGTATGAGTCGGACATAAGGGAGGGAGACACTACCACACTCAGCTGCTCCAGTGATGCTCAGCCCCCCATCAGTAGATATGAATGGCGTGATGAAACTGGTGGGCAGGTGTTGGAGGGGAATCTCTATGTGGTGAAAAATGTCTCCAGACACACAGGAGCGTTGTACTGCATGGCCATCAATGAGGAAGGGCGAGTCAAGTCCAAACCTGTGCAGCTCAACGTGTTATGTGAGTGTCATTTTAGATATCATGTGAATCTGACTTTCATTTTTAAGCAAAAAAATAATACATAAATTCAATCAGAATTATTCAAGACGTTTTTTTCTTTATTCCTGCAGATGCCCCTGAAATTAAGAAGGAATCTGCATGCTCCTTAGAGGACAACTTGATCCAGTGTAATTGCATGGTGGACTCCAATCCTTCCAGCATGGTCTTTTTTAATCTAGGTAACAAACTTCTGCAAGCCACTAGAGGAAAGGAAGCGGAGAACTTTTTCATTCAGGCTCCGGTGGCTGAGTTTGCATCCTCTGAATCTATGAGCTGTTGGGCAAAAAACACTCAGGGCAGTGCAACCCTCAACCTGTCTGTGCTTTCTGATGGTAAGAACAAGGAATTCCAACACTTCCACAGATTTGTGATTTGTGTCAAGAAAAACAAGCAGAGTTTAACATCATTGTGTGACTTTTGTTTGGATAGGCAAGATGATGATCATTTTTATCGTCCTTGGAGTGGTGATGATACTTTTAGTTATTGTGGGAGTTGTTATAAAACGGTAAGTTAAAAAAAAAAACAGATTTAGTGTATTTGTGTATCAAATATTGCTTGTGTAAGGAATTAAATGGACCCAAACTTTAAAAAAAAAAAAAAAGAGAAGGAAAAAAAAGGGCTAAGAAGCACTAAAATTAAAAAATGCTCTTGGAAAATTATTTTTAAAAAAAGTCATCATTTACACCATAAAATGATAAAAAAAAACAACACAAATCAAGCCTACTTTAATTTATAGAGTTGTAAAAAAGAAGACTAAAAAAGAACAGAATCTAATAAGAGGAAAGAAATGATAAAAAATAAGATTTGATAAATTAAGATCAATAATAAATATAGCAGAAAACGTTTTAATCAGATTTCTTCTTTCTGATTTAAACATTTTTTAAACCTGTGTATGCATGTTTAATGCTTAACCAAAACACATATGCACAGCTCCAGTTTTAAAACACACACAGTAACAGCAAGTTATTTGCCCAATTTCTTTTGTTATCATCATCCAGTTTTTAAAGGTTAACTTTTAACTTTTAAGCCAGGTTTGTGATTCTCTATTTGCGAATGTTCAAAGAAACAATTTTTTTAATTTTCATTTTGGATTGTGTGTGTGTTTTTTTTGTCTCCAACAGGTGTAGTTCTGAAAACATCAGCCGCATTATAGGCCTCAGAGATCGAGCCCTGGAGCTCCTACAGCAGGGGTGGTCACGCTTCTGTGGCATGTGAGCTACTTTTCAGACGACAGTGTCTTGAAGATCTACCTATATATATATATATATATATATATATATATATATATATATTATATATATGCGTGTGTGTGTATATATGTATGTATATATATGTGTTTGTGTGTATATATATGTGTATGTTTTTTTGTCTCCAATAGGTGTAGCTCTGCAGACATCAGCCGCATTACAGGCCTCAGAGATCGCCTCAGAGATCGAGCCCTGGAGCTCCTACAGCAGGGGTGGTCACGCTTCTGTGGCATGTGAGCTACTTTTCAGACAACAATGTCTTGAAGATCTACCTATATATATGTTTGTGTGTGTGTGTATATATATATATGTGTGTGTGTGTATGTGTGTGTATATATATATATGTGTGTGTGTGTGTTAATGTATATATATATACAGTACAGACCAAAAGTATGGACACACATTCCCATTCATTTGATTGAGAAGGTGTGTCCATACTTTTGGTCTATACTGTATACATATGTGGAGATCATATCAATATATATACACACCCATATATATATATACCTATACATATATGTGTGTGTGTGTGTATATGTATATATGGTATTTTTTAAATACTGTTTAACATAGTATTATGAACTATTAATACATTACATTGTTTATGTACTGATTATTAAAAAACTACACAGTAAGATTAAACAAAGACACATTTATATTAACAGATGAGTCGTTTTATTACAAAAACAGAAAGCAGTGACTATTGTATGTCATGCTTTTCTGTAAACCGTGCAATGGGGGGAGCATGGCTTTTAAGCCTGCTGGCCCCGTGCCACAGAAAAGGGGGAGGGGGCAATGGAGCAGGCAGCAGGAGGAGACTCACAGGGCCAAACACAGTTATTATTCGGTGTAGGTACCATAACCGTTCGGCCTGGAACTACCGTTCGGGGTCCTGGGACAAACGCTGACATCACATTATGTGATTTGCTGTACGTTGGTCTGATGACGTGTCAGATAGTGATTGGTCTGGACAAATAATGATACTACTATAAGAGAAGATATTGTGAAGTCTGTTGTAAACAAACTGAGCTCCGACAGAGAGCGAGATTGTCTTCTAAAGGTGCCTTTATTATTGTTATGATTATTATTGAATGCATGTTCGCTAATCCGTGTGCCCAGTGCTTTATTATTGGCAAAACGGACCCGGAAGAACAACATTTAGCCATCCTAACAACATTTCCAGCCACGGCTGACTTAAACTGGAATAACAAGTGGATTGTGGCAAAATCTCTTCATAAAAATTATAAAGAATATTGTCAGACACAATTTATGAGAGAAGTCATGGATTAACTTATATTTTTCTTCTCCATGTAAATGTAGATTAGGTTCGAAATAAAAAACTTTGAAACTTGAAACTTGAAACTTCAGGTTACAAGAGGGAACGTGGAATGAAAATTTGTAGAGCCCAAGCAGATCTCTACACTACGTAGTTTGTCCTAGTGGGGTTACCGTAGTGTGACGTTACCTTCAATCGAAAGGACCCTAAACAGTAGTTCCAGTCCGAACGGTTAAGGTACCTACACCGGCGCGGTCTTTTGCTGGGGACTTGACGTGCCGCGGGGCAAGTAGCGACTTTCTTGCGACAGAATTTACGCTCAGTGTATTTAAACATGCATGTGCAGTGACGTATGTATCAGAGGATGTTTGATTGACCGTTCTGCATGTCAATCAAGTCCCTTACTTCACGGTGAGGATTTTGATTCGCTGACAGATTTTTTTTCTTTCTTTTTTTTCCTTTTTTTAGAAGTACTTTTTCATTTCTTTGACTATGTATTTTTGTTGGCCTGCGATCTGCCCTCATGTCTTTGAACATCGACCGGTCGATTGCGATCGACGTAATGAGCACCCCTGTCTTAGAGTAGTACACCAGTACAAAGTTCAGTCAATAACAGCTCTATCAGAGTTCATGTGCTTGTTGTAGCCTCATTCAGCTGCATCTTAATCATTTTGTTGTTTCTGTTTCTGTCAGTTCTGATCAAGAGTCAACTCCCGACTCTGAGATCTACGACAATGTTTCATCAGTTATGCACAAGGAGGTGTGCAAAGCTTTCTTATTTTATCTATCACAACAACCAATGTCATAACTGACTGGCAAAGAACTGATTTAGACTTTCTCTTGTTTTCTTTGCAGAATGAAGAGGATGAAGCAATTTATGCAAATCCAGAGGAAGAACAGTCGTTCAACGGTTTCCAGTCCAGATCAAGACAGCTGTGACAAAGTCAAATATTGTATCAAAGGAAAATATTCTTTTTAACCTCTGACATATTGGCTTCAGAATAATATGCTTCCCTGTCATTAATAACGCTTTACCGCTGTGATTGCTTTATGTATCAAACCGTGTATTATGAATGGAGATCAATAAATTCATCTAAAGCTGAGCTAAGATAAGCTTGACAACACTTTGGAATTTGTGCGATAACAACACACAACAGTCAAGGTACATTGCATTTCAAATTTCCCTTCTTGTTGGCCCCATTAGGTCATAAATAAGGCTGCATAAAATATTAAAGATCTGCCAAAAAAGTTACACTGTTTGGGAAAGAACCTCAGACACAGTGGGTCTTTTGTCATTGGCTGACTTCCGCACAGATGAAAGGGCTTTTGTGTGCAGGAGGCTGAGCTGTAAACTGACTGATATGAAGACATACAGCCTATAAGGCGTTTTCAAACAATTTAGACGTGGGAATTTCACCACAACATCAAATAACCATCAAATAACACCTCACAAACACAAGCACACACATTATGCAAGGAAGGTGGGTCCTAGGTCCATCTGTCCCCTACCCCATCCCTGGTAGGGGGTATTGGGCCCTTGGCAGCGGCGGCCGTGTCCCCTGGGTGCCGGTTTCCTGGGCCCGGCGGGGTTCTCTCCGCGCAGGGAGGGGGTTCACATTACACCTGAGCCGGGGGTGTCCGCTTCCCTGTGGGGTGGGTTCGGGTTTTTGCCCCTGGGCCCTGGGCCTCGCCCACATTCCAACTGTGGCCGAGCCCGGTCGGGCCATGTTAGCAACACCCCTTGCGGGCCCCCCTTTTCTCTGGGGTGCCCCCCTCCTGGTCGGGGCCGGCTGTCCCCTGCCTTGCTCCTTCCTGGACCAACTGTAGGCCGGGTGGGTGGCTGCCTGGAGCGCAGAGCGGGTCTCCCTTGGGGGGTCCTGTCTCGTACCTAGGGTTGGGGCGGGGGGATGCCCAGAACTCCTGGGGGGTGATGGGGTGCTTGTCTGGGGCTGTGGGCACTCTTCTCGGGTGGGGCCCAGCATTGGGCCCTCTCGGCGCAGCGGGGGGGCTGCTCCCCTGGTTGGGCTGGGGCGGCGCTCTCTTCCCCCCATGCCTCCCTGCTCTATGGCTCTGGGGGCGTTGTGGTGGTCCTGCTGGCCCTGGCCTGGGTGGCGGATGTGATCGCCCGGGGGGGCGGTTGTTCTCTGCCTGCTGCCGGGTGGCGTTGGGAGTTCTAGCTGCCGCTGCTGCTGCAGTGGGGGTCTTGGTGTGGGGATGGCTGGTCACTCTCCCTCCTTCTTTTCACATTCCACCATCCATTTAGAAGAATATAAACACTCACCTGAGCACAGGTGTTAGCTCACCTTTGCACTAATAGTTGGCATGATTGAATGAATGAAATATTTCACACCAGTTGGTTTGAAGGCATAAGTATGTGTGTGTGAACACTATCTGTATTGTTATCTGTGTGCATGTTTTGTGTACATGTTGACATGTGGACACCTTTGCAGTTAACAGGTGTGTTTATAACATCTGAATGTGTGTGTGGACAGGCCCCGCCCTTTGAGATTTGTATTACACTTGAACCTCACCGTAATGATAAACATCCAGTAAAGTTGTTGCTTAAGGCTGCTTCATGGTTCTACCCCCCCTCCTATTATCACCCTCCTATCCCCCCTCCTCTCTAACATCCCTCTCTCTTCTTCCCTAGGGTTGGGTACCGTGCCCCGGTATTGAACCAGCCCCGGGGCCACATTCTTCAAGACCGCAGTATCGTTAAGATCTGACCTGAACGGTTCTGCTATCGGTACTGGAGAAGTTACTTTTTCTTTTTTTTCTTTTTTGTGTCCCACAAAATATAAGCGTTATATGCCATGTTTAACTCAAAAAGTCAGTCAATTTTCCGTTAATTAATGATTATATTAATTTCGGTATTCTCGTTGAAGAGGAGAGCTCTGTCTGTCTATTTGTGTGCAAGGGGGCGGGGCTGTTGTTCAGACAGCACGCGCCGTGCGTGCGCACACACACAAGACAAGGCAGCGCACACACAGTCAGAGGTGATCTCGTAGGGGACACGTGAGCGCCCTAGACTAAGAACTAACGTTTCTGCATAAAATTAATTTCGTTTGCCTACCATGCTGTCACCTTGCTGCTACGATGACCGTATGTTACGCTGTTTGTGTAGAACACGCTGGGGCAGCCGGGGGGGGGTTGCACGCGGAGCAAACAACAAACAGGTAGAGAGGCGGGGCTTAGATTCACCGCTTATGATTCCAGACCCACGACAAACTATCAGCTGCTTCCTAATACTTAATAATACTTAATAACTAATGATAGTTGTCATCCGTAAAATTAATATCATTTATTGGGTTTACTGGATTTAAAGAAAAATAAATGGAGTTGGCAAAATAGAAAGGAGTCTGCATCAAAGTGAATTTGTTTCCATCATTTAACTTAACTTAACTCTGGTGTTTGACAGACGGAAAAGTCTATTCAAGGTTGTGGAAAATGGACAAAAGATCAAAGGAAACATCACACTTATGAAGAATGAAAATAATTAGAATAAATAATTAAATGAATATCCTGTCTGGAACATTCTCATGTATAAAGTAAAATGTTTTGTTAAAAAAAATAATGTTGTTCCAATTGAGGAAATAAAACACTTTATGTTCTTAATTTGTTATTTATTTATTTATTTTTCATCCTCAAAAAGTATCGATAAGAGTACCGATAAGAGTACCGGATCGATAAGCAGTATCGATAAGAGTAGTAGTACCGTTAAAACCTTAACGATACCCATCCCTATTCTTCCCTCCTTTCCTTTTCCTTCCGGTCCAGCACCAAAGATTTCTTAAACATGATGGAATTTAATAAAGTTTGGCCTCAACTACAAAAGGGGTTTATTCAGACATTCCTCTGGTTTGTCTGAAGATTAATAACCCCTGTTGTTAAAGTAAAATTTGTCCAATACAAGAGGCCTTCAGCTCTCATCTGTTTGCCCAGCTGTTGGACAGGACAAGTAAAAAAAATAATAATAAATAACCATGTTTTGTTCTCATCTTATGATAAGAACAAACTTGCAGACATGGTGGTATCATTTTTTCTTTTACTTAATGTCAAAATCATGAAGGAAAAAGGCTTAGCAGCAAATACCATCAACACTTACAATTTAAAAACAGAACAAGTTCATATGTATCAAATAAAAGCATATGTGGATCACAGAATCTATATCTTTATTATTCATTTCATTGTTTACAGAGTGGACTGACTGAAGGGCTGAGTTTTCTGTTGTTTGCCGCCTCTGTGTCAATCAGGGGAGTTGGAGGAGTTGTTGAAGTTGATTAAAAGTGGTTTGAAGATCAGGGCGGACGTAATTTTCCACATGAAATGGTTCTGCTTCTTGTAACCGCTGCTTGACAATGATTCCAGAAGAAACAAAGACAAAAAGCTGGGCAGGACGGAGCAGACAGCCTTTACTTTACCAACCACAGAGAAAGATGGAGGCTTTGGTTGGAAGATTTCTTGTCAAAATGTAGATTAAAAAAACATTTTCCTCTTTTTTCGTAAGTAAAAGGTGAATTATCAACAATCCTCTTTTCAATACTCAGGTGTGACATCAAAGGTCGCATATTATGTAATCTCTGCATTGTGGCATTTCAAATCTAAAGTTGAAAGGGCCACCATCCGGGCTCCTGACAGCATCCAGCAGCCTGCTGCAGGGGGTTGCTGGGAGGTTTCCCAGAAACTTGGCTTGTTTCTCAAATTTCCATGACAATTGTGACCTGTGAAGGCAGGGTGCAACAATTATATTCACGTTTTTCCAGAATCCTTTCAGCCAGCTCAGTATTTAGCTATACAAAGCTCAAGGGGTTGATGCAGTTGCAGGAAGTAGCCACATGAGTGATGCAAAGTGATGGCACATCTGTAACCCACTGATCGATGACAGAATGGGCATCAGGGATCACTGACTCACAAAAGCATCTTTCATTTTCAAATAGAAAGAGGCAAGAAATGTCTCAAAGTCATCAAGTACCGGGTATGGCGTAAAAAAGGTAAACGGCGTATACTTATTTAGCGCTTTCTACTCTCTTTCAAAGGCCCAAGGCGCTTTAAAGTCACAGTCCATTCACCCATGCACACACACATTCACACACTGATGATGGCTCCGCTGCCGAACACTGGCGCCAACCTCCAACCAGAGGCGTGGTGGTGTTGGGTGTCTTGCCCAAGGACACTTCGACACATGGGCGCGCAAGGCGAGAATTGAACCTGAAATCTTACGATCATGGGCCGACCGCCCTACCGCTGCACCATGGCTGCCCCATGGCTGCCCCAGATTTTCAAAGGCCCTGACACAAACATAGCCGCAGTCATTTTTGCCATCTAAAGTTTTATCTTTTACGTTTTTGCCTTTTGCACCATTTGCTGCAGCTGCCCTGCTGTTCAGCAAGAAAACAGAAGTCATCCATAAAAAAGGATAGAAATTATAAAAAAGATCTGATGATGTCAGCAAAAATAAAATCTGGTAACAGAAAGCCCCCAGAAGTTAAGCACTTCAAGCAACTTTCAAAATAACTCCAGGCAATTGGGGGTTTTGTGAAAATAGAAGAAGAAAAAAAAACATTGTTTGTCTCAATAAATGGCTATAATATAATTATCTGGTAACAAAATAGATCTTTGCTGAAATGCTGATTTTAGATTGCAGAGGGGAAGTTGCAAATAGATTTTAATGGTAGATTTCTAAAATGGCAATGCTTTATCCATCAGCCAACAGAACCTGGCATGCAAAAGTGGAGTTCACTTTTGAGAACATGAAAACAGAACGAAAATATGATTTAGAGATTTTAGTAAAATGACAAGATTAATTTGTGATTTAATGAAGATGGACACAGCAGAGATAGAAAAGAGGCAGGATAGATGAGAAAAGAGGATAAGGTCAAACCCCAAAAGTGAAACACCTTCGGGGCAGTTCAAGTCAAACAGAAGTTCCACCATAACTGAATGTTTCATCTCATAAAGAAGAAAATGAGATCTTAGATTAGTGACATGACTTAATCTAATCGGGATTTGGTGTTTTACTATTGCCTCATATTTTTACTTTGTAAATGTGACACTTGCTGATGACGTCATCCACGACTGACATTTTTACAGCCGTGGTGCACTCGCAGGAAAATTTCGTTATTTAACCTGAATTTTTTTCGAGCAATTAGAGTACGCAATGATGGTGCAGAAAAATGTATTTATGACACTGCAAATGACGAAAACTCAAATTTAGCAAATAAATAACTTTACAGACGGACACAAAGACAACTGGATTTTAAAAAGCCTATTTTTATCCTTAAGTCTTTTATTTCTTTGTGTTTATTGTTGTAAATGGACCTTGAGTCTGTAATAAAGCTTCTTCATATTCTGAAATGCAAACTGCGCAAAGATCTGGATCAGTCCATGTTGCCACCTTCAAACAAACAATAATAACAAGTCTAGCACTTTGTAAATTGTTATAAGCACAAAAATGTATTTAACTGCATTGAAGAGGAACCTCCCACTGTAACTCAGTGGTGGAAAGTAGTGTGGTTTTCAAAATCCTCATTAGAGAAGCTTAAAGAGTAATGATGGGATGTTTATGGTTTTTTGGCGGCCTCTGCTGGAACATTTGTCCAGTAAATCAACTACTAAACTACTCTAACTAATTTTTCAAAGGGGAAGTGGTTTACTGAAATGGCATAACCCTGTTTGATTTGTGTGGTATACCCCTCTCTCTCATACCCTTATCGGCCACACCCTTAAATAACCTATTTCTCATTTATTTGTATACATATAAGGAGAATGTTAAGATACAAATGTTTACATTGCTGTGCAAACTGCATTCCCCTTTCAATTCAATTTTTTTTCAAATCATTTAAGCTTAAACTTCTTTATGTTCGGTGTTTTGTTCTATGTATGTTGAATAAATGAGTTGAAACGTCAAAATGGTTTTAAAAATTATGCAAAAAATAAAACAACATTGAACCACCACAAAACTTTAACAAAGGTATTTACGTTAGGTTACGAATACAGACCAACTAAGACATACAAGCATTTCTAAACATTCATTCCACTTCTGGGCTCGGGTGTGGGGGGGTTGAGTGGTGGTCCGGCTTGGCTTGGGGGGGTGGTGGTCTCTTTGCCCGTGCTGGGGGGGGGGGGTCCAGCGGCGCTGGATGGGCTGCCTACACCTGGGGCTGGGATCAACCCTTCCCTGGCTCTGGGACGGGGCAGGGCAACCCTTTTGAGGCCCCCGGTCAATTTAGGTGTCATCCGATGGGGCTGCGGTATCCCATGGTTGCCGTATGGAATGCCCCCCCCCCCCAACTTGATTTAGTAATAAAAAAAAATTAAAAACTGGCGTTTAGAGCAGCGCAACAAAATTGAGTAAAAAAAAGATCTGTTTTGACTCTTATCTCCTCCCTCTGTCTTCAGTGCCGGATGTGCCTGCTTGCGAGACTAAGGGCACATTGCAGCTTGTCTTCAGTCTCTTTAATAAACTCAATAATGAACAATTCTTTCTCTTGTTAAGTCTAACAGTTGTCATATTGGGATCATTTTCTCTCACGCTGACACTCCGGCTTCCTCTCACAGTGCAAAATCATGCTTCAAAGGCTAATTGGTGACTCTAATTTACCCCTTCGATGTCAGGGTGTGGTTGTTTTTTTCTCTGTTGTCCTGCAATGGACTGGCAATCTGTGCAGGGTGTAGGCTAACCCGCTTTCACCCAAAAGTAGGTGGGTGGGCTCCAGCAATCCCATGACTCTAACCAGGAACAAATGGGCTTCAGAAAATGGAATGGGTTCATTCCCTTCCTATTTGCAGAAGTTTGTTACTTGATATAAAATAATGCAGCATGGAAACTTTTTTTTCTTTTTGATCCTTTTGCAAAAAGAGTTTCTTCCCCTCATCCAGTTATTGTTCAAACAACATAGGCAGAGACGGTGCATCCATCCATCCATCCATCCATCCATCCATCCATCCATTCATCCATCCATCCATCCATCTATTCATCCATCCATCCATCTATTCATCCATCCATCCATCCATCCATCCATCCATTCATCCATCTATTCATCCATCCATCCATTCATCCATCCATCCATCCATCCATTTTTCATCAGTTGCCTTCCCGGACAGGTCACCAGTCCGATGCAGGGCACACAATACAGTGCATTCCAATTATTTGTTTGTATTTGTTTTTCACACATTTTTGAATTTTTTTCCTTAATTTAGTTTTTACAGCAAGCACACATGAACAAGTTCAAATTTCTTGACTGTTAGTTCTCAGAGGAATGTCCACGACTCTCGAGTCAGAGAGAGGAGCACGAAACTGCTGTCAGGAGTAGAAAACAATGGCACCTCTCAAACAAGCACGTGTTCAGACTTCTTACAACTAAATGAGGCTGAAATATGTATTTGTCTAACCAAAAAGAGACTCAAAAAAAGGGGATTTCTGCCACATGGTGGAGCTCTAACAGCACACACACATCATTGACTGTGTATGACACACACACACAGGTATAATACTTATGTTTGCTAAATCGTATTGAGGGCAAACACTGTTTCATTGTATTAAAGCATAAATTTCATTATATAATTATATAATAATTATATAATTTCATTTTATAATTTTTAAAAATATGTTAAACTAAAGGCGGACTGTAATGACAAATATAAAAACAAACTGAGATCAGTCACTGTTACACGACAAATCAAAATCAGTTCTTGTTCTACTTTACATACATATATGAAAAAAGCAAAAACTGTGAGAAGCTATTATTTCACAGGTATAATGCTAAACAATGGCTAACCCTTTCTGCCGTTAAAGTCAGGGCAAAAAGAAACCAAAAACACTAAGGCTCTTGTTTACACTGAGCTAATAAAAACCCTGGTCACAATCTCTTGCCTTTTCTTTCTTCTTACCACTTCCTTTTTTTCTTCTATTTCCCCAACCACAGCATCAAAAAATTTCTTAGAAGTCATGGGGTCTTAGCTTTTAAAACAAAAACTAAAGCAACTTTTATTCAAGTAAAAATCTAAATTATCACAATTATCTCCATCATTTACTGTTTTTCATCTCAAGGTATATTTTTTTATTCATGTTACAGGTTTAAAAGGTGTTAAGTTATACTGATTATTGTGGGATTTGTGTGTCTTTTAAGACAAAAATGCAAGCCATATTCAATAAAAAGTAAACAGACTCTTCTGATGTATCGCAGCACTTCACTAAAGTTAGATTTTCTGAGTAATGTCGTACAAGGCTTTGAAAAAAATGGAACGGAAACTTTATCAGTCATCTAACACAAAAGGGAAATGATAGCACCAGTGTCTTTTTATTTTCAGAGGAGCTTCTGACCAGACAGGATGAGGGCTTCTCATGTTCTCCTGTTTCTCTTGTGCATTTGGCTTAAAGGTATGACACATTTTGTTTATAATCTGCATAAGGCAAAAAAAATGCTTTCTTTATTTTATTTATATTTTGTCCTCATTTACTCCAACATATTGTATTTTTTTTAACAGAAACTAAAACCTCTTCCTGGACAGCTAAGGTACCATCCCAAGTTAAAGGTCTCCTGGGCTCGTGTGTGGTGATCCCATGCTCCTATGATTACCCAGATCCAGAGAAGCAAATCACTGAGTTCAGAGGGTTTTGGATGAACACCGACAAGCAATTTATCCTTCACCCACAAGAGTCAGAAAAGCTGGAGAAATATCGGAGTCGGACTGAGCTGGTGGGAGATGTCAGGCAGAAGAATTGTTCCCTGAAGATCGATCGTCTCAATCAACAGGACGTAGGACCTTTCTTTTTCAGGATTGAAATTCAAGGCTATGACAAATTTTCTTACTCGAACAATGAAATCTTAATTTCAGTGGCAAGTAAGTAAAACACAAGCCTGAAAACTTTGTAAAATTGGGAAAGTCTATTTAAAAATATGGGTTGTGAACATAAAATATGATAAGCAAAGACAAGAAGCTGCCACATGGCACTTCTTTGTTCCAGTTTTATAAATTCTTCATGGATCCATAGCAATTGTGAAAAAACCTATATAGGATTGTACGCTTCTTCTTTTTTAGGATACTACTGGATACCAAAGAATGCTGTTATCACCTGCTTAACTGATGCATTTCTATGTTGTTTTTTTAATCCAAACCTTTTAATTACAAATGTGCCACATGTTTTGCTTGTTGGGCCTTTTCTATGCTTGTTTTGTTTCCTCTTTCATATTGAAGTGTCTTTATTCCCATAGGGCCATAACCATCTCCCAACATGCTGTGCACTTCTTGAATACTATCTTAGCTTTAAAACCATTTTAAATTATCCCTGATCTTTCTATCGTCTCCCTTGCAAACACAGGTGAACCAGACCCTGTTTCTATCTTTGTGAAAGAGGAGCTGAAGGAGGGTCAGACTGTCTCTGCTTCCTGCTCTGTTTCTCACTCTTGCCCCAGCAATCCTCCAGTCTTCAACTGGAATCACCATGGAGAGCAGAGTTTTCAGTCCCAACAGCTCGACCACGGTCAGTGGAACGCAACGTCCGTTCTGGCTCTACATTTGAACCGTGCAGGACCACAACAAGAATTTAGAGTGTACTGTCAGATTCCAGGGAGGCATGCAGCGTAATATATCCAAGCTCCTGAAAGTAAGATGTAAGTATTTTTTTTCCTAATTTACTCAGTGTTCACTCATACTGTCAATCTCCCATAAAAGGGACAAAAAGACATGTCTAAATGCAACAACATGCTTTTATTTAGTGCTTGCAATACTTTTTTTTTATTAGCCTTTGCGGTCAGATTTATTACTACAGGTACTTTGAATTGTACAATCTTGTATTTTTGCAATTACACAGTTTCTTACTTGTGCAGATTTTTAAAACACATTTATTTGTAGTCATTCAGGTCTAGAAAATTGTGTTTTGGTTAGCACTGTCACCTGACATACAGCGAAAAGGGTCAAATCCCAGCTGGTGGTTTTCTGTGTGGAGTTTGCATCTTCTCCTCCTGCATGTGTGGGTTTTTCTCTTGGCGCTCCGGCTTTGGGCTATAGTCTAAAAACAAGCTTCAGGTGCCCTAGTGATTCTGAAAGTTGTCTTTTAGAAGTGAATATGTGTGTGTTGTGTGTTGTGTGTTGTGTGTGTGTGTTTGTGTGTGTGGGTGTGTGCGTTTGTGTGTGTGTGGTCCTATGATGGAGCGGGTAACAGGCCAGGTTGTACTCCATCTTTCCCTTAAATGTTTCTGGGATGGGTTCCAGCAACCCCCATGACTCCGCACAGGATCATTTTGTTATTGAGGACGGCCGTGGTGCAGAGGTGGAGCGGTCGACCTGTCACCTGAATATCTCCGGTTTGCCTTGCCCTCCCATGTGCACTGCAAAAAAGAGGCCCTAGGAATAAGTCAAATTATAAGCAAAAAAATAATTTGCCACTGTGGTAAATAAAATTGTGTTTCAGAGATCTTTTTTTTTAAGAATAAAAAATTGTAGCCACCAAGACATGTTTTCTCAAACTAAGATTATTTTGTCCTTGAAAAATGTTCTTGGTGAGAATATTTGTCTTGCGAGACAGAAAAAAATTACACTTTTTCTTAATGCACGGGTCTTTTTACTCTCTTAAGATTCAGTTTTTGCTGAGAGGTTGATGCCAGTGTTGAGCAGCGAATCCTCCTTCAGTGTGTGAATGTGTGTCTGTATGGATGAATGAGACTGTGACTGTAAAGCCTTTTGGGCCTTAATTAAGGTAGAGCGCTCTGTGAGAATATGCCCCGTACCATTGAAGATGGATGGATTTAGGTGCTCATGCATGGTGGAGTTAAAACTGTAATTTCACATGACGCTTGATAGTAGCTTTACAGTCTATCTAAAAAATGACCACTGGTCATAACCTCCAGTGAGCAAAAGGCAATGAGTCAAAGCCGACAGTCAAGTCTTCACTGAAAGCTTACTGAATGCAGAAAGCAGAAAAAACACTGTTATATTGGTTTTGGCTTCTCACCCTCGTGGAACCTCTCTGACCACCAAATATTATATTTGAACACTGAACAGCAGTGGCAGCTTGCTGAACTATTTAAGTTACTCTCACTGAGATTAATAGTCACCCACCCTGGAAAAACTTGGGTGATCTTTAAATTCTTTGTGGCTGCGTGTTTGCTCCTGTTTTAAATATCAAGTGTTGGTTATGTCATACTGTTAATCTATTCTTAAAATGTATCCTAAATTCTTTATCTTGATTATTTTTTCAAAAATTCACTTTTCTATCTTATTACACATTAATGCTTTTGCAGAGCTACACAAACATGTATTTGTGGGTGAAAAGACTGTGAAAGATCACAGTCATAAAAGCTGTAAAAAAAAAACTGTTGCATTTCATTTGTTAGGATCAGGTAGAAAGGCATTGACTAAATAGTATTGTTTTTTTAAGTATACATTGAGCAGTCAGGGCTTCTGAAAAAAGACTAAAATACTGCTGCAGCTACATTTTCTTAAAATTAAAATAGCTAAATATTCCCTAATTGTTAACATACTGTAATTTTTAAAATAGCCCAAACATGTAATACCTCTGAGAAACAAAAATACTCTTCAATAATATCTTTTTTTTATGCATTTCAGTCAGTCAGCTTCCAGTTCCAAATATACTTGACATGTGGCTGTTAAAGGTTTTGAGCTCATGTTTTCCAAAGGAAGATGATTTGCTGTAGGAAAATTTGGCCCCACAGGTCATAAATCTAACAGCTGAAAACATGACTATTTGGATTATTTTGCTAAAGGAGGCGTCTGTAGATGTGTAGGGTTATCTTTCCACATTATGACTTAAAATATGAAACTTTCAGATGTAAAGAGCACTCTTACAAGGAAGTTCCTTTTTCCCGGCTGTAGTACCAAATGCCTCTTACTGTTTAGGATAACAACAACAGGAATTCTCTGCAGATGCTCCCGCAAAGGCCTTGGTCGAGTATGAGCCGGACATAAGGGAGGGAGACACTACCACACTCAGCTGCTCCAGTGATGCTCAGCCCCCCATCAGTAGATATGAATGGCATAATGAAACTGGTGGGCAGGTGTTGGAGGGGAATCTCTATGTGGTGAAAAATGTCTCCAGACACACAGGAGCGTTGTACTGCATGGCCATCAATGAGGAAGGGCGAGTCAAGTCAAAACCTGTGCAGCTCAATGTGTTATGTGAGTGTCATTTTAGATATCATGTAAATCTGACTTTCATTTTTAAGCAAAAAATAATGCATAAATTCAATCAGAATTTTCCAAGATGTTTTTTTCTTTATTCCTGCAGATGCCCCTGAAATTAAGAAGGAATCTGCATGCTCCTTAGAGGACAACTTGATCCAGTGTAATTGCATGGTGGATTCCAATCCTGCCAGCATGGTCTTTTTTAACCATAGTAACAAACTTCTGCAAGCCACCAGAGGAAAGGAAGCGGGGAACTTTTTCATTCAGGCTCCGGTGGCTGAGTTTGCATCCTCTGAATCTATGAGCTGTTGGGCAAAAAACACTCAGGGCAGTGCAACCCTCAACCTGTCTGTACCTTCTGATGGTAAGAACAAGGAATTCCAACACTTCCACACAGAGAACTAGATTTGTGTCCAGATAAAACCAGAATTTAACATCATTGTGTGACTTTTGTTTGGATAGGCAAGATGATGATCATTTTTATCGTTACTGGAGCAGCTGGGATTGTGGTGATACTTTTAGTAATTGTGGGAGTTGTTATAAAATGGTAAGTTAAAATAAAATAGGATTGTGTGTATGTGTGTATTAAATATGTGGGTGGCCGTGGTGCAGCGGTAGGGCGGTCGATCCATGATCGTAAGATTTCAGGTTCGATTCCCGCCTTGCACGCCCATGTGTCGAAGTGTCCTTGGGCAAGACACTGAACCCCACCTTGCCTCTGGTGGGAGGTTGGTGCCAGTGTTCGGCAGCGGAGCCGCCATCAGTGTGTGAATGTGTGTGTGAATGTGTGTGTGCATGGGTGAATGGGACTGTGACTGTAAAGCGCTTTGGGCCTTCGTAGGAAGGTAGAAAGCGCTATATAAGTATACGCCATTTACCATATTGCTTGTGCAAGGAATTAAATGGACCCAAAAAATTTTTAAAAAAAGAAAAGAAATAAGGGCTAAGAAGCACTAAAATGAAGAAATGCTCTTGGAAAATAAAAAAATAAAAGTAAAAAATTTATTTTGCAATGTGGTTTGAGTGGCAGTCGAAGGCGGGTGCCTCGGCGGCCCAAACCCCAGTCATGGAATTTGGCTTTTGGGACATGGAACGTCACCTCTCTGAAGGAAAGGAGCCTGAGCTGGTGCAAGAGGTTGAGAGATACTATCTAGATATAGTCGGGCTCGCCTCCACACATAGTCTGGGCTCTGAAACTCAGTCCTTAGAGAGGGGTTGACTCTCTACCACTCTGGAGTTGCTCATAGTGAGAGGCGGCAGGCTGGTGTTGGGGTTCACCCCGGTGGACGAGAGGGTCATGTCCCTCCGCCTTCAGGTGGGGGACAGATCTCTGATTTTGGTTTTGGCTTACGGGCCGAACAGCAGTTTGGAGTACCTGGCCTTCTTGGTGTCTGACACGCCTTCTTTTGAAGAAGCAGAGAGTGAGGACTTTGGGGTGAGGCTGTCTATTACCCAAGCTGAAGTCACCGAGGTAGTCAACGAGGTCCTCTGTGGCAAGGCTCTGGGAGTGGATGAAGTCCGCCCGGAGTACCTCAAGTCCCTGGATGCTGTAGGAGTATCTTGGCTGACACCTCTCTGCAGCATCGCGTGGCAGACAGGAACTGTACCACTGGACTGGCAGACAGGAGTGGTGGTTTCCCTCTTTAGGAAGGGGGACCAGAGGGTGTGTTCCAACTACTGGGGAATGACACTCCTCAGCCTCCCTGGGAAAGTCTATGCCAGGGTACTGGAGAAGAGAGTCAATCCGATAGTCGAACAACCGTGCAGTTTCCATCCTGGTCTTGGAACAGTGGACCAGCTCTACACCCTCTTTAGGGTGCTGGAGGGATTGTGGGAGTTTGCTTATCCAGACCATATGTGTTTTGTGGATTTGGAGAGGGCGATCGACCACGACCCCCATGGTATCCTGTGGAGGGTGCTCTGGGAGTGTGTGGTCCGGGGAGCTTTACTGAGGGCTGTCCGGTCTCTGTATGACCGGAGTAAGAGCTTGGTTTGCATAGCCGACAGTAAGTCAGACCTGTTGCCAGTCCACGTTGGACTCCTGCAGGGCTGCCCTTTACCACCGGTTCTGTTCATAGTTTTTATGGACAGAATTTCCAAACACAGGATTTCCTCTCTGCTCTATGCAGATGATGTTGTCCTGTTGGCTTCATCAGGCCAGGACCTCCAGCGTGCATTGGGGCAGTTTGAGGCCGAGTATGAAGTGGCTGGGATGAGGGTCAGCACCCCTAAATCTGAGGCCATGGTCCTCGACCGGAGTAAGGTAGTTTGCCATCTCTGGTAAAGAGCGGATGGAGTGGAGTGTCCCTGCCCCAGGTGGAGGAGTTTAAATACCTTGGGGTCTTGTTCAAGAGTAAGGGAAGACCGGAGCGTGAGATTGACAGGCGGATTGGAGCGGTGTCCATAGTTATGCGGTCACTGTATCGGTTTGTTGTGGTGAAGTGAAAGCTGAGCCAAAAAGCAAAGCTCTCAATTTACCGGTTGATCTTCATTCCAATACTCACTTATGGTCATGGGCTATGGGTCTTGACCGAAAGAACGAGGTCCCGAATAAAAGCAGCTGAAATGAGATTCCTCCGCAGGGTGGCTGGGGGCTCCCTCAGAGATAGGGTGAGAAGTTTGGTCACCCGTGGAGAGCTCGGAGTAGAACCGCTTCTCCTCCACATCAAAAGGGGCCAGTAGAGGTGGCTTGGGAATTTAGTCCAGATGCCTCCTGTACGTCTCCCTGGAGAGGTGTTCTGGGCATGTCCCAATGGGCAGAGGCCCCGGGGAAGACCCAGGACACGCTGGAGAGACTATGTCTCTTGGCTGGCCTGGGAACGCTTCGGGGTACCCCCAGAGAAGCTTGAGGAAGTGGCTGGGGCGAGGGCAGTTTGGGCATCTCTGCTTAGACTGCTGCCCCCGCGACCCGGTCCCGGAAGATAGATGGATGGAAGTTATTATTTACACCATAAAATAATTTTTTTAAAACTACAACTCAAGCCTACTTTAATTTATAGAGTTCTAAAAAAAATGCTAAAAAAAAGAACAGAATCCGTCAAGAGGAAAGAATTTCAAAAATAAGATTTAACAAAATAAGATCAATAATAAATATAGCAGAGAACATTTCAATCAGATAAACTTTTTTCTCTTCTTTTTTACTTTTTATTCCTTTCTTATTTAAACATTTTTTAAACCTTTGTATGCATGTTTAATGCTTAACTAAAACACATATGCACAGCTCCAGTTTTAGAACACACAAAAACAGCAAGTTATTTGCACAATTCATTTTGATATCATCATGTAGTTTTTGAAAGTTAACTTTGAAGCCAGGTTTGTGATTCTGTATTTGTGAATGTTCAAAGAAACAAATTTAAACACAAACCATTAGACAGAATGAGGAACAAAGCTTTAAAAAGTTTAGCAGCTCTATAAATGCCACTTTATATTGTTTATTTTTAAATTTTTTATTGTATATGTGTGGGTTTTCTTTGTCTCCAGCAGGTGTAGTTCTGCAGAGAACAGCCGCACTGCAGGCCTCAGAGATCCACCCTTGGAGCTCCCAAATTGTTACACTAGTAAAAGGTTCAGTCAATAACCCCTCTATCATAGTTCATGTGGTTGTTGTAGCCTCATTCAGCTGCATCTTAATCATTTTTTTCTCTCTGTTCCTGTCAGTTTTGATCAAGAATCAACTCACTCTGCGATTTATGCCAATGTTTCATCAGTTATGCACAAGGAGGTGCGCAAAGCTTGCTTATTTTATCTATCACAACAACCAATGTCATAACTGCCTGGTAAAAAACTGATTCAGACTTTCTCTTGTTTTCTTTGCAGAATAATGAGGATGAAGCAATATATGCAAACACATGACAAGAGGAAGAACAGTCGTTCAACGGTTTCCAGTCCAGGTCAAGACAGCTGTAACAAATTAAAATATTGTATCAAAGGAAAATATTCCTTTTAACCTCTGACGTATTGGCTTCAGGATAATATGCTTTATGTATCAAACCGTGTATTATAAATAATGATCAATAATTTCCTGTAAAGCTGAGTTTAGATAATCTTGACAACACTTTGGAATTTGTGCGATAACAACACACAGGAGTAAAGGTACATTACATTTCAAATTTCCCTTCTTGTTGGCCGCATTTGGTAATAAATATGGCTGCATAAAATATTAAAGATCTGCCAAAAAAGTTACACTGTTTGGGTGAAAAATCCTCAGACACAGTGGGTCTTTTGTCATTGGCTGACTTCAGCACAGATGAAAGGGCTTTTGTGTGCAGGAAGCTGAGCTGTAAACTGACTGATATCAAGACGTACAGCCTTTAAGGCGTTTTCACACAATTTAGACGTGGGAATTATACCACAACATTAAATGAGCGTGTTTTGTTCCAATATTACGATAAGAACAAACGTGCAAACATGGTGGTGTCATTTTTTCCTTTACTTCATGTCACAATCATGACAGAAAAAGGCTTAGCAGCAAATAACAATTACCATTTAAAAGCAGAACTGAAAAGGCTGCAGGATTTATGTCAAACTGCTCGGTCCACCGGACTGGTCCAAGGTTCTGGTGGTGAACACCATAAAGAATTTTGAGAAGTGTTTGATCACGGACGTCTGAACCAACATGCAATGATCTATCAAAGAGGCAAATATAATTTCAAGAAATATGACACCTGGATTCATCGCTTTCTTTAAGTCAGGTGACCCTGATTTTCAGCAGAGTTCTGACCTGCAGACAACTTATCTCACCGTTCAGCACCGCTGATAACAGCCGCAGAAGGAAAAGGACCTTAATCTAATGTCTGCAGACATTACAGCGAAAAGAACTTAAAAACTCTTTTAAACCAGAAAGACGGCTGTTAATCCGAAGATGGAATACCAACCTTGGACAATCAACAGAATATGGACCCTTTTTTCTTATTTTATTTTATTTCACAGCATTACCTTATTACAAAAAGATGCTTAATTAATAATTGAATATGGTTAAATTGATTGATTTCTAATGATGATACTTCACTTGCTTAAAAGTTATTTTTAGCTTTTGATACTTGATCAATTTTTGCTATAAAGATTTTTGAAACAGTGTTATGTCTATTTTACTGATTTAGTATAATTTTTTTATTATGTACACAATTTTTCTAATGAACATAATCTGCATTTATTTTAGATCTGCATTTGATATGTTGATTTCTAAAATAGTTATGTCTATTTTTACATATTGTTTTAAGGAATTTATATTTTTCATGTGCTTTATTGATACTGAAGAAATGTTAATGTTTGAAGCTTATGGTGTTTACTTCATATCGTTGTGAATGTCCCTATGTGAAGTTACAAAACAAATGAGTCATTGTAGGAGGCTGTGCAGGGTCAGCACCCTAGACGGGGTGGTCAATCTCTGGTCTGCAGAGAACCAGACAGGCAAGCCAAACAGGACCTTACCACAAAGGCAGGAACCAGCTATCTGAAGATAAGAACAAAGAACACAATCATCAGCTCCGAACCAGGACGGCCTGCAGCAACGGAAGATGATTCAGCAGCTGCTGGAACCCAGCCCACAGCCCTACAAATACTCCTCTTTGAGAAGTGTTCATTGTCTTCTGCTTCCCTGCATGTAAGTCATATGTAACTGTGTGCACTGCAGACTTGGAATCAGGACCCAGGTACCTGTTAAACTTTGTTTTAGAAACTCTGTCAGGGAATAAATTGTGTTAATCTTTACTCTCTTGAATCCTGGTCATCTCTACCTCGATGCATGAACACGCTTAAGAGCCTACAAAGCGAATAGGATCCCTTCAGTACCTAAGGATTTTTAATTCTGCCTGATAAAAGTTATGAACCTGATAATGATAAATCATGTTATAAAAGGGTTACGGTAGAACAGGGGTGGGACTATATATGTTCACTTCCTTCCTCTCCCTTTCAAGCAACATTTAATTTTATGTCTAATCATCTAAAGCACGTGTGTCAAACTCAAGGCCCGGGGCCCAAATGTGGCCCTCCATGTCATTTGATGTGGCCCGCGAGAGCATAAAAGCTTTTAAATTCTTAGAATAAAAAATACAAATTGGTGTGTATTTATTCATATCTAGGGGGAATTGGACTTGAAATATTGGATTGGGCAACTATACACTAGGACGTTAACACTGTCCATATAAACTAACCTGACGGAATCAAATTTAAAAGGATTTATACTAGAGTGACAGGCAAACATATGTTTTCTATGCAACTGTAAATGTCCTTTAAAAAGTTAATAGTGAATAAATAAATGAGTTACTTAACATTAAGGAGTAGTTACATTTATTTTTCATAACATTTAGTAACATGTATAAGTTATATCTGGCCGTTTTCACTGACAGCCACTATGCTGATGTGGCCCTCAGTGAAAATGAGTTTCACCCCCCTGATCTAAAGTTTGATACGTCATTGTATGAATGTATAACTGCTGATTGTATTGTTTTTGTGTATTATTTTTACTTTATTGCTTGAAATAAACTATTTTAAATCAAATCAAATAAAAAAAACAGAACGGGTTCATATGGATCAAATGAAAGTGTATGTGGATCACAGAATCTATATTTTTATTATTCAGTTCATTGTTTACAGAGTGGACTGACTGAAGGGCTGAGTTTTCTGTTGTTTGCCGTGTCAATCTGGGGAGTTCCAGATTTCAGACTCTAAATGATTCTTTGAGCAGATGAAGTCTCAACAAAGGCCCTGACACAAACATAGTCGCAGTCATTTTTGCCATCTAAAGTTTAATCTCTTACGTTTTTGCTTTTTGCACCATCTGCTGCAGCCCGCCCTGCTGTCTAGCAAGAAAACAGAAGTCAACCATAAAAAAGGAAAGAAATTATACAAAAGATCTGATGAAAACAGATGCTATGTGATGTCAGCAAAAAAAGCTGTTAACAGAAAGTTCCAGGAGATAAGCACTCCAAGCAACTTTCACTTTTGTGCTTTATTCTGTAGTTAGAACAGCTTAACTGACAAAATATAAAGTACTAGTCATGTGTGGAGTTTTTATATTCAAAATAATTCCAGGCAATTGGGGTTTTTGTAAAAACAAAAAAATTATTGTGATTTAATGAAGATGGACAGAGCAAAGATAGCAAAGAGGCAGGAGATGGATAGATGAGAAAAGAGGATAAGGTCAAACCCCAAAAGGGAAACGCTATCGGGGCAGTTCAAGTCAGAAGTTCCACCATTCCACTATAACTGAATGTTTTATCTCATAAAGAAGAAAATGAGATCTTAGATTAGTGACATGACTTATCTAATTAGGATTTGGTGTTTTACAATTGCCTCATATTTTTACTTTGTTATTTTGCTGGGAAAAAAAAGTGCAGATTATGGGACATTCAGCACTATAAGACTAAATCTAGCTGTGCATGTGTTTTTCATCCTCAAGTTGCCTTTTTTAGTGCAGGAGTGTCTTGCGGTTACCTTGAGGCATGTGTGACCAAGTTAAGGCCCGGTTTGTACGTCAAAGCGATTTATAATTGCTCGGGTTGCATTGGTCACAGGACCATCGGAGTGGAATTGCCCCGATCCCTGGGAAAATGTGACACCTGCTGATGGCATCGTCCACATCTGGTATTTTTTCGCCCATAGCGCACTCGCATGCAAATTTCGTTATTTAACCTGAATTTCTTTCAAGCAATTAGAGTACGCAATGATGGGGCAAACTCTGTGCAGAAACATGTATTTTTGACTCTGTATTGCCTATTCAGTGGACGAACACACCACTTCCTCCTCTGCCTTTTATATGGCTGCACATTTGCCGGTGCAGCAAGTGTGTGATCAAGATATCCCTCGTGTTAAAAATAAACCCTGGAGACGGTCACATTGCTTGAAAAGTATAAACACCACTCAGAAGTACATCGCAGTTATCGTGGACAGTCGCAAGCAAAACCCTCCAAGGTCAGTATGAACTAGACCACACGATTCTGGAAATGACTGATATCAATGAAGTAACTATGAAGTAAAGACCAGCCTTAAGGGACACCAGGAAAGATGCATGCATGTCTTGCGTTGCATGTCATGTGTTAAGGTTATCGTGAAGTATGCAAAGGATAATGTAAATAACGCTCTTGTAATCCTGCTGTACAGTGCCCTTTTGTCACACTCTAGTTGTTAGTAAAGTGTGCGTGTCAGGCCCCCACCTATGCTGAATGGTGGGGGGGGGGGGGGGGGTTGGGGTCCGGCTAAATTGCCACACCCAAAAGATTAAGGACCAGGGAAAGGGCACCACACAGAAAACTAAGGAACGATCGTTTTAAGACTGCAGTCATAATTTAATACAATAAAAACATGCAACCCCAGCACGACAAAGCCAAAACAACTGAAACCCAATGTTTCAAAAGGTAATAAAAACAGCCAAGAGCTATCAAAGGGGAGCCTCATGAAAATATGGTCAAAAAAAATAACAAAGATAAACGGTTCATGAAACGCTGGGGAGACAGGTCCTGCAGGCAGCCACAATCTTGTCTTTGTCCACCTATCATTCCTGCCGTCCACTCTTTGCAGGCGCAGTGGGTTGCTCCTCCAAACATCCACCTGCAAAGTAAAGATGGGTGCTGCGAGCATTTCAGTCCTAAGGGGTAGAGTGGCATGACTCCATACAGTGTGAGTTCCACTGGATAAGAAGAGAATACTCATATGGCGGTATAGGTACAATAACCAATCGGCCTACAACTACCGTTCAGAGTCTTTTCGACTGAGAGCTCCTCGCCGTGCCTGTGAGTGTACGTTGCGTTGTGGCACCCCTGTCCCGGAGAAGACTCCCTTCTTACTGTGGTTCCATCAGCCACACCACGTGCTCTGGCATCGTCTCCCTCAACAGCTTCCAGCTGTCTTCTCTGCTCTTCTGTCACTACTAGTTCCAGCTTTACGGGTGGAGCTAACAGCTTATTGATTAGGCACCTAGGTGTGTCCAATCTGGTATTCAGTCTCCATGGAGGTGAAACATCAAACACTAAACCCCCCCCAAAAACCAACTCCAACACAGAAGCATGCAAACAAAAGAGGAAAATGTTTCACCTGCACACATGAGGTGTGCAGTGGATACGTAAGTGCCTGTGGGATGCCCAAGCAAACTACACTCTGATTGTACAATTTCCTACTTTCTAAGAGTCAGGCTGCAAGCACGGAGCACACTTATAGCTTGAACTGCACTAACAGGCCCCTTGTACAGGTTAAAAGAATGACACATCCGTACGACACATCCGTTGTGCATTTTCACCCGCAGACGGCCCGTATCCACCAGTAAGGGCAGAGGTGGCTAAGGCATAAGGTGCACACGTACCATCTGCTGTTTATTTCCTGTGGAGTGTGTCGCACCAGATGCTTCTGTTCAAGCACATAATCTATATTAAGGGGTTTTAGTTTTCTTTTAAAACACATGGATACAGGTTTACACCTCTGAAGTCTCAGCTATAGCGCAGTTAAACTCCTCAGTCTACTGTCATTATAACTGATTGAGTTTGGTCAAACGTGTGGTTCTTTCAATTCAGTTCAGAATTAAATTGGTCCAGTTGTAAAAACTGAAAAGTGCAACAAAGAAAAGAAAGTGGAATCAGAGTCATCTTTGTTTTACGTTTTGATGAACAGAATCAAAAGATTCCTACTTTACTTTTTGGCATCAAACCTTAAATGAAAGTGAAGAAACTTGACCCTTTCATTTACAGGAAATATGTTTCAACATATTGAGAAAGATTGGAAAAAAATCTTTGAAGAAAAAAATACAACAACCAAAAAGAAAAAAACTGGCACGCTATTTTGGTAAAACGGCCCCCGCCCCCTAAATCTAAGTTTCATAAATAGCTTCTGCAGAAAACAGAACTTACTTTGAAATGTTCCGGTTTTATAGCAGTGTTGCAAAACTTGCAAGACTTCAAGGTTTGATAGAATTTTCCGCCTTGGTGGTGTAAATTGAGCACAACCACAAGAATGTGTGTCTCTGTCATTTAAAATAATTGTTTCTCCAATCAATAAAGACTGTAAAAAAATTACATTTTTGTGCTTGCATATTTTAAAATGTACATGAAGGATTTTTTTTCACCAGAAAACTTAAGAGTTTAATTTAAGATTAAGAGTTTCAGAAAACTTGACAGAGATGTTTATTAGTCAGCTTTTACAGTCCGCAAACCTAATCAAAAAGACAGAAATGAGAAAGCTAGAATAAAAATTAATGTATCGTTCAAACAAGCAACATAACTCTACAAGACATGTTTCAGACTCCTTAACAAAGACAATAAGGGACAACAGCATTTGTACAATGTAGACTTTCTATTGGGAGTAATCCACATTTCCATAAATATTCTCCTTGTGGTCAGAACTCTGGACCACTTGATCTACTGGTGTCTGCAAAGACCAAAGAGGAGTTACGTTAGGTTATTTTTGTAATAGAATGAAATGAAAATGACATTAGTTGGGCTTGTCAGACCGTTAAAACTCACCTGGACATTAATGTAGATGGGATCGTCCACATCTTTCTTTTCAGACACTTTAAGGTCAGACTTTTTGCTAACCGTTTCTCTGAAAACATAAGAGCATATTTAGATTAAAACTGCCTTCAGTAAGCTGATGACAAAGTTAAATGTTAGGGGATTATATATGCTCTCTTCTTCCCACTTCCCTTTCAGGAAATTAATCAATATATTTAAAGGATTCAGTGTATTATGTGTGTACTCTTTGTACAAGTGCTCATATGTTTTTTATTTATTTTTTCTAATCAATTTATGTACTATTATCCTGATTATATCTGATATATCTTTTTTCTTTATGTTTTTCTTTATGTTTATTGAAATGTTTTCCTTTTTTTAGTACTGGAAATTGTTTGAAATCAATCAACCTCATTTAAAGTTCGCCAATACATCTGCAAACATCTGTCGGTAGAAAGTCCAAAAGCAGTAAATCATGAAACAAACCTCTTTTGTGACCTCGACAACGCTCTTCTGAAGTTCACATAATAGCTCGATTCCTCCCGGGTGAAAGTTCTACTCGACCTGTGACAATCAGGTAATTTTCACAAGTGATCAATTCAAATCGGGACCTTTTCTTCATAAATGGACTCTGCATCACGTTAATTTTGGCACCCAAAAAGGATGAAACCATTTTCAGGAGTTCCAAACATTAAAGTGAGTCTGCTTTTTTTTTTATCTTTTCAACCTTCATCTACCAAAGAATTTTTCTGAAACCAAGCTTTACCTTTTGTGTTTCATGTAAATGACAACTCCAGTGATGATAATAACAGCCGCAAGTGCAGTCGGTATAATGGCGGTGATGTATGTGTTCAAGGTAGAAGCCTCAGAGACTGGCTTGGCAGACACTGCTGTTGACAGGAATTTGTTCAACTATTAAAACTAGTTTCACAAAACTCAGTAAATGTCTGATTTCAACATAAAAAAATATAACTCAATAAAAATTGTACTTACAGTTACCAGTGGTCAGAAAAAAACCTTTAAGAATAAAAAAAAGGCATTTTTCAGCATGTTAGATTTTGTGTCAAGGAAATTTTAGTGCATGAAAAACTGAAAGACCATACCTGATTCTTGTGTGGGCTGTACAACGTCTGTCCCTGAAACAAAAAGGAATTAAATTCCTTTTTTTTGTTCTCAACAAAAGAGACAAATCTTCAAAACACATCAAGTTTGACTATGATTTTCACCTTTTAGAGAAATTGAGACTGTTTGCTTACAGAAACTGTTCTGGTTACCCTTCGCAATGATCCGTACATAAATAACCCCCCCCCTTGTGATGTTCAGAATCTGTAGAGAACAGTCTCCACTTGTTTTATTTCCAATCAGCCTCGTTCTTCCTCTATATTCTGGAAGCACGCAGGTCTCAGTTTGGATGAAAAACGAAAGCCTTATTGTCGTTTTCTTTTATGCCGCACCCACTGGTCCCAGGTGTCTTCCAGTACACTTTGACATCTGGAGTGTAGTGCCTCTCGGGGTAGATAAATTGGCAGGGTATTTTTATGTCCGAACCCTTTTCCACTGTGATAGTTTTGTTGACTTTCACTTTCCATTCCTGATCTGTTTTGAAAGCAAACAAAAAAGGTAATTAATGATGTCCACTCCTAAGTGTCAAACTCAAAACAAGTCCTTTGGCTCAGAGTGTCACCCACTTTGTGAACATGAGGCCAGGGTGACCACAAGGCTGAAGGTTATCACCTTCTGCTGCAACATCTGATCAGAGACACCATGTCCAAACTTTAAGTTCATCTAAACTTTCAATTTTCTGTCTTTTCATGGTAACAAAGGAAGGTTTACTTACATTGAGGCAGGCGCAGATGAGGCTTTGCTGCTTTGTTGAGCACTATTGAAAGAATTAGCTCTTACCACACTTGAATGAATATTTCTGGGTGTTTCCTGTTACACAGCACAGCAGTGACAACACTAGAAGAAAATAGGAAGGGGCTGAAAACTGTGAAGTAAAGACAGATCAATATATATTGAATATGATATATATTATTTTATATTATATATTCATAAACATAGATGTCTCCTGCATTTTTACTGTCGTCTAAAACTATTTTTTAACCTCTCGGTCCCCTTTTGCCCTCTCCCGGCTCTGCAGTTCATTTTGCAATGCCTAGAAAATAAGGGAACTAAAGATTTTCAAGCACGTTTGCACAAAACATGTTTTCTCAGCTTGGAAACACCAATGATTAAATATTCCCGAAACATGAAAGTGAGTCATCATCAGAAAAACCAGTTGTGTACTTGAAGGAATTGCTGCTTATGTTTGAGTAATAAGGTTGGACAAAAACTCTATTTTTAGGAGCTTTATCCATATATACACTTTTTGTTGTTGTTATACTGTTAAAAAGTTAGTCTGTGAAAAATAATATATTTGTCTATGTTCTATGAGCAGGAGCTGACCAATCAGCATGGCTTTCTCAATAAAAAAAATCTCCAACCAAAGACATGTCATAACATAAAGTACAAAAAAATCATTCCTTGGGAAAGTTTTGACTTAAACAGTGTTTTGTTTTATCAAGGAAAATCTGCACCAAGCAGTAGACACTCAACAAAAACTGAACATCAAATGTATTTTTGCTGTTTCTAAAAGAAACTGTTAGATTTTATTCTATTTTTAGGACACGACAGCAAAACAAGAGGCTAAAAGTCAGAAATGCTGCAAATTTTGTGTTTTTATTCCATTTCTTTTTTTAGATGAGAAGGTTCTCTAACTGCATACAACTCAAAAACTATGCATCCAAAATGGGTTTCTTTGAGAAGATCAATTTAACTGCAGACTTTTGTAAACATCACACATAAACTGGTTTGAGTGCTGAAAAAAACTTAATAAAAAAAAAAATATATATATATATATATATATATATATATATATATATATATATATATATATATATATATATATATATATATATATAAAATACTAAAACAATTGCAATTGTCTGTACACAAATCAAAAGCAGTGACGTATAATGCCCAGATGTATTGTTATTTTTACATTGGGTTGCATTGTGGTGAAGTAGTTGGTACAGGCACTTTACGGTTAGACAACCCTGACCAAGGTGGTTCCTCTCTGTGTGGAGTTTGCATGTTCTCCTTGAGCCCATGTTAGATGGATAGATCTATGTAACACTTATTTTGTTTTTAAACTAAAAACGAATGCTCAGTAACAAGCCACAAGGAGAAAAAAGATTCTTTCTTTGATTGTTTTTTTGTCAACTTATTGCTTCGCTGCTGTCAAAAGTAACAGCTCAGTCTCCTATTCTGGTCACCGGCGTGAGCCGCCCCCAGAGTTCTAGCCATATTTCAGCTCCCAGCAACCCCCAGTGCACACGTCCTGGATGCTGCACACCTGACTCTCATTCATTCATCAACCACAGCATACTTAAGCTCTGCACTGAGTGAAGCTCAGTGTGAAGTATTGTTTGGACTGCTCTGCCTTTATTACGGAGCATTATATTTGGACCTGATCTTCTGACGCTGTTTGCCTGCCCTGACCCAACCCTTGGCTGAATCTTGACTATCCTGTCTCTCCTCTGATGAGCCTGTTGACTCCTGCCTGCCTGCTTGACTCTGATTTAGCTTTGTGGACTTCAAGCCCAGCTAATAAACCTGCTGCACTTGGATCCAAGCCGTCTGCCTGTTCTTGTGACAGCTGCTTTGAAGAATATGAATTTTGGCAGCAACTTAAAAGTTGCTGTCTTTACAAACCCTTCAGAGCTCTCAGATCCTCAGGTTCTGCTCTCTTATGTCTACCCGCTATGAAAACCAGGACTCACTGCAAGGCCTCCTTTCAGTACAGTGGTCCTCATTTGTGGAATAACTTGGATCTGAGAGATTCTTCTGCAGTGGAGATTTTTTTTAAAGTAAATTAAAGACAACTCTTTAACTTAGCTTTAGAATAACTCATCTAATCAACTTATTTATTGGGCTTTTAAGTATTTTATGACTCATCATTTGTATTTTTTTGCCTTATTTATCTTTTAGTCTATGTGGCGCTTCCTTAAATTTTAGCTACAGTGTTTCCTTTCCTGTTATGTCTGTATTTTATTGTTGCTGCTTTTAATCTCTCTTATGACTTTTTATTGTCTTAACAAATATTTATATGCGTCAACCTTGTGTTTCACAGCTTGTGATGATGACAAGTGATATACACTGTTCAAAAACATAAAGGGAACACCAAGAAAATGCATCTTATTATTGAACTAATAAAACATTCTTTTTAAATACTTTATTCTTTAGTTGCATGTGATGACAATACAACCCACAAAGGTTGTTAAGGGAACTTAAATTTATAAAGGTCTGAATTCTGAATCATATTCAGTATTAAAGTAAAAAAAACACACTACAGGCTGATCCAACTTCGATGTAATGTCTTTGAAACAGGTCAAAAAGAGGCTCAGTAATGGGTGTGGCCTATGAAGAACAGCCTATGGGTTTCCTGCAACGCCTGGGTATGCTTCTGATGAGTCTGATGAGTCTGATGGACCGAAACATGACGTCCCAGATATGCTCCATTTGGATTCAGGTCTGGGAAACAGGCGGGCCTGTCCATTACATCGTCTTGCAGAAACTGCTGACACAGTCCAGCCTCATGAGGTCTAGCATTGCCTTGCATTATGAGGAACCCAGGGCCAATCGCACCAGCATGTGCCGGTCTTGCAAGGGGTCTGAGAATCTCATCTCAGTACCTTATGACAGTCAGACTACCTCTGGTGAGCACATGGAGAGCTGTGTGGTCCTCCAAAGAAATGCTACCCCAAACCATTACTGACCCACTGCCAAACTGGTCTTTGTTTGATGATGTTACAGGAGGCAGAACGGTCTCCACGGCGTCTCCAGACTCTGTCACATGTGCTCAGCGTGAATCTGCTTTCATCTGTGAAGAGCAAAAAATATGTCAAATTGATCGTCAGTCAGTGTTGGACAGTTTGAATACACAAAAGTGTGATTGACTTGGAGTAACAGTGAGTTGTTTAAGCATTCTCTATTTTATTGAGCAGTGTAAATAAAATGATTGATTGATAGTAATGCCCCGTTGTGTTACAGCAAAAATGAATGTGGAACTTGAACAATGTAGTTTTGTGAGTTATTTCTGGCTAGGATTCATTTAAATGACACCTTCAATGGGAAAAGACCTTTTATGATGAGATTAAAATCCACCTTTGATAATCTTCATTTTTGTCCTGGTCGTCTGGGCTAAAGAAAAGGAAGACTTGCCAACGTTTGTGATAATATACTGTAAGTGCTTCCAAAAGGAGCAGCTTGCATATTTTGGAAGGAACTATAAGTTCTGAAACCTATATAGGGGCTAAGGTTGCTCCTCTTCAAACAATTTGCATGTATGTATTTTTGCAGCCCACTGCAGTAGGTATAACAGCAGGAATCCTGGTAGAACCCATTAGCGCCTTTCCTGCAGATAATCACAGAAACCTATTTGCAAAAGAATGACACCAAATTGCACCAAAATTCTAGAAACTCATAACCTTAAAGTCCAAAAAGTTTTGAATGGAAGATCCAAATGCTGCGTCATGCTAAACAACCCTCTATCCCAACTACTTCAGGCTTGTTGCTGTTATCAAATGTTAAATGAGCTCATATCTAACATGCACGTTTGTTTATGTTGTTTGTGTGGTGTTCTGGCTATAATAGAACCTCATTTTTGAGTGTGTTTTTACTTCTTGTTCTTTTAAAAAGGTTTTAAAACATTTCTAACTTTTCTAGTTTCTGGGTTCCTTTTAGTGTGCACCCTAAATATGCAAACGCATGAAAAATGTACTTCTGAGGAGACTTATATTATACTGCTGTTATACTGTTTACAGCCACTGGAGGGAGATACTGAGACATTTTTGCTCATCCGTGCTGAACTTTGGAACTAAAATCCGGGTTTTAACCAATGTGGGTCAAACTTGATAGTTCTAAAGTTGCAGTCATATGACTTCAGCCTGGTTGGATGCGAGTCCAAAAAAAGAAAGAAAGAAAACTATAGAAGAAGACAAAGTGCTGCAGGCGCTAAATCAAAAGTTTTAAAGCGCATGACTGCGTTGAACACGCTAGTACTCTGTGGTGGATTTTTTGCGCACGGTGAGATGGGAGGTCTTTGGAAGAGGCTCCTTTGTTCTGGATGGATTAAAAGGTGACTTCCCTTTTTCCTCACCTGTTTGCGGGGCGATCGCATGGAAGAGCTGGATGGCGGAACTGTGCGACAGACTGCGGGGCAGAGAGAGACGCGGCGCGCCCCCCCGCAGGAGGAACCGAACGCCCACATTCGGAGGAGAGTGGCGGCGGTCAGCTGTCCGGCGCTGTCCGCCGCTCGCCTCGCCATACCCGGAGTCATGGACGCGGAAGGGAGGGTGGACGAGTCCAGACTGAGGATGCACATCTGCAAAAACGGTCCACAGACGCAGAATAATCAGAACCATTTCCTACTCTAACCGCATGTCTTAAAGGAATAGCACAGTTTAACCATCCATAACAGCCTTTATGTTAAAATGTATAGGTCAGATTAAATATTAAGTAATCCCAGAACACTTGTTTTCCCATTAGAAATTCTAATCCAGGGGATTTAATAGATCACTCTGTTCCTTTCTGTTTTGATACTGCATGGTGGTAAAAGCACAGCTGTTGCTTAAGATAGAATTTCCCAGATTAATAATTTTACTAAAATGTCTTTAATTCCGATTACTGTAAAGAATAATAATGCATGCAGACTAATTGAAAGTGCTTGTTTACCTGGAATTTACCATTGTTCAATCCTCTCACATTTTTTTTTACTATTTTTCCTGTTTACTTCAGTTAGAAGCTGCACAAAACAGGCCGCCTAAAAATAAATACAAAAAATTCCTAAAAATTGAAAAGAATATATACGTTTTCTTATTTTAAGAACAAAATTCTTTTTACTAAGGTACATATTTATTAATAAGTTTCTTTTGCTATTGAAAAACCTTTTTGATAAGATAATTTTTATTGCAAGACAAAAAATTAGACATTTTTTTACTTAAAACAAGTCTCTTTTTACTTTCTTAAGATTCCGTTTTTCAGTGTAGGGTTAGGCTATCTGCACCATGAACACTTCACAGGCTCTTGGTTTATTTTTGACAGTCAAAACCAAACCTAGAGAAGCTGCATTCAGCTTCTATGCTCCACAGATCTGGAGCAGACTTCCAGAGAGACTGAGATCCGCTCTAACACTCAATTTATTTAAATCCAGGTTAAAGATCCACCTGCTCTCAGCTGCATTTGATTAGTTTGTAGTCAAAAGTTTATCTATGCTGAATTTAAATGTAATTCTTTCTTTAAATTGTATTGTAATGATTAGTCTTAATATTTCTTTTGAATGTTTCTTTTAATCTTTTATTTAAAGCACTTTGAACTGTCTTTGTGCTACAATTAAACTTCCCTTGCCTACAGCATGAATACATAAATGATATCATTTAGATGCTGTTCATTTGCTCTGACCATGGGATCCCCACAGACCACAGCTAAAGTCAAGTGATGCTTTTGTCTCTTGACTTCATCTGGACTTCATTCCTTCTCTTCCAGAAAGTCATATTTCCTTTCATCAGATCCCCCGGGGTGAAGAGCTCCAGCGTGACTTCTCTGATCAAACAACAGGCACCATTTACAGAGATGGTGGATGAGGAATGAGACGGCAGACTGAATAGTCGGGCAAAAACTGTTTGGTTAGGTTTTATGATTTGGAAATGCATCTAGATTGCGTTTCGGGAAAGAAAAAGTGTGTGTTTCAACTGTTTTGACTAAAACATCAATGGTGGGGAGACCTCGGTCACATGTCTGTGAACAAGAATGTAAAAAACCCACCCATGGTTTTTGAGGTCTGATGACCTTTATGCACATTCCACTGGAACTTTTTTCCCACTAAACAGATAAATCAAAGAATCATCTGAAAGTTTATTAAATAAAATGTTTGAACAGAAGCTTGTCTTTCTGGAAAAGCCTTTCTCGTGTTCATGGGGTGTTGGCTCAGTTGAATTGACTTTTTTATGATAAACCTTTTTTTTTAGGTGGAGCTTCTCCATCAGATCGTGGCCTGGTGTGGCGTTTCCTGTTCGGAATGTACCCGTGCAGTTCCACGGCTTTGGAGCGCTCTCTGCTGCAGGAGCAGCTGTTTGTGCGTTACCAGGTCATGAAGAAGAAGTGGCAGACGTTTCTGCCCTCAGCAAAGAAAATTCACCTCAATGGCACAGACGGTAAAGTCACAAAGTTCTTTTTCCTTTTCTTCTCCTTCCTTTTCTGAAAAAAAAAAAAATAATGTTTATTTTGGTTTGATCCAGTTGAGTTGATCAAAGCCGTCAGGTACTTTGAAGAGAGGGAGGCTGAGGCACAGCAGGAGAACCGATTCCAGTCTGAAGAGGTCCAGGTGAGACTCGCTTTTTTGGAGCTTCAAGCCAAGGTAAGACCAGACTGTGGAGTTTCCTTTTTGTTCAACTGTCTGGATGTCAAAAAGTCAAAATCATTGTGCGCTGACCATTTTATGGAGCCCCTAAAGGGCCAGTGATGAAAAAAAAAAATTGAAGTAAAAAAAAATGTTTTTGAAGTAAAAAAAATTTTTTTTTGAAGTCATAAATAAATAAATAACTGGTGCGCACCAGTTAGTTTCAAATATTAACAGGAGTAATGTTGCTTACTTCGCCTGATACTAACTGGTGTGCACCAGTTAATTATTATTATTTTTTTACTTGAAAAAAAAAAATGTTATTTACTTCAAATGTTTTTTTCATCAATGGCACTTTAGGGGCTCCGTACCATTTTCAATACAATTTCCTTTTTAAGAAATAAGGGGGAGTAAAAAACTGAAGTTACTCTTTAATAGTTTAATCATGTCCTAGTCAAACCCGATTTCTTAATTTTTTCATTCTCAGTCTTTGATAACGCAGATTTTCGACTTTTAAATAAGCATTTTTTGTCAAATTCACACATCAGGTTCAATCTGTGCCTTTTCTGAAGAAATCTTGGTGTTAGAGTTGTAACCTTTAAGATCAAGACCCTTGTTTTAACGGGACTATGTTTAGTTTTCCTCAGACTGCCTTTACAACGTCCCGTTTTTGTCCGGTTGACAGTTTTTGTTTGGAGGCGTCTTTTTTCACCGCGAGGAGCTGCAGGAAGCCATTAGGATCATCGACAAAGATGTTCCCAGAACCAACAGAGATCTAAGCTATTACCAGTGAGTCTTGGCAACCACAACTCCTTAGGAGTGCACTTTCACTCAAAATGTGTGCTTTATGTGCTTTTACCCTTCAAAAATAGAACAGAATAGAATAGAATAGAATAGAATAGAATGTGGATGAGGTCCTGACCAATACTAGTGACTGTCCTTTACCCAAAGATAGCTGAGATCGGCATCAAAAACCTCTGTCACATTCATTAAGGCCGAAGTTGTTAAATATAAAAAAATAGAAAGAAAAAATAGTTTAAAGTAAAAAAGTGCAGCAGTTAGAACCAAATTAGGTGTTTTTACTATACTTTTAAAACCATGGAAACGTTTCATTAAACTCTTTACTGCTTAGACCATAAAACACCTTGGATTTTAAACTTAAAAAAAAAAATCTATGTTTTTCTTTTTGTTTTGTTTAATCTTTTTATATTTCAGGCTTTTTTTTTGTTTTGATGACGATTAAAAAAAAACAATAGATGTAAATTTATGAAGATTTAAAATTTTTGCTAATTTTAGTGAAATCTATAAACATAGTAAGTTGCTGTGGTTGAATATCAAATAAATCTCCCCTTTTTATATTTCTGCAGTATAAATAAAAAAAGCTTTTTTTAAATACCTTCCTATCATGTTCCTTTAAAAGGCTTTTTATGTATTTTAGTCAATGTTATGTGTGACAGTGTATGCCTAAAACTTCCTAAAATTGACTGAGATTGAGGGTTGGAATTAAGATAATTTTATTTTTACGCACTCCTTTTTCATTTTCTGTCCATGATGTTTATTTAAGTATTTTATTTTGTGTTTGAAAATAAAGGGGAAATCAGTCAATTGAAGGGATTTTAATTAATTTCCCTCATACTTTCTCACATATTTTTAATTTAAAACCAAAAAGCTAATCTTAAGCGTTTTTCTTAAACTTTTATGTTTGATTATTTTATGTTGGAACCATCAGTTTGAGTATTCAGAAACATTGAGTCAAAACTCTATCTTGTTCTTTGTTTATTTGCATGTTTGCATTAGAATTCTTGTGCATATTGATCTTGGGATTTTATCATATAAATACATGTAAAGAGCCCTCTATGGTCAGGATTTTCTTAAGAATAGACCTCCTTGCATCAACACTTTATACTTTGGTCATGAGATTCTGTGTCTTAAATATAAACAAATATTTTTGATAATTTTCTAAACACCGATCATTCCCATGTACAGGAATGAAGGCTTAGGAAACCTACTGGTACTGAGAGATATTCTCATCACTTACGCAGCGTTTCATCCAGGTAAATAGTATCTCACCTGTCTTACTTTCAATCAAACACAGGCATAGATGCTGTTTGTTCTGAAGTTTGCCTTCCTTTTTTTCTCCAGAGGTGAGTTATGCCCAAGGGATGAACGACCTGTGCAGTCGTTTCCTTGAAGTTCTGGACTGTGAGATTGACACCTTCTGGAGTTTTTCCTGCTACATGGAGAAGTTTTCCAAAGATTTCCAGGCTGACGGTCTGCACAGGAAAATTGGTAAAAGATAAAGGTTTATTGCAATGACCTAAACTGTGCAGATGACTGTGCGCTAAAGTTAAGGAGCAGTCTATTTGGAAAAGTCAGAGAACAGCTGAACCTCACTTGGTAATAGATAAATGGCATATATTTGTATAGCTACCTTCCTTGAATCCCCAAAGCGCTTTACAGTCACAAACCTATTCACACACACACTCACACACTGGTGGCGGCTCCACTGCCGAACACCGGCGCCAACCTTCCACCAGAGGCAAGGTGGGGTTCACTGTCTTGCCCAGTGTCTTGCTTGGGAATCAAACCTGCAATCTTACGATCAGGGGTCGACTGCCCTAACCGCCGCCCTAACATTATTAAAATCAATTTATTTAGTAGAATAACAGATGAACAAAATACGAAAGAAATTAAGAAAACAATTTAAGACTTTAAAACATGTATTCATGCAAACTTTCCACAAATAATTGCAAACCTGAGCAGACTTTTGACTTTAAATGAGCAATTTTATTACGTTTGAATAGGAAGACTGAGAAAAACAGGGTAAAACTATTAACTTACATAAAGAAAGCATGACAAGAACAGGATCAAACTGAAGCAGTCGCTCTGTGAATTGTGACATTAACCCTTGTGCTATCCTATGACACCCCTCTTACATTGACGTGTTCTCCCTACCATGACAAAGGTAGATAAAGGTGGAGAGGATTTCATGTAATCCATGGACACCAGTGAAGATCACACATCATTGAAGAAAAAATGTTCAGAGTACTGTATAGTGGGTCTAGATGACCTCAATCTCAATGTTAAAGTGCCTAGGATAGCACAAGGGTTAAAGTACTGAATCCCAAATCTGCTTTAGTCCTTTAGACATAGTTCTTCTGTGTAAAAAGTTTTGAAATTTGTGAAAAAGTCCACAGAGCAGTTATTTTATATCGCAACAGTAGAAGTAAGTAGTGGTAGTTTCTCAGTCTTGGACATTTAATTGGAGAAAAAGTCAAGAGCAGAGTATGATTAACACCCTAAAATGTCGTTTTTATTATTTTTTTATATTTTTCAGTTTGGTGCTTTTTCACTTTAAAAAAAATAACAGCTGCTGTTCCCAAGTTGATTTGTTTTCTGTTAGACAATTAGCTTAGTTGTATGATTCCTATTGTTATCACATTATTATTACCATTATTACCGCCTTAAAACATCAGATGAAAGCACAACAGACTTGTAGAATTTTAAGCTTATTTTATTTTCAAAATATAAGCTCAAAAAAAAGGTTAGATAAACTGGTGTTGAATTGCTTTCAGAGCTTGAGGCAGCCCTGCTAAAGGAATTGGACCCTCCACTGTATGCTCATTTGGCCAAAGACAACATGGAGAGCTTGACCTTCTGCCACAGGTAAATCTTTAAAGCCATCGTCAATGTTTTTTTTTTTCATAGACTCCATAACATGTTTGTATCCATGCATCTGTTCCTCTTCTGAGGTGGCTTCTGCTCGGTTTCCAAAGAGAGTTCGAGCACAGTGAAGCTCTGCGCTTGTTTGAGATCCTGAGTTGTGACCACCTGGAGCTCATCTCACAGCAGGTGGACCGGGCGCGTCATCATGAGAGGCTAGCACAAGAAAACATAGCAGGTGAAACGCGGGGAAGAGGGCACCTGGAGCCTCTAAAAACTCTCACATTCACGTCTTCTCCCTGCGATGTTTGCAGAAGATAGTCCAGAGTCGGAGCTCCACACTATCAACACAGACTTCACCTTTGAGCTCTTTGTCTGTGCAGCCATTCTGCTGGATAACAGAGAGTCTCTTCTGCAGTGCAGAGATGACGTCCAGCTCATCCAGTTTACCAGCAGGTTTGTTCGTGCGCATTTGAGGCATAACCATGCATTCCTTTTGACTGACAAAAGCACTGGCTTTCTGTGCAGTTTACACAGAAAACTGGATCTGAACAGCACGCTGCAGAAGGCAGAACGCCACTTCTATAACTACTGCAAGAGCTGTTCCTGGGATTATATGAACGGACGCTGCAGAGTGAACACAAACACACAGGAAGACTTCATCGATCACCTCCGTAGCTTTTTCGCTCTAAAGCGTTAGCTTAAAGGGGTCAATACACTGTAATTTTTAGGAAAAAAAAGTACAATCACAATGTGTAGTTTGAATGTTTAAATGGCTTTTTTTATTTCTGAGGGAAACATTTTAATCACTAGTGGCTGCTCTTGTTAATATATTATATTATTAATGTCCCATTATGTAATATTTAGGATCCTCGTGAGGGCAGTGACACCTTTTTGTCATTTGTTGTCACTGTATAGTATTTATTATATAAAGGAAGAGAAAAAGAAAATAAAAAAAACTTGTCAATTGACTTTTTTTGCTTTCATGATCATATATGTTCTATCACCTTGCTTAAAATAAAGGTGTCTGATGAGGTTATGCAACACGGAAGCATTTGTAGGTGTAGTGTGTTGCAGCAGGTGGTGTCTTCGACACACTACAGTTTTATTTAAGGCCTGAAGTGTCTGAAGAGCCAATGTGACAAGAATAGATGAACTTTAACTGTGCCCGAAATAGAGAATGAAACTCATAAAGTGTGTTCAGCACCAAAAGAAATCACCTGAATGGAACTGCTAAAATGATTAAGATTCTCTTGTTAGGCAAAGTAACACCGTTGTTTAGACTCATGTTCAAATAAAAAATATTCTTTTATTTGTAATGTGCTTGCAAAATTGCAGATTTGAAGTCAAGAGTGTTTTGGAAGAATGTTTTAAGTAAAGTAAAAGTAGTTCAATGCACACATTCAAAAACAAAGACATTCACATATGTATTTATATGGCCGTCTGGGAGCCTTCAGAGATCAGAATAGCAAATGATCGTCCAGTGAGCAGAAATGAGGCTCTAGAACTTTCCTCTGCGGAGTCATCTGACAGCTGGTTGGCTCTTCCCTGCACAGAACTCTATTTACGTGGGGGGGCAAAGACTCTCGGTCTTTCAGTCTGCTCACCAGGAGAAGGGAAGGAGTGCTGGAGAGGAGTTCAGACAGCCGTGCGGAGTGTTGGGCAAAAGCCAACTGTGATTTGAACTCAGTAAAATCTCAAGGCTCTAACTACACAAGGTAACCGGCAAAAACAACCATGGCCTGGCTGCCAAAGCATGTCTTGCTCAGCTCTCTTTACAGCTCTCTACAGAAGGAGTTAGACTGTATTTGAAATGTGGTCCTTGCAGGTTTGCATGTCACTTTCTCAAACTATGACTTCTAAAGCACTCAAAAGAAATCCAAACTTGAAATGTATATTTAAGCAGGTCCAGTTGCAGAAATCTGTGTAACTTAACCAAACCATGTCAGCGTTTTCTGCTCTGAGTTACACAACTGCATAGAAAATGATCATTTAAAAACATGTACCGGTTGCAGCAGTTGTATGCAAATAGACAAAATAGTTTGTCTATTCAGTAGGACAGAACTCAATCAATTCATGAAACATTTTTTTTAGCTTGGGGTCATTCTTGATTGGATATCACAGAGGCATCATTTCTAAATAATAACACCCCCAAACATCTGGTTTTACAAAACGCTTTTGAAATATATACTGACTTGTTAGTTGTCTCAGATACTTTTAGAAAGTTCTGTTTTTTTTCTCTCAGCATTTTAAGGAAGCATGTCATGTTGAGTTATTTGTAATTGATTTGCACCTTTTTAGCCATTCTTAATGCAATGGCATCTGAATTTCAATTCTTCAGAAAAGGTTCATCTAGACGTCCAGTCACCCTGACGAACAGAAATACTGCAAGAACATTACCTGGATGAAGGAAAATCTGTGAAAAAACATGACATAATGTTAAATTGTTGGAAAAGTCTGTCTAAAAAACTCATAAGACAGAGAAGGAAGGCAGTATGATCACAGAATTCCTGCTTGAAATATAGTCAAAAAAGTACATTTTAACTGATAACATATGTATGAAACATAAATATCTGAGTTTGAATGAAGTCAAAAAATCAAATGTTACAACATTTTTTGTTTTGTCAAAGATGTCCAAAGGTCCAGCAGTAGGAATTGATCTGGGAACCACATATTCCTGTGTGGGAATCTTTCAACATGGCAAAGTGGAGATCATTGCTAATGACCAAGGAAACAGAACCACGCCCAGTTATGTGGCCTTTACTGACACAGAGAGACTCATTGGAGATGCGGCCAAGAATCAGGTGGCCATGAACCCAGCCAACACTGTGTTTGGTAATTATTCTGACTTTACACACACTTCAATCTCTATTATTCAGTGTCTCATTTAGTGTCCCTTTTATTTTACTTTTAAATTTACCCAAGATGCCAAGCGTCTGATTGGGCGCAAGTTTGATGACGCAGTGGTTCAGTCTGACATGAAGCACTGGCCTTTCAAGGTTGTGAACGACTCCTCCAAACCCAAGGTTGAAGTTGAATATAAGGGTGAGATTAAGACCTTCTACCCTGAGGAGATTTCCTCCATGGTTCTCACCAAAATGAAAGAGATCTCCGAGGCTTACCTGGGCAAGGTAAATAAATAACCAACAGAGCACCAGAAAACCAACCCAGGACACATCCAACACTAAACTAAACTATAACAAATAATCTGGATGTCTTCTGAGCCTCATTAATCAATGCTATGCTATAAAATAATCAAATATCTGTCTTTTTTTTTAGTCTGTGACCAATGCAGTTATCACCGTTCCAGCTTACTTCAATGACTCTCAGCGTCAAGCTACTAAAGATGCAGGAACCATTGCTGGACTTAATGTTCTCCGGATTATCAATGAGCCCACAGCTGCAGCCATTGCTTACGGCCTGGACAAAAAGGTAAGGACCTAGCTGACCGCTAAAATACGAGCCAAATGCAGTTATGCTCTATTTCTTGTTCATCTTAGGTTGGTGGTGAGCGAAACGTCCTCATCTTTGACCTTGGAGGAGGCACTTTTGACGTGTCAATCCTGACAATAGAGGACGGCATCTTTGAGGTCAAGGCCACAGCGGGTGACACACACCTGGGAGGCGAGGACTTTGACAACCGCATGGTCAACCACTTCATCACAGAGTTCAAGCGCAAGTTCAAGAAGGAAATCACCAACAACAAGCGAGCAGTGCGCCGTCTGCGTACGGCATGCGAACGTGCCAAGCGCACACTCTCCAGCAGCACCCAGGCCAGCATTGAGATTGACTCCCTGTATGAGGGCACTGACTTCTACACCTCCATCACCAGGGCGCGTTTCGAGGAGCTCAATGCAGACCTGTTCCGTGGAACCCTTGAGCCAGTGGAGAAAGCCCTTAGGGACGCCAAGATGGACAAGAGCCAGATCCATGATATTGTTCTTGTGGGTGGCTCCACTCGCATCCCCAAGATTCAGAAACTGCTACAAGACCTTTTTAATGGCCGAGACTTAAATAAAAGCATTAACCCTGATGAGGCTGTTGCCTATGGTGCAGGTGAGTCCCTACACATTAAGTGTTGCTTTTATATTGAAATTCAATAAAAGAAAAGTTTTCTATGTCTGTGTCTGGGCCCCCTTCACAGCTGTGCAGGCGGCCATTTTGGCTGGGGATAAATCTGAGAATGTACAGGACCTACTCCTGCTGGACGTCACGCCTCTGTCGCTGGGAATTGAGACAGCTGGAGGAGTGATGACTGTCCTTATCAAAAGGAACACCACCATTCCCACGAAACAAACCCAGACCTTTACCACCTACTCAGACAACCAGCCTGGTGTGCTCATTCAGGTCAAACAGATAGCAGATAAAGTTCACACCAATACTCAGAATGTTAAGAATGTTTGCTGACAGATCCAGATGTGTTTCTGATAAACAGGTTTACGAAGGGGAAAGAGCTATGACCAAGGACAACAACATCTTGGGCAAGTTTGAACTGACTGGTATTCCACCTGCTCCCAGAGGAGTCCCGCAGATTGAGGTAACCTTTGACATCGACGCCAATGGCATCCTCAACGTGTCAGCAGTGGACAAAAGTACTGGAAAGGAAAACAAGATCACCATCACCAATGACAAAGGTACTGGAGATGTTTAAGCAGTTTTAGGCTAATGATGTATGAAAACCAAGAAGACATTCTAAGTGATAGTCCTCGTCATCTACACTTTGCATTTCGCTTTTCCATAGGACGACTGAGCAAGGAGGATATTGAGCGCATGGTGCAGGAGGCAGAACAGTTCAGAGCTGAGGATGAGTCTCAGAGAGACAAAATCACAGCCAAGAACTCCCTGGAGTCTCTGGCCTTCAACATGAAAAGCACAGTTGACGATGAGAAGCTTCAAGACAAAATCAGTTCTGAAGACAAAAAGATCATTGTGGACAAGTGCAATGAGATCATCACCTGGCTGGACAAGAACCAGGTGAAACTATCAACTAGGAATCGTTGTACTAAAAGTTCCTCTATAGCTATGACTCTCTTCAAAGAAGGTTTTACTAAAGGAAATAACAATTATCAATTTTCCACTTCCCTTTTGCTTTTTGCATAATAAACTTTCAGGCTTTGTGAGGTTTTTTTCTTCTTCTCTGTTCGCAGATGGCAGAGAAGGATGAGTATGAACACCAGCAGAAGGAACTGGAGAAGGTGTGCAACCCGATTATTTCCAAGCTGTACCAGGGTGGTATGCCTGGAGGAATGCCAGGAGGAACGCCTGGGGGCTTCCCTGGTGGAGCTGGAGCCTCCTCTGGCCCAACTATTGAGGAGGTCGACTGAAACAACTTTTAGCCTCTCTTAAATTTTGATCAATCTAAAGAGGTTCAACTCGCTGGAATTATTGCATTAATGTAGCAAATTAGCAAAAGGTATACGTTGTTGCAAAAATGCCTAAAAATTAATTTTGCTTAAAGCATTTCAAGGATTCTTACCAACATACAACCTTTGTTATGATGTTTGGTTAATGCAATAAAAGTTTGCAAAGTTCATCATGTCCCACTGTTTTTTATGTAACTGAGAGCATCCTGTTTATGCGTGAACAGTAAGGCCCAAATGTTGCTTCTTAAACATGAAAATAGAGAATGTGTCACTAAACACATGAAATAGTTGGAATTTGTATTTTTTCGTTTGTTGCCAAGCATTCTTTATCCAAATTAGCAGCTGTCAAAATGCTGAAAACCTCATTTTTCTAAAGCATTTTTATCCCATGAAGTGTTCAATGCAAACATCCAATCTCTAATGAATGCAGTTGAATTTAGAATTATTGTTGAATGAAATGAAAGTATCTTACTCCCAAATCTCAAAATTAGAGTTTAGCCATAAACTGTATTAGAACTTTTCAACCAGATGGTTTCTTCCCACGCTGGGACAGCTGAGTCTTGGCTGGGGGGGAGTGAATTGAAATCTCAGGGTCAAACCTAAAGAATAAAAGCTCATGTCAGACTCAGCCCACACACACAGGAAAGCGCAACACCGCAGTCTCAGCAATGTTCTTGCTCATAAGCTGTTTGGCTCTTGTGGCCTCTGCACTGGGTGAGTGAGGAATCCTGCAATCTTGCAGGTTGTTAAGTCTGTGAGAAACTTTAAGCTATGCCAGAGAACATGTGGTGGTAGTTTTGGCTTTATATTTGCCTCTAGCAATAGATTAAAAATTGCAATCTTAATAAAAGATTGCTTTAATGCAGTTTATAACATATCCAAATAAGAATATAACCTTTACTTGCTCACCTTAGGGTGTGGAGTGCCCAGTATAAAGCCCCAAGTGAGTGGATACAACAAGATCGTTAATGGGGAGAACGCTGTGTCAGGGTCATGGCCCTGGCAGGTTTCACTTCAGGTTAGTAGTTCATTTTCTGCCCCCAGTGTGGCTTTGCTGTGATGACATAACACCACATGAGCGAGTACCAAAACAAAAAAGGTTTAAATGTGCTTGTTTCTTTAAGGATGGCAGAGGTTTTCACTTCTGTGGAGGATCCCTGATCAGTCAGTACTGGGTGGTCACTGCTGCTCACTGTCGTGTGTCGTAAGTATTTAAAGCGCAGCAATGAACCACAGCAGAAGCTGCAGATGAGCAACATGAGTATTTTTGTTTTTATCCAGTCCAACAAGCCATTATGTGATTCTGGGGGAGCACGATCGTCAGTACAACAGTGAGCAGATCCAGGTCAAGAACATTGCCCGGGTACGGAAAGACTTTGTGGAGCTTTAATGAATGGAACTGATTCCAAAAAAAAAACATTTCAGTTTGACTTATTTTTCCCATTTCTCTGAGTAGGCCATCACTCACCCCTACTACAACGCCAACAACTTCAACAATGACATCACCCTGCTGAAGCTGTCCTCGCCAGCACAGCTGACGGCCCGTGTTTCTCCAGTTTGCCTGGCCTCCTCCAGCTTAAGCATCCCTTCTGGAACCAAATGTGTTACCACTGGGTGGGGCAGGACTGGACAAACCTGTACATGAACACAAAAAGGATTTTGTTTTTAGGCAAAAATTAGCAGGAAAAACAAATAGCATTGCAGCACATTTCTTACCTCTTGTTCTTTCCTTCCCTCAATTTTTTTGTTTGTTTGTCAGCAACCCCTCGCTACCTCCAGCAGACTGCACTGCCTCTGATGAGCCCTGATCAGTGCAGGGCTTACTGGGGTTACAGCAGAATCACTGATGCCATGATCTGCGCTGGTGCCTCTGGAGTCTCTTCCTGTCAGGTAACAGTTAGTTACACAAAACACCTCCTGTTATAATGTTCTATCACATGAATCAACAATCCCATTTCAGGGTGACTCTGGTGGCCCTCTGGTCTGTGAGGCTGGGGGTGTGTGGACCCAGGTGGGTATTGTTTCATGGGGCACCTCCAACTGCAACGTGTATGCCCCCGCCGTCTACTCCCGTGTGTCCTACCTCCGCAACTGGATCGACCAGACGGTTGCTTCCAATTAACGGTGTTACGCAAAGAAACGTGATTGCTGAGTCATTTTATCCTGAATAAGTCACAACTGAATAAACCAAATGCATTGAAAGTCATTGCAGCTGACCTCACACTATGTCGCTGTTTTGGTCAAATAATCCTTTCAAATCCTGTGGTGATTCTTGAAGCTTTCAAACATTATACGTTGTTTTCACATGTTACACCTTGCATTAATACATATTCACTGTGCATCATGTTTACTTGGAGTTGTGTTTTTTTAATAGAAAACCATTAAACATATTTGCACTTGACAGAATTTTTATGTATGTACCACAGTAAGGGTAAAAAGAGTAAAACATTTCGCAAATCATCCAAAATTTTAATTGAAATTTTAATTGCATTTTAATTGAAAAAAGTAATAAAATTGACAAACTACTTGTCTTATGTGACTGCAAATACAGCAATTTTTCTTTAAAAGTGACATATTGCATATTACTTTTTTTTTTAGTTAGCTAAAAACAATAATCGATATATTACATTTTAAATTGCTGCACTCCTTTAAGAGTCTGCATAAATATACATTTATAGGCTTAAAGTGACTGTTTGCAATTATCATAAGAGCTTTTGAGCTTGGTGGAAACTTTAGCCAACTTTTTCTGACTAACATACTCTCATTTAGTGTCACAAAATGTACTTTATAGTCTTAATTTAGTTCAAAAGGAAAAGAAAAAAGCAATACCAATGGTAATTTTGCATTTTTTACAAAAACTTTATAAGGAGATTTTATTCTGAGACCAAATCATGTGTATACAAAATTCCATCTCAATAGCATAATGTAAATGACAGAAAAATCACATTTTTACATTCATTAAATGTAAAGATGTTGCTGATTAGAAGCTGCTCTGCTTTGTGACAGCAATAAAGTGAAGAGTAGGAAAGTTCAATAAAGACAGACACAGAAAGGTCCAGCAACCAGAAACATGGAGACAAGATCCCTGAAACGTAGATTAATATGGACTTAGTGTTCCTTTGCAGGAACATTTTCAATAATAATAATAAATCCTTAATAAATCTTAATAAACCATAATAAATCCTCTGTAAACATGCAACATACTTTTTTTGTTGTCATGTAGTATTGTTTTTTGTAAAATCACACCAAAAACTTGTTATAATGCTAATTTATTGGGGGTTTTTTTTAGATTGTCAGGCTAACATGCTGAGGTCAGCTTACCAAAAAGAAGCTACATAAACCAGTGCAGGTCAGAGAAACCCAATGAAAACCAAAATAAATCTGGTTCATTTGTGAACCAACATGACTGACTCATTCTGCAAACAGTCTTTAAAGAATTGGAGAGTTTTGCATCATTGCATTGTCAGCATATCTGGCCACAGTACTGTGCTGCCTCTTAGTGGAGCACTGATGTCATTACTATCATTTCTATTTTCTGCTTTTGTTTATTTCTTTATTAGACTTCTTAACCAAAAAGACTTCTCTACTCAAATGGGTTACATTCAGCCTACAATATAATCTGAAGAAAAAATGCTTTAAGTGAAATGGAGCCATTATGGGATAACAGCCACACAATAAAACCAAGTGTGATTTGTTTTTCATATCCAGTCTGAGCAGCACCTTACACCAGCATTACAAATATATTCTTTTACACCAGCATTACAAATATATTCTTTTACACCAGCATTACAAATATATTCTTTGTGCATTTTTTTGGTCTAAAACTTTCTTAGTTGGCACACTTTAAACATGTTCATGTTCAAAGAATCGAATATAACTGTGTGACAATAATGGACATTGAATCTTTTATTGTTGCTCTTCTATAACATTTCAGATTCAACCATTTTGCATTTTTAGTTCAAAAGGAAATGTCACACAGAAGGAAATATTTGTTGCTTTGGTATATAACTTATTTTATTATATATTTGGACATCTATCTCAAATGAGTTTTTATTTAAAGTTAATCTTCTGTTAAGTTGCAACTCTTAATTTATGTCAACAAAGTTGAGCCAAATTTAAACATGAAGGAAGTCAGAACAAACTGTACACAGACTTAGATATCCAGAAAGTGGAGACTTTCAGTGATCCTCTTTATTTCATTTATCTAACAGATATGCAAATGACTAATGAAAACTCCATTTACAGCCTTTTCTTTTTAATTTATTTATCCAGGTATTTACACAATAATGAATTCCCACATAAGAACAGCATCAAACATTTGAATTCCCATCATATTCTAGGAGTTTAGTTAATGCTTTCTTCTCAATCTGTGCAGAGGTTGAGTGCTTCAACAGCTTATATCAAAGCCACTGGTCACCATGGAGACAGAAGAGCATCCATCCTGATCCAGGGAGCCAAAACACCAGCAGCTAGTGATCATAGAGTTCCTTCATTTCCTTCAGGATCTTGATGCTCTCGTTGTATCTCAGCTGGTTCCTGCTGGAACACTCCTTCCATCTGAGCAGAATGTCAAAACTAGTGAGTGCAACAGTTTCCAATACACTGGCTACATACCGTAAATTGGTAAGAATTTATGCAGGCTTGGTCCTTAGGAAGGATTTGAATTGAGTATTTTGCTGGAGATTAGTGAATTACAATTGTGTACCGAATTGTAATAACAGAAGTAACACAAAATCCCTAAATCCTTATAATCATTAGGATAGAAAAATGTCAACAAGCACAGGAGTGCTACTCATTTTGTTTTTATTGACTTACTTTTGTCGTATCTTTTTCCAGCGTTCCATATGGTCAGACCGGAGAGGTTCTGGTGAAGACACTTCTGTAAACTGTGGAAAAACAAATAACAAAAGAAAAATTGCAATATTTCCATTCAACCACTTTTCGAATAATGGAATATTATTAAAAAATAAATATGCTAACCAGATATTTGGCAATGTCCTTGGTGACGGCGGGTTTTTCCACCAGTGGGATCCTGAGATTGACGGGTTCACCGGAAGAGCTGACTTGGCAGAGATTGGGAGAAGGGAGTCGATACACGTTTTGACCTTTACCATTGATCATGTCAGTAACCTGAAAAAAGGGGATACAGTTTTTTAGAAAGTCATATGCTAAAACTGTTCACCTTTTTGCTAACATTTTCGATAACTGAAAAACTTCATAGAATTAATGCACAATATTCCTTACTCATAATTTACTCTTGATTTTAAAACAGGACGATGCTTAAACCTTAAAATCAATAATAAATTAATAAGGAACAGAACAATTTGTAAAACAAGCAGATGTTTGAAATTAAATAATTAATTGGTTTTAAACGTTAGTTTTATTTTTAGCTTTACATCTTAAAGGTTTAAAACCAAAACTTCTGATTTCCGGCATTTACAGGGATTCTGGCCGTATTTATAAAAATCTTACTTTATTGGTTAGATTTGCTGCTTTACAAAGATGAAGAATGCTCTCAATGGTATTGTGATGATGAATTAACAAAGAGATTGGTGAATTTTCCCTATAAACACATAATATTGTCCTTGCTGGACATGTACATGTTGGACACGTTGGACAGCCCCACCTCTTCCTCTGTCATGCCGGGCGGGGAGCCGGGGGAGGCTATAGACTCTCGAACAGAAGGATTGTTTTTCATCCAGGCACGGCAGATCGGATACAACGGGGTGCTGGTGTTAAACTGAGCCAAATCGACGCTGCGATCAAACAGCTTAATGATGTAAGCATCTGGGAGCAAAACACATAAAATAGAAATGCTTATTAACAATTGAAAACCTGCTGTGAAAGAAAAGCTTGCACACATTAAAGAGCAAAGTCAGGGTCAAATTTACTTTGTTTATGCTGATTAGTCTCTGGTATTCCCTCTTCCATCTCTTTCCTTTTCTTTCTACGGTGTTGTGGAAATCGAGTTGATTGTCTGAAGAAAAAAAAAAAAAGAAAAAACACATCAACAGTAGGAACAGTACAGGACATAAAAAAAGTATAAAAGACATTAACCCACGTTCAGAATATAGAGACTTACCTTTTTCCAGCAGATGATGGAGACAAATCCCTGAAGAGAGCAGAAAGGGTGTTATCTCAAAACAAGACATTCATTTGATCATTATTTTAAAAAAAAGAAGTATTCTAATGTACTGTACAAAGCTTTAGTATCCTGTATAATATACTGTATACCAGTGGTCCCCAACCACCGGGCCGCGGACCGGACACTTGGCACCGGGCCGCGGACCGGACACTTGGCACCGGGCCGCGGAGCGGTTCCAGGCCGCGGGAAATTTTTGCTCCGGGACGCACAGAAAGAAAAAATAATATCCATTTTATTGTTTTTTTTCCGACAAAAACGTTTTATTTTGAAAAGTGACCGGATTCACTTTGTTACATCTGTCACACTTAACGCACGTCAAAGTCGCGACACCAAACATCAGGTGATAAACCCCACTAAAATTAAACCCAAACAACCAAAGTGAGCAAAAAACAAACTTCTTTAGAAAATTGCTTTGACAAGGGGAAAATTATAATTATTATTGTTATTATCTTTACTAAAGAGAAAATACCACCCCCGGTCCACGTTAAATCTGTCTTGCGTTGCACCTCAAACCCCCCCCCCCCCCCCTTCTTGTGCCCCCCCCCCTCCCCCCGGTCCGCGGTAAACGTGCCTTGCGTTGTACCGGTCCACGGTGACAAAAAGGTTGGGGACCACTGCTGTATACTACAGCTTTATACAGTATATTAGAATATACATCAATTCCTCCTCACTTGTAATTAAACAGAACCAAAGAAAAATTTACTGAGCTTACTTGTTTAAAGAATCCACAGATATTTTCCCAGGATCATTTTCGTTTGGATCCCTGTTTAAACCATAACGACAATTTTTAGACAGTAAGGAGCGATCACTATGATAATAATAATAATATTAATAATAAACTTCATTTGTATAGCACCTTTCAAGATAAAAATCCCAAAGTGCTTCACAGTACAACAGAATTTAAAAAGAATTCTGAAAAAGCATCACAGCAGTTTCACTAACTTTTCATGTTCGCTCTTCTCTACAAGTCCTTTCAGCACAGCATCCAGTCTGCTGCGTGCTCCGCTTTCCTCCAGCTCTATCATAAAAACAGAAAACATGGATGACCATAAAATTATTGCAATTAAAAGATATGTGCAATTAATTTTTCCATGTAGTTCCCAAAACCTTAAATATTTTGGATGGTAAAAAAAAATAGAAATCTGACTTTTTTGAAGATACAAAGTACTATATTGACTCTAGTGGTTCCTAAACAATATTTACACACAATTTATTAAGCTATACTGTACCAAAATTCTACATTTACAAGAAACGATTGGATCACAACCGGATTATGACAACTATGCAAAAAATTAAACGAAATAACTCACTAGGGGTGGGATCATACAAATTAAGGACTCCTTTTCAATCAATAATTACAACTTGACTTTAGTTAGTAATCATATAGAATAAATCTAATGTGACTGACGTGTGTATTCTCTGCATCATTGAAGAAAAATTGATTGAGGATTATGAGTAATTACTGTTATTTTCTTCTTACATTTTTTTAATCAATGCATTTCATTATTTCTGTGTTTGATAAAACTGTGTGATTTCTTTTTTTGTACAGTCTACAATTAATGCTTGAAATAAACCAATGGATCAATCAATTAAATAGACATTTTTAACTAGGGGTTAGGACTTACACAAACCCCGATTAAACAATTAAACTACACTTAACTTGTTTAAACGTTTGTTCTAATAAACCAAATGTTATAGTATTTTTACACATAATATATGTGCTTAATTAGTTTGGTTTTCCCCCTACAAAATACAATATAAAAAATAATTTGAATTTTTTATTTTATTCCTTTTTTACTGCCAGAGCTTTCGGTGTCTCTGTGAAGCTCTTTTGAACTAAAGGTGTCTGATTAAATAAATAAAAAACTGTACATTCGTGAATGCTCCGGTTTTTTAAGGAGTTTTTCCTTACCGCGAAGGGGGTCAGGGATGCCAGTTTAGTTTAGTCTGTTAGTTCATTTTAGTATTTTCCTATTGAATTCTATGTATTCGTGATTCTTTTGATTTTATGTTTCACTTTTGGACAGATTACCGAGACGACTGTTGTGAATTTGGGCTATACAAATAAAATTGAATTGAATAGTCTTACCTGGCCTTTCCGACTTGATTTTGACGTGGTGCATGGTGTCAAATATTTCCCAGGGGGTAAAAACAGATCTGCGTAGTAGATCAGTAACTACAGGTAGTCTCAGTTTAATTTGTTTTAAAACAAACAAACATGCACCGAAACTAGCTGCGCTCCTTCTTCAGTTAGCTAACCTTTGCGTTAGCCGCACCCCAAACTCTTAAAATTACGCCACAAATATTTATCTACATATATTTAATTATTACATTGACACGAAGAGAAACATTTTTGCCCTACCAACTACATCTATGTAACAACAATATTACACTGTTAACGCTCTGTTCGATGTGGTCAAGTAGTGTTATGGATCAGCTAGTAGCTAAACAACCGTTGCTAACTGTGCGGTTTTTTTTTTTACCCAGAAGTATCCCTGTCAAGGTTTTCTCTTCCGCGCGCTGTAGACTCTATGATCTGATTGGATGCTTCGTGAGCAAAATCTTACTATTATTGGACAACTGTTCTGTCCATTATTCAAAACTCAGCGCCTGATTGGTCAATATCCACAAGCTATGTTCTTTGCCGTAAACAAACGCTGCAGCTTTTCTGGTTTCATCCATCTTGTTAGGCGTACTTTATCAAAAAGTCAACTAGGTAGGTTTTTTTTTTCTTTTTTCACAAAATCTTAACTTTTGGTCTCGTTAATCTGTGTCATTGGTGTTGTACGTGTTTGTTATGGGTCATTTGTGTTGCTTGATGTTATGGTGTGGACGTGCAAATCCACTGGATTTTGTTATCATCCCACCAATGAGCAGAAAAGTACAGTTAGTTAGAGAAGAGAATTAGAAGTAAAAATAATAAACATACAACTTATTTTATGCGTTTTACCATTGCTTATTTTTTTTTTTTTTATAAAACTCAGGAGACATTAAAGTTTTTATTTAAACAACTAGCATAGGCTATAGTTGAAATAAAAAAAAAAAATTATTGTTATTGTTATTCTGTTCTCACAGGGCAGAAATTTCCTCTGCCACCATCCATGGAAAGAACGGCACACAAGCAATCATCCAGCAAGCAACTCATGTCAAAGACAAAGAACAGAAGTGTTAGTACTAAAGATAGCTTCATTAACATCTTTGTTGTCAAGTCAATTCTAACTATAACTTCATGCATGTCATACTTTTTGTACTTCTTACAGACTTGCAGTCCTGGCCACACAAGCAGGAGATGCAGTGGAAAGTTACAATCATGTGCTCAGAAAAATCAGAAACTGTTAATGAAACATGATCGCCCTGTTTCTTCTACTGGTGGACAATCTGTCGCTGCTGAGTCTTGGCAGTCCCCTGACCACGCATCTCGTGTTGGTAGCAACACTCCTGATATGGAGGAAGGAGATCAGCCTCTCAGGTCTGAGGCTTCCAAAGATTCCTCAGGAGTTCAGCAAGATTCTGTGCTGGCTAAGTGCGTAGCATGCTGTCTAGTTTCATCACAATCTTATTTCATATTTAGTCTTTTAACGTTGCTCAACAAATCCTTGACCTTTGCCTTTTGAAGATACATCGAGCGTTTTCGACATGGTCTGCCTCAGAGTCGGAAACAGCGCCAGCCAGTGACTCCTGTCTCTGGAGAAGAGCAGGAACCTTTGTGGTGGATGTTCCACTCATCATCTCCCTGTGGAACACAAACTAAAACATTACATAAAGGTACATTTTATCTCTCACCTTTGTACCCGATAATCAAACAGTTAGTTCATAATAGTGTATGTTTATTATCATCTGCATGATCTTACTATCCCTGGACAGATGACCACGATTCTGCTGCCACACATGATGGATCCATCACTGTGAGTTCACTGGAATCAGTCACAGCATAAAGGGTTATGCTACCTTTAGTTTTTATGTTCGTCTGGATTTCTAATAGATTAGTCAAGACAAACAATTTATTCCTTAACCGGGACAGTTATAAACATTTGCATTTCAGTTCACCACTCTGTTTTTAAAACCTTGTCGTGTGTTTATTGGATCCCTGGTTATCCAGTGTTTACCTGCCACTGTCAAATAAATCAAGGAAAACATTGTTGATTTTACAAGGTTGAACTGTGCGGATTATAAAACATGTTTTTCTGTTCCATGCATGTTCTTTTAGGGACTGTCAGGTGTTTACATTTGTTTTGTTTTTCTCAGCTGTTTTCCGACACTTCCCAGGGAGAATTAGAGGATTCAGATGTGTTACGACTTCAAGACAGGGCTAGCAGACTTATTCTGGAAAAGTATGTGGAGCAATGATTAAAAACAATCATTTTAATCTAAGATGATTGTTTTGTTTTGAAATGAACTTCTTTTCTTCCTAACAGTGAAGAGGACCTGAATACGGGATCTGTTCCTGTGAGCTCAGAGGGGCTGGGATTCTCTGGTTTTTCATCTCCAGTGAGTGTGGACGAGCTTATGCGACGACCTCTGACTCACGGTTTGATGAAACCTGGTGAGGCAATAATCAGATTTAAAATATAAAGATTTGAATTTCATTTATCTCTTAGAACTAAGCATCTTGATTTGCTTCTTAAGAAAGTGTCACATATGTTTGCACATCCATAGCAAAGTCAACCTCGGACTCCATTCACGCCTTTCAAAAGTCTGTCCTTCCAACTTTGACCCCCCCAACTCGACCGGAGGAGGATATTTTGTTCCAATGGCGTTTAAGGAGAAAGCTGGAACAGGCCAGGGACCAGTGCCTGCAAAGTTCTAGTTTTCATGGTTCTACATTTAGCTGGCAGGCTCCTCGTTTGACCGACACACCAGGCAGTGGACTCATGTCCAAGGTTGGAATCAAAATTGACTCCATTTTGTTTTTAAATTGCATTACAGAATTGTAAATGGTGTTTTTATTTTATTTTATTTTTTTTTTGGTTTACTCTGCAGAAACAAACAACCTGTCAATCTGCAGAGTCCTCACAAACAGATGACCATCCGCATGCCGCTGCTCTCCAGCCAGAAGCCCACAGACAAACCCCACCAGCTCTCCCTGCCTATGTTGTCTCCAGCACCTCAGTACCCCGGTCCGTTAGCAATGTCCCTCCCCACACGCACTTACTCTGTGATGTTCTTCCATGCCCCGTTCAGCTTCATCTCAAAGAGAAGCAAAGCATTTCACAGAAGTTACAGGACTCTCAAAACAAAGTTGCCCATAAAACAATCCAGGTTCCTGAAAGTTCAGTTCTTTGCTTGGGAGAGCACTCAAGATCATCCCCACATGCATCGCCTGGAGCTACAGAAGAAGAAGAGCTAAGTCACCAACAAATACCTCAGAAGAACAAGAAAGCTAAAACGAACGAGCCAGAGAAGACAGGAGCCCCCAAGCAGAAGAGGAGATCAGCTAGGTGATGCAATGCCACTGGAGAAGAGGACAAAAGGTAACTCTAAATGCCAGTAGGTCTTGGGTTATCATTTTTGGAAATGTCTTGTTCTGTCAGGGAGAGGAGCCAAAAAAAGATGACACCCCGAGAGGAGAGCCAGGAGTTTCCAAATGAAAGCAGCCCTGCTGTTTCTGAGCCTCCACCCTCTCCGGTCCACGTTGCCATGGGACAGGTCAGAACCACCTAAACTGTGCCGATCAACAGGGAATTTTTGCTTTGAACAAACGTCAGATGTTAATAGTTAAAGAAAATACTCATTCAGACTGGTTGGTATATCCCTGTTTGTTATTGACAGGTTGTTTCCGAGGTTTTATTCCCAGTTTCATCCATTTCTCCTGATCACATCATCCCCCCAGCCAAAAAATCCCCCCTTTCTTCCTGTGAAGCTCTGAATTCTCTGGAAGTCATTTCACAGCTGCTTCAAGAAGCAGAAGGTGAGTTCATGGCAGCAAACGTTACATTCGTCTTCTGATCATGTTTAGATACTCTAACCCAGTGGTCCCCAACCTTTTAAACGCCACGGACCGGTATGATGTCATACAAAGGTCTCACGGACCGGTCTTAAGATGTTTATTGTAGCAACGCTACGATGAAGGAGGAATATAGACATGACAAGCTTAACACGCATGACACTGTACATCGCACAGGTGTCATCATCTCCCCCCTTCCCACACTCATGGCGCAAAAAAGAAGTACTGTCTATTAAACATAGCTTTCTTCTTTTGGGAGTGGAAGGCTCCTCTTCTGTCTCCTGGCTGGGCCTTCTCCCCTCAGCAAAGAAACTTTCCAAAGATGTTTGTTTTCTACTCATTTTGCTAGCTCTTGGGTTTTATTTTAGCGGTAACCTATCACGTGACCGAGAAGAGCACCTTGGTCAGCGGCAAGAGTAACATGGATGGATGTAACAGAGAATCAGGCAGTTTTTCAAAATAAAATGTCTTTCAGATTCTGAAATAAATCAAACAGAAGTCATGTAACTTATTTATTCTGGTACCAAATGACCCACTGACCGGTTCCGGTACGCGGCCCGGGCGTTGAGGACCGCTGCTCTAACCTACAAGCAAATATCCTGAAAAATAAAAAAATTACTCTTAAGGTTTTTTTAGAATTAGGTGACTGAGAGTAATTTTTTTTATCTTAGTAAATATTGTTTTCCATGCTCTTAGGTTAACATGTGCAGTAAAAAAAACTGTTTTTTTTAATCATTTGTTCATCATGTTCGACTTCTTTGTACCATTTTTCTTAGATTCAGATGAAAAAGAATTTGAAAATGACCCTTTGCTCCAAGTCCTGCGCCAACAGAGGAAATGGGTAAAGAATCAGATCAGGTATTAAATCTTTTTTCTATTTTAGTGGACTCCTTTCAAAGTAAACGCCACTGAAAAACATGTTTGCTCTTTTCATAGGGACATGGATGTTATGCTGAGGGAATTCCCAGAGGAGCAGCAGGTCATTTAAATAATGAAAAGAGATACCAAAAAGGTTTTTTTTTTATCTTTTATTATCATTTTTAAACAAATAAAGAGTGTTACATTTTAAAGGAGGTTTTTCCACATTGGAAAAAAATACAAGTTTGTCTTTATTTATTAATCACAATACACCTCTTTTACAAAAATGGCAAAAAAGAAAAAGTTTCAACTCTGAGTACAGTATATTTACAAAGAGCCATGTATGCGGGGGTTATGTAACGCTGATAAGTAATTGCAGACAAGTATATACAAACCAACAGTGCCAGGGATAGAAGGAAATAAATATGTTTTGGCACATCAGAACGGAAGAGCATGATGTTATTTTGTACTGTGGGTTTTTTTATTCTGTGAACACTACTGATGCACATCAGTGAAGTTACATCAGAGATCTGCTGTTCTCAGTTTGCAGCAAGGGTGCAGATATTATTAGGACGCCATCCGGGGAAACGGCAGACGCCAAGGCCATGGTGTTCACTCCCTTTGGGATTCGGTAGCGGCGATTAAATTGGCGCGTTGTGAATCCCGGGCCATTCTCCTGACGAGCATTCATTTAGAACAATTTTAGGGAAGGGGGAGGGCTGCATAAACCAGTAGAATTAAACATTATTTTAAAAATGAAATGCTCCTCATACTGACCTGTTTTTCTTCATGTTTTCCTTGAACTTCCACAAAGTCCCCCACCACTTTGACCAGCAGGTCCTCTGGTTTAAAATGTTTTACATCTACATGAACTGTGAATCCACTGTCGTCACAGTGCACCTGTCAACAAGACTCAATGTTACACTGAAATAATATGACAGACCCCCTCTGATTATACCTGCAAAACATTAAGTCCATACAAACTTATAAAGAGTTATTGTAAAATGCTCAGTTGCCCAAAGTTTATCAGAAAAAACATTTATTAAGATGTAAAAACAAATTTGTAGTTCAGTTTAAGATGAGGTACCTTAAAATTATATTTACATTTTTAGTGTATAGAGTTCTTAAGTGACCCACCTCGTCAGAGCTGACATTGTTGTTCTCTGGAATGATCAGCGCTGGAGTCCAGCCACAGTGCCCGTACGTTCCGTTAACTCGAGGAATGAGAGGCGGTAACAGCTTCTCCCAGGGGATTCCACCAACTGTCACGTTAGGCGTCAGGATGAAGTCCATTTCTAATAAAGAGAAAAGTCTGGAAGGGAGTCTGATGAGGCTACAGACGGAGAAACGAACCCTTAAAGAGTTCTGAGTCAAGCCTGCGCACAGGAAAGAGGAGGCAGCCGACTGGCTTTGACCGCTTCTGCTATGAATGAGGCACCCCCCTGAATTCTAATTTATACCCCCCAGGTCTCTGCTTTAGACCAGGGTTACATAATGAGCCAGGAATTCACCTTGCCGCTGTTACATCTGTGTACCCTTGGGTGCTCAGGCACAGCCACGTATGATAAGTTAAGTCTATTGTTATTTTGATGCAGCTGCTGTGGGCTTATTGGTAATTAACGCACCTTTCAGTGGTTTTAACAACCTTCGGCTGTCTGCTCGCTGTTAATTATCAGAGCTGTTATGGGGGCTTTATGATTCGGGTCGGTTGTCAGGGAAAACGTGTCCCAAAATAAGTTCAAAAGACCCCGTTGTTGACTTTTGAGAGCTTAGATCATGAAGTCACAGCAGGAGGGCACATAAAACACATTTACTGCCAGCACCACATTCAGTTGGGCTTATGATACGTGTTCATGTAGAAGCAGTTCTACTCAGTGACCTCTGACCTCTCCGTGCAGGGGACTGTCTCTTCCTGTTCTCTGTACGGTGTGGTGAAGACAGAAGTCACGCGCACGTGTGCCCTATGGTTAGCATTGCTGAAGCTGTCACCCTAGCTTTGACTACAGCTAAAATAGGCACTGATTATGTTATGACTCACAAAGGGCGACAGGAAGAGGGGACATCTGAAGGGATTAAGTTATTGGGTTTCATAACAGGCGCCAGTGGGCGTCTGGACTTCAGAAAGGCCTACAGTGTGTTAAGCCATAAAGAGGGTGGTGACACAGCAGTGTGAAAATATCAGTAAAATTCTTATCAAATTTAAAAACTAACACAAGTACTCCCCATGTTCAGAACAGCCACCAGCAGTCATATGACAAGGTAATTGAAAAGTCAGTTCAGTTTAGTTTATTTTCAAACACAAATGAAAAATCAACAATGGTTTAAAAAGACATAAAACAATACAGTGTGCTTGAAAAAGGAGTGGATTGAAGAGAAATCTTGTCTGATCCCACCCCTTTTTACAGAACTTAATGATGTGCATATTTCTATTAACAGATATTTACAAAACGTTCACATTACAATTCTGTGTGGCAACTGTGCAAAAGTGACATTTTTTTGTTTAATTAATCGTTTCTGGCCTTTATACAGAACTATTAGTGACTTCTTGTAGGTTTTTTTGAATACATGTAAACTTTTGCTTTGTTTTAAACCTTCATCCAATCTATTCCATAAATCTACACTACAATTTGATAAACACATTTTCTTTTTTGTTGTGCGAATGCACTGCGTTTTGAAATTCAGTTGTTTTCTTAGATTGTGACTCCCGTCTCTGTCTTGAACATTTGCTGTAAGTTTATTGGAAGTACCGGTAAGTTGTATCTGGCTTTATACATGATGAGAGCTGTCTTCAGTTTCACTAGATCCCATAGTTTCAATAAACCCGACTTTAAAAACAGTATTTGTATGTATCCCATAATGCACTCCATTAACAATTCGAACATCTTTTTTTTGTAAGATGTACACTGTAGATGTGTTTTATAAGTATTTCCCCAAACTTCTACACTGTACTATAAATATGGTAGTGTTATGGATGTATATATTAGTAAACGTGCTTTGTAATTGAGAGAATGGCGCGTTTTTCCCAACACTGCTAAGCTTTTAGCAAGTTTAGCTCTGACCTGCTTTATTTGTGGTTTCCAGCTTATTTTGTCGTCCATAATTACTCCAAGGAACTTGATTTCAGACTCTTTCCAGAACATAATTATCAATGGCAACCTTTATTTCTAAATCTGCAGGAATGTGGCAATTTCCGAAAATCATGAATTTCGTTTTGGTAAACGGTAGTGGCTCAGCCTTCTTGAGTTAATTATCTATTATTAATGGATACAAACCCTTATAAATACAATCATTTTAATTTATTCAGTCTGGATTATAACAAAAATGTCATTGTTTTTATTTTTTTTTTAACAGTAGTTTTTTGTCATGTGACAGACGTACAATTTAGAGTAAAAAATAAACAAAAATGTAAAAAATGAGTGTCCATTGTGTTTTTAGACAAGTTTAAATAATTTTTTACATTTGCTGAACATATTAGGAAACACCATTGTCTAAAATGTAGTTGCAATTATTTTTTTTAATTGCTGGACCTACTGCTCCATTTCTGGAAAGACTGGCAGCTGCTTGAAGTTTTTCTGTAGCATCATTTATTTAGATTAAAGGATCACTGTAAATTATATAATTATGTTTTATAAACTTACCTGATTATTGGCTGCAATAAATGCCTCCAATTGATGTTGTTAAAAAATGCGTAAAGAGACTATGACATGAAAGTATGAGAGAAGACTTTATTCAGGAAAATTCACAAATAAAAATGTTTATTTTTCTTCTATGTTGGCTCACCGTCATCTTATCATATCCTAAAAAGAGAATACCAGAGGTTTATGAATTTCCTCACTGTGTTGAAGAAGCCTGACTGAACACCCAGCTCGATCATTCTAACATATAAAAGATGAATTAGCCTCCAAAGAACTCTCATAAATGTCTTGGCAGAGAGAAAACAAAACACTTTTTTTCAAAAATGTGACAGTTAGTTAAAATATGATTCAGCTTCTGAAATGAGCTGCAATGGATAAACAGACCAAAATGTTTCACTGCACCTAAAAACGATTTTTTTTTTCCTCTTTTGGTCCACAACAGTAGATCGTTCTATTTTCAATTTGTGCTATGGGAAAAAAATGTCTCATGGAGTGCCAAGTGGAATTGTGAAGGACAGGGAATCTCCCACTTCACCCCACTGGGCTCTAAAGTGCTGGAAAATGGTAATCCATGTGGTGAGAACCGCCACCCAAAACAGCAATCCCACTGCTGACCGCTTTACATCTAGAAAAAGAATACACAAGAAACACAAATCACTAAATGAAATTAGATGGATTCAAAACTACTATTTATACCACAGAAGTAAATACAACATATTGACAGCTTATTCATTTTTTATTACAAAAGAAATACAAACTAAATGACATGAAAGCTTAAATGGTGCTACTAATGTGGGTTAAAGATCTCCCTTAAAGAAATTGGGCCTCAGTTGTGAAGTCATGTAAAACAAATATTTTAATAACACAATAAATTAGTCCACAAAACAACTGGGGGGTATTCCAGAAAGCAGGTTATGCTAGCTCTCACGGTAAGTTTGAGGCTAAGGAAGTTGATAACCTAAGCTTTCGGTTCCAGAAATGGAGGTATGTTTCAGGATAGGTCAAGTTGCCATAGCAACTCATGCTCTGAACATAACCTGGTCCGGAGCAGGTTTAGTTGAAGCTTAGTTTGTTTACAGAGAGGTGAAGCAGCATGGCGTGTCCATTTGAAGATGATTTAGTGGATGAAGAAGCTCAGATAATACTTTTTCCACCATGAGAGGGTGATAAGACCACGTATGGATGTTGGAAAAGTAAACTTGTTTACTTTGATCTAACTTTATTATTTGTTTCAGTTAAAATAAATCATTTTTTTGTAAGTTGGTTTAAAAATTACACAGTTTTCAGACAGTTATTTTACTTTCATTCAAAGTAATTCAATTAAGAAGGCGTAACTTTGGTGCTGCTGTTGGAGCGGCACCGCAAAGGATTGTGGGATATCATTCCCTTTGCCTGTCTGGACGGATTTGGGTTTAAGTGTGGGTTTTTGACCAAATGTGTTTAGTTGTTTAGCTGTTTTACTGTGTTTTGCCATGCTTCGCCGAGTTATTTTGCCCTACAGAGCTTACGTCTCTGCACCATGAGTGAGAGTGAAGGAGAGGATGATGAGTTTATATAACACCCCTACAGCTTGTAAGTGTAATGGCAATCATGGGAACTTCTTTAACGAATTTTTGCACTCCGTGCATTATTCCCCCCGTCTTTTTTATTGTTATAGAAATGATCATATCTGCCGGCTCAAACTTAGGCATTTGAGAGTTCAATAAATATAATTAATTGAGATGGAAAAAAATATTAAATGAATTGGAGTAATATGACATTTAGTTAGATAAATACATAAATTTGAGTTGTATAAACAATTATTGAGTTTTATAGACGTAAGAAATTAGGTTGAATAAATTTAACTCAATTTTTTTTGTTACCAATAGAAGTAATTCATTTAAGTTGGCAAAATTGGACAAGTTATATATATGTGCGTCACAAGGAAAATGGATATAAGATCAGAAACTCGTGCGTTTACTTTTTCTGCTCTTTTTCTACACGCAGAAAGTCTTTTTTTTTTTGATGATGCAGCCGTGTTACTTTTTTGATGGTCGTGTAATCTTCATACGCCGTCATTAAAACCTCAGACAACGTCTCACTGAAGTACAGCGTTTTCTTTTTTTTTCACCACGCGTTTCCATGGTGACTCCAGAAATCGGCGATCCATTGAGAATGTCTTTATGTACCTGCCGTGCACGCCCATTAACCCAGGGTTACCAAGTCGAGCGTAATTACGCCAACTCATATCCGGTCTTTTGGAACCGACATACCCCGAGTAAGCAAGTTCAGGCGGATTTCAGCCAGAGTTCAGGCTTAAAGTCAGGCTAGTTTAAACATGCTTCCTGGAATACCCCCCAGGTGAGAGAAGTTAACTCTAAGAAGTAAAAGGGTTTTGACTGTTATTTGCTTTATTTACATGTATTATTCTAACACAATGAACCTATGCAGTTTAGTCACTCACAGGCCTTTATCTGCAGCTGTTCAGTGTAAGCTGGCTTTACAAAGGCCTCCCGGAAAAACCAGACAACATTGACAAGCCACAGGAAAGGGAGAAACGCAAAGCCTCCTGCAGAAAAAAGACACATAAACTGTGATGTAAATCTAATTAATAAATATGACCTAACTAATGAACGTGATTCATTTTAACACTAGATAAAAATTCAAACTTTATTCGTCAGAGACATATATAGATATATACATAACATTTATAGTAGAAAATCATCATAGTGGTCATCTAATTAATTGGACAAATAACAACAACAACGACAACAACAATAATAATAATAGTAGTAGTAGATAGAAACCTTTATTTTACCAGGCAAAATATTAAGAACATAGTCTTATTTACAATGTTGACCTGCAAATAAATAAAGAAATAAAATATAATAATAATAATAATAATAATAATTGTGTTCTCACCCAAGTAATATTTTCTGCAGAGGCAAAGTTTTTCTTCGTTTGGAAGTCGTTCCAGGTTCATTGTGGTGAACTGGAGGAAAAACAGTTGAATAGAAACAAATAAATATTAAATAAACCAAACAACAGCACTTGTTGTGGCACTAAACTTAAGACAGAAACAGGGATTTAAACCCCTGCGCGGAGACGACGCTGTCGCTAGTATGTTCATTAAAAAAGACGGAAAATACATTCTCTTTAACTGATATGAACAAACAAGACGATTTAAAGATTTTTATCTAAAAAAAAAAATACTCGAAAAACTAGCTAACCTGCTAAAAGTCAGGTGACTCAAATTCCCTGTGATGTGTTGTTAGCTTAGCAGCAACACAGAAAAAAGGGGGGTAAACTCCCTACTCTCTGCAGACAACTTACGCAGGTTCTTGGGGGAAAAACATTATGTGTTTATATATTCTAAATAGAAAACATTACTTAAGCAACATACCTATATTTAAGGGACAGATTTCGTCGAAACAGATACTTCCTACCTTTTTTTTAGATCTACTTCGGTTCGCCTGCCTGCACGGTCTGTTTTTGTTTTTAAATACGCCGCGCCCCACACCGCCACCTACTGTTCTGGAGTGAGAATAAAAAACCCAAAAAGAGTGGATGTAACAAGATTGCAATATCTAAAATGAAATAACATAATATAACTGACAATAATAAAACTATTGAGTCTAAATGGATTTATAAAATATTACCTATAAATTCGCATAATCTTTATTTAAAAGGAAATGTAACAGTTAGGACAATGGAATAAAATGTCGCCCTAAATCTTTTCCACAAATGTGTACGCTTACCATTTATTAGTTTGGTAAGTAAGTAAGTAAGTAAGTAAGTAAGTAAGTAAGTAAGTAAGTAAGTAAGTAAGTAAGTAAGTAAGTAAGTAAGCAAGCAAGCAAGCAAGCAAGCAAGCAAGCAAGCAAGCAAGTAAGTAAGTAAGTAAGTAAGTAAGTAAGTAAGTAAGTAAGTAAGTAAGTAAGTAAATAACAAATAAATAGCAGTCAGTATTATAATTAGTGTAAACTATAAAAATAATATGATCTGCATTCCGAATTAAAGTTGACCTTTTCTTCACCCCTTTTGTGATATTTTCTTATTTTATTTTTGTATTTTTTGCCAGTAAACTCAAATTCCCTTTAGCCACCGCGGTCGTCCCCTCCCATCTCGCGCCTTCCCTCTTTTCTCTCATCGAATTGCTGGCCGACTGTGTGTGCGCGTGTGTGTGTGTGCGTATGTGTGTATGTGTTGTTGTTGAAGCAATGATGGCGGCAGCGGGATGCGGATCAGCAACCGCGGCTGCCGTAGGAGGCCAAGGTGGAACTGCTACGGCCAGAGGTCGTTTCCCCGGTCGGCCATGGTCTTCGCGTAGTCGTTTGCGTTCTGAGAAGCGATGGCAACTCGGAAGATCAGGCTTTGAAGCTGACGATGTGACTAACGGAGGGCCAAGGCCCGCAAACCTGGTTCTGTCGTTAAACGAAGACCAGTCTCACTTGCGCTTACTGGGGATAGAGGCAAGTCACAAGATCCTTGGCCAGGCTGGATACAGCTCTAGTGAGAGTGAAGAGGTGAGGTCCCAAATCGACCCAGGAGTTAGTATCTTTATTTTATTTTCTCACACGTTGTGTTTATGAGAATGTGCATGCGTGAGTGAGTGAGTGAGTGCCGGACACATACTGTGACTGAGTGCTTATTGCCACGGCGATATGTCAACATCCCACTGCCCGACTAATGTTAAGTTTAGCTCCATTCTGGCTAAGCTGACAACACAAGCTAACAAGCGCTAGCATCGTTCAGTTTTCTCATTTATTAGACCTTAAAAACCAAATGCTAGTTCAAGCTGAAAGCATAACCACTAATTTACTTTAGCACTTCCTCCTTACTTAACGGCTACACTTTGTTTAAAATTATTAAACAGTAAGACCACATGTTTAACTCGTTAAAACCCAATGAGTGAGACTATAAGTGAGTTACTATGTACAGAAATTAATTCATATATGGCCCACACTGTACAGGGCCAGAGTAACAGCTAGCCTGCTAATAGCGAACACAAAGAAGGGGGAGGCTAGCGCCTCCGTAGTCTGCACCGCGGCTACGTGCTAACTGCTCTGTTTTCATACTGTATCCATATGGAACCACAGAGCCGTCTGTGTAGCTACTCCAAACTTCAGTGATTGATAAAAACATTAACTAAATAAAAATCCATATGACATGTGCGTAGTGTTGCTGCGTTGCCCCATTTGCAGTCATTAGTAACTGTTGTCGTAGGACAGACATGGCTTAAGCTATTGCTAGCAAACATGGCACGTTTGTATAGAGTAGCAGTGTGCCAAAACCAGTTGGGAGTATTTTTGATTTGAAAGTTCGTAAGGTCGTGAGCAATCAGATGTCTTTTAGGGCTTTTTATTTTTTACGACTGTATAGTTTTTTATTTTTTATTTTTCTTTATTTTTTTTTACTGTATAATAAGCGATATCTTCAGAACTTGGAGGCAGCAGACAGTACATTATTTATTACACGTATAATTCCTTTGCTTCTTCTTGTCAGAGCGTCTTTGTTTGGTTTTGTTTGATTCAGCAACGTAAATGATGTCCAGTCATGTTGATCCTGACTACCAGTTTAACTCACCAATAATAAAGACAAATTCTTCTCTTTCAACGATGCTACAGATCTCGGAGTGCAGGTTGAAATAATAGTGGAATACAGTTTAGCCATTACATAGTAATATTAAATAATTACAATCAGTCTCCATCATTAGGTCTACACATGGAATCTGACTGTCTGTACTTAAACAATAAAGTCCACGAAGAATTTTTAGGTTTTAGCATACTAGGAATGTCCAAATTCTCAGTTTAAAACTGAACCGTATGTTACACCATTGAAGGAAAGTGTACCGTCTACTGCAGATCATTAGGTCTATGTTAAAAGTGTCAAATGGGTATGGTGCTAATTTTAAAAAGGATTTAATACTTCTTGTTTTATTACATCACACCAGGCCTAGTATGAAGCTAATTCAGTGTTTTTCTTCAGTGTTACTTGCTTATTAGCCAATTATTTTTTGTCGTTGTAATCCACAAATCACAAATCAAACCGGAATAAAACTGTGACCCAAGAATCGATGTCTGAACCAAATTGTGAAAAAAGTGCATTGTTGCATCACTACCCACTGCTAGCATAAGATAATATTAATGCTTTTTTATTATTATTATCAGCTGTGGCATCAACATTTTCTGATTTATCTCTATTCAAAAGTGTTAAAAAATGTTCTCTCTCTCTCTCTCTCTCTCTCTCTCTCTCTCTCTCTCTCTCTCTCTCTCTCTCTCTCTCTCTCTCTCTCTCTCTCTCTCTATATATATATATAACATTTTATTTAAATACCACTACTGCTCTGCTAAAAGGTTACTAATAATGCAAGATCATTCATTCTTTAAAAAGTAGAGCAAATAAAAAAAAAGTCTTTTGTATTTGTATTGATATCTATAATGTGGAATTAAATACAAAAACATGATCATTCTGTTTAGTTGTATGAATACAGTCCCTGTATTATAAATATGTAGGATTTGTCCCAGATATGTGAAATGTGTCCGGTGCAGTGGGATCACTTGTGGTTAAAAGTCTTGTGGTTAAAATGTTTTTTGTTTTTTAATGTTTTATGTTTTGAGCAAAGTCATGTCAATTGGTCTAAATGTGGTATTTTTTAAGGGGGAAGACTTCAAAGGATTTGAAGCTGAGAAGAAATGCTCCAAAAAACCTGTAATAGCTCAACAAAATTCTTCCAAAGGTAAAAAAAAAAGCAACCGCACAGTGATTTGGTAAATTGTGTGTTTATAAAAAAAAAAAAAAAAAATCTCAGTTTAATGACGATGTCCAGAATTTGTACATCTCATATGCTTTTGCTGTTATGCTTTTGTTTTGTAGCGGTTGGTGTCAAAACCAAATCGAAGCGACCACGGGAAAAGACGCCAACGGTGGAGGCAGCCATTCCCCCAGACCTCATAAAAGAAGAAAACTGTTTGGAAGAAATATGTGGCACACCTCTCGATGTGGCACCAGCAAAGAAGAAGGGTTTAAAAGGAAAAAGCAGTTCAGATCGTCAGTCCACTAAGAACAGATCTTCAGCAGCACCAAGGATAACCATAAAGTTAGTGGCCAAAAAGCAAATCAGAGCCATAAAGAAGCCTCGGAAAAAATCTGTGAAGGAGTTGAAGATAAAGGATATTCAGGATGAGCCTAATGCCCAGAACACTCAGGGTGAGCAGATTTTAAGTGATCATGTTAAGTTAAAAACCGAACCACTGGAGGACAAGTGCAGCCCGCTGGATAAAAGAGCTGGGAATGGACCTCCAAGAAGGCGAGGGAGGTCTGCCGTCAAGACTGCAGAACCCGAAGGCCAGACTACTGCCAAAGTTGGGGTTGATGACCAAAAATCAAAAGAGAAAGAACTGTCTGACACTGTAAAGGATAATGGGTCTGCTGAGCCAAAACCGAAGGCATCAAAGAAAAAGAAACCAGGGAAACTTGTCACACGAAGGAGTAATAGAGTCGCTAACCCAGTCTCTACTAAAGTCCTGGAAACTCCAGAGGAAGTTCAAGCTCAGGAGAAAAGTGATCAAGCTGAGCCCAAGATGGAAGTTTCACAAACGGTGGAGACTAAACCGTCAAAAAAAAAAAGAGGAGGAGGACAGGAGCGGAAGGAAGGCCGGAGGCAAAGCAGAAGACTAAATAAGGATATTCCGGTGTCAGAAAGCCAGGGCTTGTTGTCAGCAGAGACAAATAGTTTAGTTGTCCAGCCAAGTGAGGGTTCGCCTTTTAAAAATGACAAGCAAAGGGTTCCAAGCTTAAAGCTGATAAAGATCAAAAACCCTAAGTATGGTGTACAGGCCAGTGGGAAGGCTTCATCGCGGAAGAAAAAACGGAGAAAATACATCTGGACGTTAGCATTAGTGAAGGTCGGGGGTCAAAGTGATGGAAATGCTGTCAAAACACAGCTGGAGACCATCGACAGGGTGGATCCGTTTGTTCCTTGTGATACCAGCGTCCAGGAAAGCTGTAAGGATCCAGGTGAGAAATCCAAACCGGAAAATGGAACCTTACAAGAGAGCGGTGATGCCGACGCTAGTCATTTAGTTCCGAAAAAGACTTCAGAAAAGTCTAGTTTACAAGCGGAAGTTCACGTAGATCCTTCACCCGAAACACCTCAAGAAGTCCCTAAGGCTGACTGCGAGAAAGTGCCGCCCCTTCAGATTAAAAAGGTCTCCTCTCCCGGCAAGAACAAGAGTTCCAAGCCCTCCTTTTTGATCCAGCAGGTTAGCCCCGTGCCTGACAAGAAAGAGGAGGTTCAGCAAGATCCAGGTGACGTTCCGGAGGATAAAACATCCTGTCTGGATGGAGAAGCTACGCCTGCTAGGAGACTAAGAAGAAGAACGTCTAGCCTTGATTCACCACAGAGTAAGACCGTCACTAAGAAGCAAGTTGGTGCTCAGAAAAGGAGGCTCAGAGCAAAACCTCAAGGTGAAGATGCTCCACGGGTGCAAGCTGAAGTTTCTTCTCAGGTTTCCACTGAAAATCTCAGCCCACAAGTTCTTCCCGAAAACCCGAGTCCTGTTTTGGCTGAAGAGGCGCCGCAGGTGTCCAGTGTGAACTCCTCCAAAGACCTAGACAGGGATCTCTCAAAATATGCCGACCCCCAATCCCAGTTGCCAGGTGAAGTTTCCCCTAAGAAGGTGGAGAATGAGGCGGAGCTTCAGAGTAAAGAGGCCAAACCGTTGCCTGTGCCTTCCAAACCAAGGAGATGTAGAAACAATAAAGTTGGGAAAAAGAAGTCTCTCCAGAAGAAAAATGCAGCTGTTTCTCCCGATACCACAGTCAGCGCAGCTGTCGGCCCGATTGATTCCACGAATGTAGATCCGGTTTTAAAGGAAGACGCTCCGCCTGTAGTCGAAGAACTGCTTCAGCCAGAACCAAAAGAGTGCCTCCAGCCTGAAACCCAGCAGGTCCCTCTACCTCTGTCGGTAGAGGAGGAGCCTATACAGCTGCCGGTGAAAGAGGAACCGGACCTGCAGTTGATCGATAGCCAGAGGTCCGTGGTGCCAGAAAGTCAAGCGATTGCTCCAGAACCATCAAAGAAGGGCCTCAAAAAGCTGAAAAAGCGACGCATCAACACAGTGGGACCTCCGCAGAAACACCGGCACAGAGGGAAGGATGGAAAGTTTGCTCCTTTAAAATCCCGCAAAAGCCTGAGCAGTTGTGACGTCCAGGTAGACAGAGAGATTTCCACCTCACTTACAGCTGCTCCAACCTCCAGGCTGGTGGGAGTGCATAAAAAGTACAAAAAGGGGCGAGCAGGCCTCAAATTCGTCGAAGGCAAAAGCCCACCGCAGCAAACTAAAATCATTTCTACTCTTCTTGAAATGGGGCTGGACAAAGCCGGGCTGAAACAGGAGGAAGCTGACACGCCAGTGGACGGGAGGCAAGCAGACGCCGCCGCGGCCCATCCGGGGAAATCCAAGTTTGTCAAAAACATCAAGCACTTCATCATGCCGGTTGTCAGTGCCCGATCCTCGCGAGTGATTAAGACCCCGCAGAGGTTTATGGACGATGCTGGGATGTCTGTTCTGCCACGAAGAAACTCCCCAAAGAAAGGTTCCCAGTTTGCCTTGCAGACGCGTCCGGGGAAGAAGAGAGATGATGACGTGGAGAGGGCGATATCCCCCATACTTCCAATCGATGAGGAGGACATATTGAGTGAAGCTCAGCTGGATGTTGATCTGTTCACTGCTCAGGATTTTGAAGACAGCCTTGACATAGCTGATTCTTTGTTTTCTGAAAGACAGTGCGGCACGATAGAAAACAGGAGTTCCTTTCTGAAGAACTCCAGCTTCAAGTGGCACATGCCTGAGGAGACGGGCGAGGAATTGTATACACTGAATAAAAGTCCAGAGAGGAAATGCGAGGATCTCTTACTCTCCACTCCGGCTAACAAGTCAATGGAGCTATCGTCTGGCTTCCTGGGAGATCTGAAAAAGAAAAGTTTGCCTAAGTTTAACAAGCAGACCGCTCACCTGAAGATTTATCAGAGGCTGAAGAAACCCCACATGGGACTTCCGAAGAGCAGAGTCACAACAGAGCCAGACTGTTTGAGCAAACCCCTTCCACCTTCAATAGACTTAGCCGAAGGACTGGACGACGAGGCCATGAGCATCAGTCTAAGGCAACGAGATACCATCACAGAGACGGAGAAGTCCAAGCTGAAGATCGAGGACCTCAACACTCCTGGGGTCATTAGGAAGGTTTGTGTTCGGGCTACCAACTCCACATCGCTGGTGTTGCACCACAGCGAAGAAGAGGAAGTAGAAGGGAAAGAAGCTGCCAGGATTCCCTCTGGTAATAGCATTTTCAGAAACGTCATAAATTGGTTGTAAAAACAACACCCTGCTATAACCTGGAGCTTGCTTTTATTCGCAGGAGAGCTGCGGGCGAGGCCAAACTCGGGCGCGGCTGCATCTACGGAGAAGCGTGCACGCCTCACCGGTGCAAATAAAAGAATGTTCAATCTCCTCAGGAAAGCCAAGGTTCAACTCTTTAAAATTGACCAGCAGAAGCAGCTGAAATCTTCAGGGGTTAGTAAAAACATAATTACAGTTGGAGATATGCAAATCTATAAACTGTTTGATTGCATTTTCTTAAATGTTTGTGGCTCTTCAGCTGCTGTCCGCCACAACCGGAGGCAGACCTCAAGATTTAGCATCCAAGAGACAAAGAAGGAAGCAGAGGGTGCAGCCTCATCCCAGTGTCCCAGTCAAGACTGAGCCTCTTCAAGCACAAGTAAAGGACTTGAGAAGAGGAAACGCCTCCCTGCTTAACATCCTGTTTTCATTTCTATTTTCCCACAGTTCTTGCTAAAATAAGAGTTTTTCTAGGTTAAATTAGGACTTCTCATTTTCAATTTGAGAAAAAAAAGAAAAACCGTTGTCCTAATTCTTCCCTTTTTTTTCTTCAATCTTATCCTCCTTCAGCCCCCGCTCATCTCCCCACTGTGCCAGGAGTTCAGAAGAGCAGGAGGTCCTCGGATCAAGCATGTGTGTCGAGCTGCCTCTGTGGTGCTCGGGCAGCCTCGAGCGCTCGTGCCGGATGACATTCCCAGACTAAGCGCCTTGCCACTCCATGAAAGATCTGGTATTTCTCCATCACCCATCGCTAAAGGTATTTATGAAGTAGTAATAGCTGTTTTGTCTTGCCTCTTGTTTTACAAAATATCTTGAAGCACTTTATCAGATTGATGCTGCTTTTAATCCAAATTGTTGGATTTAAACAGAATTATGAATTTGAATGTTTTGTTTTTCTTTTATTATAGATAGGGTTAGCTAAAATGCAAAATGATAATGTTTGTTGCAGATATTGGATCTCCATCTGAGTCGGACAGCCCCGAATTGTCTGATCAAAAAGTTACCAAGTCCAAAAAGCCAACAAACTTTGGGAAAAGGAAAGGGCTGGGACCGTTTGGGTACCGCTCCCGGAGGTGTGGGGTGTGCAAAGGCTGCAACCACGAGGAGGACTGTGGCAAATGCATAAACTGCCTCGACAAACCCAAGTTTGGAGGGCCCAATACAAAGCGGCAGTGTTGTGTGTAGGTTTATGCAATTACTTGTTCCTGTACACAAGATCATACGCAGAAATGATAGATTTCACTGTTTTGTAATCAATTAATTTTCCTGTGTCAAGCTATAAGAGATGTGATCAAATCGAAGAAAGAAAGGCACGCAGACTGAGCGGCAGAACGGCGCCCAAAGGTGTTTTTTTTCTTTTTCTTTTTTGTGCTCCAGCATCAAAGCATCGTCGTCTTTCATTTTTGTAACAGTTTTTTGGTTGCTTTTCCAAGGCTCCTCAAAGCGCCGCCGTCGATCGTTCAGTGGGGGTCATTCCAGTAACGAGGAAGGCAACGACGGCGCTGTGGACTCACCATCGGCTGACGGGCACAGTCCGTCTGTAAGGAAGCAGCCGAAGCGCATCGTAAAACCTCGAGTCTACTTTGACCTGGTGGATTATGACTCCGATCTGGATGATGAGGCCTTCTCCAGCTCTGCCTCACCAGCGAGGAGAAGGGGTGCCGGACCTCGCTTCAGTCAAGGTAATTTAATGACATTTAGTTCATTGAGTTGAAGGTTTGTAATAGCGCCTCAGAAAAGAATCCCTGTTAGAGTTTTCTGGTTGTAATGTTTACAATGTCTGGGAATTAGCCATCTTTGACTAAACAGTTCAAGTTTTGTGCTTTCCTCCTGTCTTGAAGACTTTGTTTCTCTTGATGGGTTCTTGGAAGACACCTCTGAGGATGAATTCAGACATCGAAAATCCAGCTCCCATCGTGTGCCACAGGGTCGACGTAAACCTGAGAAGGTGGGTCAGGGTTTTCAGAGAACATGTGCATGGATGTCTCTGCTGCTGGCGCCCTCATCTCTCAGTCGTCTCTCAGGGTCTCCCATCTCCGGCTGCGTTGGAACAGACTCCTCCGAGTGTCCTCGCAGCTCTGGCCCACGGATTCGAACAGCGACAGGTCGAGTCTTCTAAACCGACTCACAAAATCCGGGTCGACTTCAAGGTAACTTTGGCTACGCTTCAATCTTATTGAACATTTTCTGTTTCAATATATTTAAGTTCAAGCAGTTAACTAAAAAGTTACACTTAGAACATTCAAACAATGAGTCATTCAAACAAGTAAATATTTAGATTTTTTTTCCCCAGCAGAAGTCAAGATTTGTGGTGAAATTGTCCCCAAGGGTTTAGTATATTTTGATCCATTGAGTTTTTGTGACTTTATTCTGTTTCATTTCCAGGAGGACTGCACCTTAGAGAACGTCTGGAATATGGGGGGTTTAAGTATACTGAGTTCTGCCCCTGTCATGCCACCTTACGTTTGCTTCCTGTGTGCCAGTAAGGGGCAACATGAGGTAAACCCTTTCATGTTTACTTTAATGTCATGTAAAAAGGTTTAGCCTAGTTTGACGTCTGCTGTCGTGGAATGGTCGTTTTCAGATGTTGCACTGCCAAGTGTGCTGTGAGCCCTTCCACCGCTTTTGCCTTGAACCAGCAGAGCGCCCCTCTGAGGAGAACAAAGAAAACTGGTGCTGCAGACGCTGCAAGTTCTGTCATGTGTGCGGAAAGAAGAACCAGCTCACTAAGGTACAGCCGTATCATCTCTCTCTTTATTTTATTCCTGGTTCACAAGTGTTGCTTAGTATTCTGGCTTCACACTTTTTGCCTGCCTTGCATCCCTCAGCCTTTATTGGAGTGTGAGCGGTGTCAGAACTGTTATCACGCTTCCTGTTTGGGACCCAACTATCCCAAACTAAACAAGAAAAGGAAAGCCTGGGTGAGACTTCATAAATATGCTGATGTCCTGGATTCTGGCTTAGCTCTCCTGTTAATGGTTTGTTTTCCTGCAGGTTTGTATGCGATGCATCAGGTGCAAAAGCTGCGGTGTCACGCCGGGCAAGAGTTGGGAGATTGACTGGAACCACGACAAAGGCCTTTGTCCAGACTGTTCAAAACTTTACGAGCAGGGTGATTCCCACCATTCCATTCTTTTTTTGTTTCTTAGCACATTACTTGCATTTAAACATTATTTTCACACTTTCTAGGGAACTACTGTCCAATCTGCTTCAAGTGTTACGAAGACAATGACTACGACAGTCAGATGATGCAGTGCGGCACGTGTAATCACTGGGTACACGCCAAGTGTGAGGATCTAACAGGTGATTTATTCTTTTCTAGTCTTTCTTTTTTTAATTTTTGATTGATATTAGGCTTTAAATGAAAAAATCCCCTTAGTAGAGGGAGTTTATAAAGGTTTTCCTCTCGACTTGTCTTTTCCAGATGAGCTGTATGAAATCCTGTCCAGTTTACCAGAAAGTGTGGTGTACTCCTGCCGGCCGTGCAGCGTCACCCAGCCCAGTGCCTGGAGGGAGCTTCTTTACATTGAACTCAGGGCAGGGGTGGAGAAAGTCCTGGCATGTTTACTCTCCTCCACCCTCACCCAGCACCTTGTCACATGCTCGCAGGTGGGAGACTCCATAATGTGGATGCAACCATGTGCTATTTTTGCAGGTGTTTGTGACATGAACGTTCTGTTCACTGTGGGTTTGGTTTTTGATGCAGTGTGAGAAGCTGGTTGATCCTGACAGTGGAGTTGAAGGCAGGCCGGCCTGTGACCTCCGAGCTGTTGGCAAGAAGTTTGATAAAAGCCTTTATACATCACTGGTATGTTAAAAAAATAAAAATAAAAACTGTTTGCTTTTAAATTTTGGGGGATTAGGTTTTTGCCAAAATTCTACAGTAATCACCATTCTGTATTTATGCAAAATGAGCAATAATAATAATAACATTGATATTTTGTATGAAGTTAGCTTTATGCCTGTCCCTCTGTGAACAATGGAAACAAACAAATTGTTAAAAAATTCGTCTTTGAAGGATTGTAGCCTCATGCAGCCACTATGTTATGTGGGAGTCCTTTATTAATTGAAAGAGTTTCGTTCTTATAAAAAAGCCATATATTTACATTTTGCGATGATTCTAGATGTTTTTATATCTGTGAAACCTCTTTTCTCAGACATTCATGTTTTTTCTCCTTTTTCTCTTGCTTAATCTTTCAAAGTTCAAACCTTTATAGGAAAATAAATCCAGCATTAGAGAATGAAAGATAAACATGCTTGTCATTGAAGATTTATGTAAATCTGACAAATTGAGTGCAGTTTGTACTGTACAAGAGATACGGCGTGGAAGAAATTAATTGACGATGGTCAGCAGCCAATCAGAGCACAGATCACTCTTAAAAAAAAGAAAGAAAAAATTACACACACACAAAAAAAGATCCATTAAACTGCAAGGTCATGAAAGATGAACCACTGTAAATGTCTATTCTGTTATTAAATGGAAATGAAACGATTACTGTTGTCTTTACACAGAAAATGTTTCACGAAGATGTGGTGCAGGTGATACGAAAGAGGCTTGAACAAGAAGACGACCTTCCTGACGAGCGGAGGCCCACTGCCCTGGCACGCTCGTACTACTTAAAGGTGCTGTATGACTGGAAAAGTGTCGCACTTCTAGATTTTTCACTTGTGTTGTTAAAACTGCAAAGAGCTTTCATTTAGATTCACATGTTTGTTTACTTTTCTGTTTAGCTCCTTGAAGAGGTTTTCAACTGGTTCAACAGCCAAGACCCAAAGGTGTGGAACCCTTGTACCAAAGACTTGCCCGTGTAAGTGAAATTGACTTTCAAATGACACATTTAAAAATGTATTATCAAATATTTCTTTCTCTCTTTTTTATTAAAACACAAAAAAATTAGACATTTTCAGCGAGTATATTTTTAGAGTACTATAAGATACTGTACAAAAAAGTAACTCTGTGGAACTGAGTGTTAAGGACTTTTGGCTTTGTTCCTTTCAAAGGGGGATGCTGTCCAGTGGTGTCTGTCCCCCCACAACAGAACATGTGTACGCGCAGTGGCAGGAGCGGGAGGAGCAGTCGTCCCGGCATCCGTTGGGTCTTCTGCAGGAGGACAACCGGCAGTTTCTGGACATTAAGGAGGAGGATGGAGCGTCTCCGATGTTGGGTGATCCAGCGAGCCGGAACTATTTCAAAAGCAGCAGGGCTCTCAAATTTAAAGGTGAAGCTTTTAGTTTAAGAACAATTATAAAATGTATTTCTGTTTTAACCTTATTTATGTTTGAAACTCATCAAAGTTTCTTATTTTGTTTGCAGGAAAAAGAGGGAGGCTTATGAAGGCTGACTTCGACACTGATTGGTCTAAAGACGATGAGAGGCAGTGCTCTTTGTGTCAGAAATATGGCGATCTGAAGCCTGATGTGAGAAATGCAGTAAACGCTGTCGGTGCGAGTAAACACTCCACATTGAGTTGTCATTGGTTACTGAGGGTCTTTCTTTGCGTTTCTTCTTAGGAAGCAGGAAGGTTGCTGTATCTGGGCCAGAATGAGTGGGCCCACGTCAACTGTTGTCTGTGGTCTGCGGAAGTGTTTGAAGAGGACAACGGCTCTCTGCTACATGTACACAGTGCTGTCACAAGGGGGCGCTTGATGGTTGGTTCAAATCTATTAGGATGAATTAATGTCAACTGATAGACATTATTTTGACAGTAAAGTGTTTCCACCAATGTATATGATCTGTGCACATTCTGGCATTGCTGCTTTCTATTTTTGGATATTTGATAACTTATTGAATCCAACTTTATTAATATTTCTTGTTAACAAGGGGCACAAATTGATGAGAAGTCTTAGTTTGTTGTTTGAATTCTATACATTAATGTAAATAAAGAAGATGCTACATATTGCTTTTGGGTGAGTTGTGCAAAAATGTTTAGACATAATTTTGTTTAAGCACAAAACAAAAAAGCAAGTCCCCTACACATTGGTTGATTGGCATATTATCTAGGGTTAGTCATGTAACGTTCTTCAAACCAATCTGTTTCTGCTTTACTGTTAATTCTGTTCACATTTTAATGTAGTTGTTTTGTAACAGTGAGTCCACCTAAATGTTATTTTCTTCCTGCTGTCATCAGAGGTGTGAGCGCTGCAATAAGACGGGCGCCACCGTAGGCTGCTGCCTGACATCCTGTCAGAGCAACTACCACTTCATGTGTGCCCGCTCCAGGCAGTGTGTCTTCCAGGATGATAAGAAGGTGTACTGCTACAAACACAGGCATCTCATCAGTGGCAGGGTAAAACCTCATTTTTGTGAGCCGTCTTGGGGTGGAGGCTGCAGCAAAAATGCATAGATGTTGATCAAATGGACTGTTTGCTTGCTGAATAGATGATAACCGGCCAAGAATTTGAAGTCAACCGCAGAGTGTATGTGGATTTTGAGGGAATCAGCCTCCGCAGAAAGTTCTTGACTGGATTGGAACCAGAGCTTATCAATGTGATGATCGGTGAGTTATTTTGAAATTAAGTTATTTGGACTTATTTTTGCATAAATTGCTTAAACTAATAAATGGTATATATATTTGTAGGCTCTTTGCAGATTGACAAACTAGGTGTCCTGAGTGAACTTTCAGCGAGCAAAGGCAAATTGTTTCCTGTTGGGTTTCAGTAAGTTATTTATTTTCTACTTTTTTTCTGCTTGAATTATTTTCTTTATTGATACCATAGCAAAGGTATTTTATTTTAAAGTGTGTAAAAATAATAATAATTATAATTTTGAATATAAATTAAGGGTTTTAATGGACAAAAAAATAGTCAAGGAAGCGGTGGAAAACAATACTTTCTTGGATCATTTATTTCTAAGAACATACAAGCTATTTATTCTGATTTAGGCATTTAGGCTTTAGCACCCCTTTATACCACCATCTTTTCCAAGAAAATGTAGTAATAGTTTGTTCTAAATGAAGTTTAATTCTAGTTTAGAGCTATCTAATTTTTGTTACAAAGATTTCTACACCTGCATTACAGACTGCCCCTCCCAAAAAAAAAACAAAAAAAGACTGCCCCTCCCAACTGAGACTAGACCTTCTCTGGTTGCTTTTGCAGTTGTCTTCTAGTTGTTTGACTATTGTTTGTGTTATTAATGCTCACAGACAGAAAAGCAGTGTGGATTTGTAGTGAAACTGTTCCCTCTAGCCCTTGTGGTATCTTAGATGACCCCACCCTTACTTTGACGTGTTCTCCCTACCATGACAAAGGTGGATAAAGGTGGAAAATTTTTATGTTATCCATTGAACCAGTGAAGATCACAAATCATTGAAAAAAAGAGGTTCAGCGCACTGTCTAGTGGGTCTAGATGACCCAACTCCCAACAGTAAAGTGCCTAGGATAGCACAAGGGTTAAAACACTGTAAGCATGTTTACAGTAAAACACAGTTAGTCCATTGCAGAACATTAGGGTTGCAAACAGTGTTGACTTGTTGCTTCGTGAACTTGCAAACTGACAGTCAGTCTGAAGGGGTATTTATGGTCTATGTTGTTTTTAATGTTGAAAAATACCTGTTTGACATTTAAAAGGCCTTTATGTAACAGCGAGTTAATGTGAATGTGTTTTATTGAGGGCAAATGTTTTTCCTCCTTTAGATGCTTTCGGTGGTACTGGAGTACAGTTAACCCTCTCCGGCGGTGCAGATACACATGTACCGTCCGTGAGGTGCGGCCAGTTGTCCCAGAGAAGCCTGTTGAAGAAATGCCTGACCAAGGAGACAATCACACCATTGCTCACAGCCCCCGTCAACTTCCTGGTGTGTTTTCAGAACAGTGAATAGTATTAAAAAATATGTCTTATAACCTGACTTAATATGTAGCATTTTGATGAAGACACTAACACTTGCGGTTTCATCATTTGTATAAAAATGTAGAATCTCAAGCCCAAGAGAAAGTTTCAACAGAACCCCACCTTTCATCTGAAGAAACGTCAGTCCAAGGTCATTTCATAAAATCCGACCACAGCACAAGGCCAAAGATTCCCAGGAGGCCAGCGGGAGGATTGTCCCGACCTCTGCCATCCCCAGGTAGACTATAATTTTATTACTATCTCTGTTATGAATTATGGACGCATACATAGTTTGGATGCTGTTTATGAATTGCATTTTCTTTCTAGGTGCAACCCAGACAAAACCTCACCATATCCTGACCATAAGTGATCTAGAAGAGACTCGAAGAGCTCGTCGCCACAGCCCACACTCACAATCCTCTGGCATACGCGGTCATGGTCCTCCAACTCCCTTAGGTCCTTTACCTGGTCCAGTTACGCTCCGTGCCGGCAAATCTTCACTGCCCACTTCCCCTTTAATGCCACTTGGTTCTTCTGATAGTCTGATCAACTCTCCCTTATCCCGCCCAGCTGGAGGTAGAACACACTGTTCATCCTCGTTCTTTCCTCAGTCTCCTTGGCAGGACAGTACCACCTCAGCAAACCTGCCTTTCTCTACAGCCATGCAGCATTTACCCCGGAATCGATTTTCATTTGATCTCAGCCAATCAGATTCTGTTGAAGTGCCGCACAACTTTTTAGCTTCCCCTGAACCCGAAGATGTTACACCAAATCCTGCAAATGGTACATCCCCTCACAGAGAGTTGGAAAAACAAAGAGATAAGTTTTCTTATGATTCATTTCACAAAGACTCGAGCATAAGTCTGAACGAGGAGATGAGGACCGAACTAGAGATTGAAGAAACATTCCTGAATGAAGGGGTTGCAATGAACTGTGGGGGGCAAATAGTGGTGGAAGAAGACGATCAGGAGGAGTTCTGGGAAACGGCAGAAGAGGTCCCCAAGACCAAAACCGTTAATAACAGTCTTCCATTGCTTGCAGCCTCAGCCAAGGAAGACTTGGGGAACACATCCTCTGAAGATGACATGGAGCACTATTTTGATTTTTCTCGAACTATAGTCAGCTGCCAATCATCAAAAGATCGCTCCAAGTCTCCCTCCTCTTCTGCATCTCGACATTTGGCTCAGCTGGATGGGATCGATGATGGTACAGACAGTGACGCAAGTGTTGCAACCACAGATGATGCTCAGAAGGTGTTTGGGCCCGGGAAAAATCCGATACAGAGCAAAAATCTGAACAAAAATCTCCCCAACATCGAAATTACAAACAGTTTACTGACCCCGAACACATCACTGGATAGCAGGGGAATGGAGTCTTCCTCTGCTACAGTCTCCGCTACGGGAAAGGTTACGCATGATTGTTCCCACCTACATCCATTGAAACCTCTTGATTCCAGTCAGAGCTCAGACCCTCCAGCAAATCAGGAAAACTTATTTTCTGCTCTTGACGATGACTCTTTCCCTAACTTGCTCATCAAAATTCCGGAGACGACATATTCAGAGAAATTGTTGGAAACTCCCCTTTTAGCAGAATGCGAAAATGCCACACATCTTACTGAGCTGCTTCCTGTTCTACAAGACACACCTCTCCAGACCCAGCTTGAAACCTGTAAAGCCCTGGACCTAGAGCCTGACGATAGCCCCTTTGTTTCGTTGGCAGAGGGGTCCGCCGCGTTGGTGAATCACTTAACATCTAACATGGTAGTGCCTTCATTAGCAGATTCTGCTGTCAAAAGCCAGGACGCCGTGCTGGGTCTGCTTGAGTCGTCCCCTCTACTGTCTGCAGACGCACACAGCTCCTCAGAAACCCTTGTGGACTCCCTCCAGATGGATTCTTCTTTACCCCCTCTCACAAGCATCACTCTTGAGCCAGTGACAACTCAAGAGTCAATGTTGCCGTGCACAGGACCATCATCTGCTAAACTAACAACACTCACTTCTGTAGGAGAAGTTAGACAAACACAGATACATATTTCCACTCAAAATGATGCAGTGTTAGGAACGACTGTCCCTTGCCCCCCAGCAGGATCTTGCAATGCGGTTTCCGTGCCTTTGTACTCCACACAAGCGCAGCCATTCGGTTCAGCGGCTGTCACCATTGTTTCCTCCTCTGCGTCGGTAGCTTCACTTTCTGGACTGATGACGCGCTGTTCGGCTGCTGCGATACCGCTGCAAACCACCTCCACCCCGGTGGTCCTAAACGGTTACAGCTCTACATCTTTGCAGAAGGAAGCCACATCCGGGCACACCATTTCTATCAACTTCTCCACTCCCAGGCCAGCTCTAGAACCTCAGCAGCCAGTGCTTCCCCAAGCATTACCTGGACATGCCATCCTCACCGTGAAAGAGGTGGGAGGTCCTAATGTAGACCCGACACCACATGTTCTACTGGTTAACCGGCTCGGGCAAATCTTTGTGAAAAACCCAGAGAGCAACACCTTCCAGCTTCCCACTCCCAACTCCCCTTCTTATAACTGTGTCAACCAGATCGCCAGCCTTTTGCAGAGCAATGCCCTTTCAGCCACGCTGGCAGCAGCCGGCAACATTTCTACTCCGACAGTTGGAGCCAGCATAGCACCGGCTGTCCCCGCATCACTCACGCCCGCGGTACAGAATCCAGCAACGGTTACACAGCTGCTCGCCCACAATAGCAACGGTGCAGTGGCATCAGTTAGTGTGAAGAAGTCCAAGAAAAACCCCAAATCTTCAAAGGATGAAACGGTGCCAGAGTTGAAAAAGCCAAAAAAGAAGAAGGAGACTCACTCTTCTAAAAAACCCAAAACATCAAAGGTTGCGGGGCACCCTGCCCAGTCATCTGAAAACACACCTGTAGCCCCTGTTGAAAGTGCCCAAGCAATTATCAATCAAGCAATGGCGAGTAACTACACCCCCAAGTGGGGTGGGCTACGAACGATGAGCCCTTCTTCACTGGTTCTACCACCGGGTCTTCTACTGGAACCGGAGCCTCCAGCATCACCCCCCTCCCCATCCCCGGCGCAGCCACCTGCATCTCGGCCTCGCACCCATGTCCGCATGAAAAGAGTGTCTTCGCTATCGGACCGTATTGTCATAAAAAAGTCCAAAGTGGACTTCCTGCAACCAGAAGCCAGCAGCGAAGATGAGAAGCCTCCGAAGATCACCTTTCCCAGCATCTCCAGTCGGGCCTCAGGAGTGCGGATCAAGACCCCGACTGTGAAAGGAGTCCTAAACCTAGATGAGCTGACAGAGGAGCACTTCAGTGATTCTGACAGCTCAGGGTAAGTTCAAACGGGTCTGGAACCAGTAATACTAGTCATTTTAGAGTCACAACGTCTGTCACTTCTTTTTGATCATTTCAAGCTAAAATAGTGTAAATGTGTGCACAATTAAGTAGAGGCTTAAAAACATTTAACTTTGGGGGTTTGAAGATTGGAGGAATTTCTTCTTCATTTGTGTAGGAAAATGTGTCTGACATGTGTTGTGATTTCCTTCCAGCTCAGAGCCGTGGGGTTATTTGTCTCAGGGTGAACAAGACAAACCATTTGCATGGGAAACTACGGGACACAGCATTCTGACCGACTGGAAAAAATACTCTGGTATTTTTGTTTTTGCATGGCCATGACCCAGTTTTTGCATTAATGCAAAGATTTGTTTTTGCTTAAGACTTTGCTTAAAATGTTCAGCAATGAAATACAAAGTTGGCATCACAATACTAAGGATGTTTGGATTTTATTTTCCTTTTATTTATTTTTTTCACCTAAGGTGCTGCTTGTACATCAGATGACGACCAGCCTTTGTCCGAAGAGGATGAGGAATGTCCAACCAACAAAGACCAGCCACATTTGCGATTTGAAATAACCAGTGAGGATGGTTTCAGTGTAGAAGCAGACAGTATTGAGGGTAAGACGAACAAAAAGACTTAATTGATGCAATATTAATTTACCATTTCAAATGAAAAAAAAAGTCCTCCTAATGCGATCTACTTGCCATTTTGTCCTTTAGTGGCTTGGAAAGCAGTGATCGATGGTGTGCAGGAAGCTCGCGCTATAGCAAAGCTGAGGCCACTGACCTTCCAGAGAGTCACAGGGGCCGGCATGCTGGGATTGGTACACGACACAGTGGTTTTCCTGTTGGAACAACTTGAAGGAGCTCAGCGTTGCCAGAAGCACACTTTCCGTTTCTTCAAACAACAGAGCCCAGATGATGATCTTCCTGTTAACCCCAATGGCTGTGCTCGGTCTGAGCTGTATCTCAGGTATGTCTGTCTTCTTGGAGCTGGAAATTCCCAATGACAAAACCATCTTAAAACTGATCAAACTTTTTGTTTACTTTGACAGGAAGTCTACGTTTGATATGTTCAACTTTTTAGCTTCTCAGCATAGACAGCTTCCTGACATAGGACCTTATGATGACGAGGAAGATGAGGTTCTTTTGAAGTCTACCAGGTCAGGTTTCACTTGTTTGATTTGATCTGTTTTCGGTGTTCAAATGTTTAAAATGTTCAAATACCACATTTCATTCTCAGACGAGCCACTAGTTTGGAGTTACCCATGGCCATGCGCTTCAGACACCTGGAGAGAACATCCAAAGAGGCCGTGGGAGTCTACAGGTCAGATCAAAGGACTTATGCAACAGGGTCAAATGAAAAAAGCTGTTCAATTTAGAGTGTACTCATGCTTTAAGCCTTGATTGGACTACTCAACCTCTAAATGTAAAGAAATCAAACCTGCAGCTGTTCAAAACTGCAGCTGGCCCTACAGAAACAGCTGTCTACACAGAAAGTAGAAGTGGGATCACTCCTCCATGCCCGGGTTCATCACTTTTAAAGATCACAAGATAGAGACCAGCCAAGTATTTAATATTTCATTGTACAAACATGAAAAAAAGCTAATGGAAAACACTGATCACCAGTTTGATGTACTAAAGAAAAGTCGCATGAGTAAAAAAAAAAAGCATAGTAAAGAAGAAAAAAAACAATATAACAATTGCTTTTGAATAGAAGTCACACTTTTACGAGAAAAGTGCAACATATCTGAACCAATCCGCCAAGCCCGGTGTAATGTTCACAAAAAAACACGATTCAGTCTAAATCGCATCAACGTGCATCAAATTTGCGTCCGCTGCCTCTTTTGATGCATGTCAAGTTCAGTGCTCAACGCTAGTCCAAATATGTGTTCATAAACAGGAACAGGGGCGGGCAAACTACGGCCCTCGAGCCGCATCTGGCCCGCCTCCATGTTTGGTCCGGCCCTCTGAACAATATCACAGACGCATGATTTTGCGATTGAGACTCTCATAGAACGTGACATTTTATTCCACCCTTCTGCAGTCTGTGCCCCCATCTAAAACCCCCTAAAAATCCCTGTCAAATAGAACAGAAGACTGTGATCCCTTTCTTCATCGCAGTTTTGCTCCTTCTTTTAGACCAATAATGCTGCTGCTTTTTTTTTTTTACTTTTTCAACCAGCTCACCCTGTTCAGGGTGACCTTTACAATCGATGTCCTCCGTGCCGTGTCTCCTGTACAGAAACGGACAGTTTTTTCAGATCTACATAAATCTTTGTTTCGCGACCACATCTTTGTTTTCATTCTGTAATCCTGGACTATTTTCTGTGAAGGTTTGAACTTTGAGAGTTTTAAACAAGAGAAAAAAAATGTTCAAGTCTGCCTAAGGAAAGTGGAGACTGTGTGTAGTGAGGAGTTTTACTGCCATAACACATCTTAAATCCTTCTCCGCAGATTTTATCGATTGCGAGTGATTTTTAGAGCCAAACTCCCGCAATAAACGAGGGACCACTGTACTGGGGAAAAATGGATGCAGATATCTGCCCAGCTGCAGCAGAAGACATAAGGATTTGACTTATTTTCATGATGAAATGCAGGACACAGCTCAGTTTTATTTGTGAGGTTTAGCCCAAACTGTGAGATGCGTGAGGAGCTGCAGCCCCTCCAAAGACAATAGCAAACACTGACACAAACACCTACAGTGCCCCCCAGCAGGTGTTAGCAGGAAGCATCCGCTAAAGCACAACTGGTTGTTAGTGGGAAAATAAAAAAATATATGTGCTTTTTTATTACTTGAAAAAAACAAAACCCAAATAAGTCGCTCCTGAGTCACACCCCTCGCCAGACTATGAAAAAAAAAAAGTGATTTGAACTCCAAAAAATTGTTTAAGAGATTTGCTCATAGCTGGAAAACCTGTTGTGAGAGCGCTGTAATCATCCTTAACCTCTTAAGACCTGGCGTCCTCATGGATGGACTTCACATTCTGGGCTATATAGAGTCAGTAGTTAATTCTGCCTACCAGGGGCCCTGTGACTATGTGTGTAGAGAGTAGCTCAAACATTACCTTGGCACTTAGGAGGCTGAAGCACATATGTGGCATTTGCTGTCAAACGTGTTCTGGCAGTTATTCAACTCTCCTTAGTTATTTCATCGTTATCTTACTGTTCAGTAATTGGTAGTTTTTGCTGATGTAGAATTTTAAAAGTTCAATAGAAACTGGCACTTTATTTATACGTAGCAGAGGTGGCATCATATAAGATGTTAATGTGCAGGAAATATTGATGGTACAGGTGCTAAAATGATGTCAGTGGTTGCGCTGCTTTTGTAGCACTTCCTGTCTTAGCACCTATCAGAGGAAACCACAGCTTGTCTGGAAAGATGTTTTTGATTATAGCCGAAAGGTTTTACGTCTGTGTCATAGGAAAGAAAGCATTAGTCATAGAGAAAGTAGTAAAAAAAAAAAAAAAAAAAGAAGAGCTAAATGCCATTTTTAGTTCTTATTTATGGTGAGAAATAACTGCAAACTTAACCTACATTGTTTTGTCGGTAAAGGCTCTCATTTATCCAGATGATGTTGTCTTAAAGTGGAGTTATAGCATCTTGAATTAAAACAGTCTTCCTTGAAATGTTTCATAGCTCATCCAAGTGGCTTTCATCAGTCCTGATAGGTCATCGCTTGTCATCAGCCGGAGGAAGCTCCTCCGGCTGATGACAACCTGCGTGTCTGTTTCATTTTCTTGACTCTTGTCTGACTGTTTTGCTCGTGTTGCAGGTCTGCCATCCATGGCCGTGGCCTCTTCTGCAAGAGGAACATCGAAGCAGGCGAGATGGTCATCGAGTATGCAGGCATTGTGATCCGCTCAGTGCTCACTGACAAAAGAGAGAAGTACTACGACGGCAAGGTTTGTGGGGCTACAACACGTTTGACCTGCTTCACTGGGATTTAGCGTCAATTCGATCAGTTGTGTTTGCGGTTGATTAAAAGCTGTGTTTTTTTTTTTTAATTTGTCTTTGCAGGGCATCGGCTGCTACATGTTCCGGATAGACGACTTTGACGTGGTGGACGCAACTATGCATGGCAACGCAGCGCGGTTCATCAACCACTCTTGTGAGCCCAACTGCTACTCAAGGGTGATCAACGTGGAGGGACGCAAGCACATCGTCATCTTTGCTCTAAGAAAAATCTACCGGGGGGAGGAGCTCACCTACGACTACAAGTTCCCCATTGAAGACGCCAGCAACAAACTGAACTGCAACTGTGGTGCCCGGCGATGCCGCCGATTCCTGAACTGAGTGGTGGAGGAAACGGAGTGGATCCCCGTTCACTAGTAAGCCTTAAGTTAAGGAGGCACTGGATTGGGCTGAGAGAGGCTATGGGCACTCTGTGCAGCAGGAGGAGGGGTTGGAGGTGGGAGTAGCCACTATGAAACCAGTCCGAGGTAATACGGTGACATTTTTGTGGCTCTGAGAGCACCAGAAGTCAGAAGATATTGCCTCATGACGTACTTATGCTTCAAAGGACTTTCCACTTGTGCTGCACAGCCGTAGGAGGAAAGAAGCAGTCTGTGTCTAAACCGACAACTTCCAAAACCAACCCTTCAAGGAAAGGGATTTCTTAGATCTCGGAAAGGATGCCAACCACAGTTTTTGGAGACACACGCCAGGCCTTATGTGTTTGAATCATTGCTGAAACTGTATTTTTGTTATCTTCACTTTTTTTGGGGGGCGGGTTAGGGTTTTTTTTTAGTTGGACGATACAGGTCTTATCATGATCGCTGTCTCACAAGTGAGAAGATTTTAGCCACATCCACACAGTCACATCTTTTTCTTGAGCCACACAAACCAGTTTTGTACATTTTATCCTTCCTTCAACACTTTCAACTTTCCTCATTCTGTTTTTGTTTTGTTTTTTTGTGGGGGAGGAGACGAAAGAAACTATGGTGCTAAGCTTTGAAAGCAGTCTCATTAGTTGTCTTGTGAATTAGGAATTATTTAGCTGTTCAATTGCTGTTGTGGTCCATCTTAAGCGACAGGACCTGTGCAGGACTCCCATCAGTGATGAATCATCTGCTAGAAGCATCTGCTAGTTTTCTCCTGCTGTCTTCCCTTTAGTTTTAGTTTGTTCAGATATAATGGTTTCAGTCAGTTGTATAGTGTCAAAGCAGACAACAGCATGTCTTAAAAGTTTTTTTTTTTTTTTTTTTTTTAAAGATCAGTGTACAGTGTATGTAGCAAACACTACCCAAGCCAAAAGTGACAATTTGTGGTGGAAATCCTTTTTTTCTTTTTTAGATATATATAAATATATACATATATTTTATTACTGTCATGGCAGATGCTCATACCTATTGCAATAAGACTTTGCTGCCCAACAGTTGCACATAAATAAAACATCCAACATAGAAAGATGCGATTTCCACTGTGGAATCTGCTACAGTCTCTTAATCAGGGTGATCACTGGTACTAGAAAAAAAAAAAATGATAAAAAAAAAAAACAACTATGGCTACTGAGTGTGCATGTTCAGCTCCTGAAGCAGGTTAGTGAATTCAGCGCAAACTTTGTAAGTTGATGTTCAGTTTCTGTCAGTGGTGAAAGGGTTTGTTGAATTCACACACTGTTCTGATTGGTAATATTTATTCATGGTTTGGTTTCTATTTTTAACGGCTAAAGGTGGTCTGTGTGTGGGAGGTGGCAGGCAGGTTTCTAAGCAGATTGTTCCTTCTTTTGCATCCTTCATTTTTGTTTACAGGCGTCTTTTGTTTCTATTTTTTTACTTGAATTTGTTTCCTGTTTTAGGCTGTTGTGTCACGTGAAAGCCTTTCTGATGTGCTCTAAAGAAATTTCTTTCTTTTCTTTTTTTTAAAGCAACTTTTTTTTAAATTTCTTATCCTAAATTAGTGATGGTCATAAGAGCCAGGAGTAAAATTTGCCCTCAATTTATCCACTCCCTACTCTTCCAGTGACATTTTTAGAACAAGATCACATTGAAAGTTTTTTTTTTTATGTTTTAATTTTGCCTTCTGCATGTCCAATCACTGGGATGGAACCCAGAAAAACTCATGTCAATCATCTCATCGACAACAAGAGCCGTCACCCCCAACTCCTTGCAAGGATTCTACCTCAGCTGTTCAGACAGATGTTTGGGAATACTGATGCAAAAAGAGGATGATGATTTAAAAAAAAATAATAGAAAAATGTAAAAAAAAAATACCTTGGTTTTAAAATCCTAGTCTGTCTGTCTGTGTGTTTGTTACTATGTGTGTGTGCGTGCAATGAAGGATGCAGAAGCACTAGTTGAACGTTGAATACGACCATCTCCCAGGATCTGTTAAAAAAAACCTGTAATGTTATATAAAAACACACACACACATATAAATATATATATATAAATATATATAAATAATAGGGTTATTTTAAAGTGTAAAAGACATACAGATGATTAAAATTTGTGCTCTTTAAATTTGAGTCTTTGTTACCATGTACAAACTAAACCCTGAGTTTGTAAATATTTGTATACATATTTCTAAACCTGTTTAATTTTCTATGCACTTTTTTTATTTATAATTTTATTTGCCTAATAAAGATGTTAAGATGTTTGAAGAAATGTCTCGGTTTCTCCCCCCCCCCAACAGTGACTGAGGAGAAGGATGAAAATGAAAAACACCATTCTCAAAGTGAACGTTTGAATGAATTTTTTTATTCTCAAAGTGAACGTTTGAATGAATTTTTTTATTACATTTTGATATTTTTTAAGTTACCAAATAAAAATTGGTTGCTGCTGAGGCCAATAAAAGTACATTCAGAAGTTTTTTAATAGCTCAACATGTTTGCATTATGAAAAGTAACAGGATGTATAACAGGAAAGAGGGTTTTTTTTGTCTCTATGCCAGCCTGTTTGAAGATTGAGATCTGCTTTTAACAGCAACAATAAGACAGATATTAAAAATATAAAAATTAAAAAGTCATAACATTCAGGAAAAAAAAATCAATATAAATTGACCCTTTATGTTAAATATAACACCAGAGTTTTGTTCTAAAACTCATTCATTAAAGAAATAAAAATGGAATCAATTCTGAATTAAGTGGGAACAAAATGCAAATGAAAACAGAAAAGTGGATGTTAATACAGAATTGGTGGAATCCCCTGCTGTCAAAAATGTTCAATATTTTGTGAAACCGGCAGGAAAGTTCCATTTTAAAACATTTTGAAAAGCTAAAACTCTTAATGTACTGCTGCTTAAATTAATCGTAATGTTTAAAAAAAATTCTGGTCATACTGTTTAAGCTTGGCGAGAACAGCAACGGCGTCGTTGCGGTCCATTTGTTTGAGGAGCTTGGCCAGGTGACCCACCGTCCAGTCCGGGTGTTTGCTGGAAATCCCCTCCAGCACGGCTTTCAGGGGACTTTTGCTGTCTCTCATGGAGTAGGTGTAGGTGATCCAGGTGGAGGGGAAGGAGCAGTGGGAGGCAAGATGCTTGGTGTTCTTTTTTCCCTGGGTTTCTGGGTCCAACAGAATCACCAATTCCTCCAGGACATCCAGGTCGTCCAGCACTGTCTGTACAGGGGCTGAAAGGACGTCGTCTGCGGAAAACAGATCAGGCGTTCAGAGAAAGGGATTTGAAAAGTTTCTCTGATGTTTTATGAATTAAAAAGGATGTTCACGACTGCATTCAAGCTTTTTAGAGCCATCTAAGTTTTCTCTACTCTTAAAATTTAAGTTTTTGTTTCTTTTTAGATGCCAGAGTTCAGGTTACAGGGAAAGCTGGGTGAAGAAAAGGTACCCTTCTATAGTTATCACATGTTGGCTCTTCTAGAACTTGAGGCAGATAAAAAAAAATCCAAAAAATGAATTAACATCTAGAAGAATTTATTTAAACTTAAAAAAAAAAAAACAGTTTACACTCACGGAGAATTTCCTCCAGATCACTTTGACCAGCTGAGGAAGAACCAGAAAAGTCTTGATTTTGATACATTGATCCCCCTTTGCAGCACATTCTGCCACGGTAACCTAAAACAAAAACATGTAGTAACATTCCCAGGAAGCCTTTGTTAACTTGAGACTAAGGGTATTTTTACTATAGTATTGACTTCCACACAAAGAAGAAGTGCAAGAAACCTCTGTCATCAGGTGTGTATGAAGCTTTATCAAGAACGGAAACTTAAAAAAAGGAAACAACCTACGGCTGAATGTAAAGAAAAACCCCAAGGTTGCATGTGCAACCTTTATCTTGACTTTGCTGCTGTGTGGAATTTGTTTTTCATCTCTGTGGACACACAGAGAATATCAGACAGTGGGCAAAACCTTGTCAGTGACCGATTCTGCAATGTCTCTCACTTATAAAAATAAGACATGTCTATAATGTTCATCATAGATAAACTGGGAGACAGAATGTAAAAAAAGAAAGAATCCAAAAGACAATGTGGACAATGATATTACAGAATGCAGAACGTGACAAAAAAAGAGGGAAAGCCCCCGGTCACGCCATACCCAACCAATGCCCAACAGAGGTTGGAAGCAGAATGAAGGCGTCTGACCCCCAGGCAACCCGACGTCAGCCACTCAGACCAGAGTCAGAATGGCCACTGCAGGAGCCCCCAGCATCTAAGAGCAGGGGGGCACAGAAATACAAGGAGCACAAGCCCCAACCCAGCCAGAGAACAGTCCCACTGCTATGCCCAAGGTCCACCGATCTGAGAGCCCCCTCCCCAGCCCCAGACAAGCGGCCCACCACCACCCAGGAGTCCTTACCCCGACCCCAGACACAAATCCTTCAAGAGACACTTGCATCATATTCCAGGCAACCATCCTCTCGCCCCGTCAGTAGTCCAGCAGAAAATCAGGCAAGGGCAAATCCCTCCTGCCCAGGAGGATGCTGCCATTGAGAGACGGGGATTCCTGACAAGGTAAGTGTGGACTGACAACTTCTTGTTGTTAGGATAACAGGACTCAGAACGCCAAGGCAAGGACCCGAACGAGCACCACATGGACACGGATGCCCCCAGGCTCGGATACGATGTGATCCCCAGCTCCTGGATTAGCCAGAGATCTCGGTATCCCCCTACCCGCATGGCCTGCATTTTTCTGGAATTTGTGAGCAAAAAATGTTTAATAAGCTCCAGAGCAGAAAAAGTGGACCCAGATGGAAAGCCCCTGTCTGTCTGTCTGTCTGTAGTTTCCCTGGAATAAGCCTTGTGCTATCCTATGCACTCTAACATTGGGAGTTGGGTCATCTAGACCCACTAGACAGTGTGCTGAACCTCTTTTCTTCAATGATGTGTGATCTTCACTGGTGTCCATGGATTACATGAAATCCTCTTCACCTTTATCCACCTTTGTCATGGTAGGGAGAACACGTCAATGTGAAGGTTGGGTCAATTGGACCCCATAGGATAGCACAAGGGTTAACTGAATCCAGTAAGGTGTGTATCATAGGACATCACTTATTGGATGATGACGTTTGAGATTTAGGGATATGTGAAAGCAGAAAAATGTTTTGCCCAAACTGTGGTAAATAGTTGATTGAGCGATTTTGAACTTTTGCAGTGTTTGTGGCCACGCCCTCAAAGAAATATCCTTTGTCTGAAGATGTTGTCATGCTAAATAACTTTAGGTTGAAAAGGGTCAACAAACGGCAGCATCCAATCAGTGATCGGGGTGTTACTTTTGTTTTCTGAAAGGTTTTTTTTGGAATTGTGTTTTGGTTTATGGAATTTTGTGTTGGTTTCTAAAATGCAACGTTGCTTTTGTATTATTTGTTTTCCTTTTTTAATTATCTCTGTGATCTGTAGTATGCTTTTGCATTGAGTGATTTTTTTGAGAGGATTTGTGTTTTATGGGCCACCATAATTAATTGGTAAAAAAATCCCCCCCACACACACACACACAATTGTCATGAATGAAGAATTAAAGGAAAAAAACTGATAAATTTAACGAAAATGTGGACATTTTTTTAACATAAGAGTGAATGCAGATCTGCTTTCTGTCTACGATCTTAAGACCTACTTGAGCTAAATACCTAAAAATAGAATATTTAGGAAATTAACAGTAATTAATTTAATTTTTTAATCAGATTCAGTTTCTCAGAGGTGGTTTGCTTTCATTTCGGGAGAGATCTTTACCCACTTCTCCTTACAGTAATGATTGATCACTCATTTTTGGCAATATAAAAATATCTTTCCCTCACAAATTTTCATGTTATTATTAGTAAGTTATTTAGGAAATTCCAAGATTTGCTTGTTAACCCTTGTGCTATCCTATGGGGTCCAGATGACCCCACCCTTACATTGACGTGTTCTCCCTTCCATAACAAAGGTGGGCAGGATTTCATGTACTCCATGGACACCAGTGAAGATCACAAATCATTGAAGAAAACAGGTTCAGAGCACTGTCTAGTCTAGTGGGTCTAGATGACCCAACTCCCAATGTTAAAGCGCCTAGGATAGCACAAGGGTTATGAACTTGACTTTTATTTACATTATATGCCTAGTTATTTTGTTAGTTTTGATATTTAAATTTTTTTTTAAAGACAGTTGACATTTAAATAAACATTGTACCATTTTAGTTAGATGTTTGACCTTTTAACAGTTTGTTCAGCTACATTATCAAGTTGCCTTTGGACTGATCAATAGTTGGTTGGACATTTTTGTAAGCTCAACAAGCGAAACTGCAACTAAACACACTTTCCACAGGAAATGCAATCTATTTACATGTAGTTACAGTTGTTATTGTAAAGTGACACATTTAAAATAGTAATTTATGTTTGGCTTTCAATACACAAACCTCTTTTACGCCTTTTTGATATGACTGCACCGAAGGCCAAGAGAATCACAGACAGGAGGGCTACGGCTAACACGATTATCCCTGAAAAAAAAAAAAAAAGTTATATAAATAAAAAAAACACACACAGAAGACTTTAAATGTGATGAACGAACATCTTTGCTGCACTTAAAGTTCATTTTTGAACTCACACACTGCAGGGATAGTGGAAACGTCTGCTGTGAGATTTGGTTGTGTCTGCATATGAGAAAGGATTGATGTTTAATTAAACAAAATATGTATAGCAGATTGTTCAATATTCAATACTCTTCAGGACTGATTGTTTGTTATTAGAAAAGGATACACAAACTTGATTATGTTAGTGTTGACTTTCAGCTCAACATATCATTTTACTTGAATAGGTAGGTGTGTTTGCATGAACTCACCGTCGTGTGTGCAACTGCGACGCTGCTGGAGAAAAGCGGAAAAAGGACAAATGTTTACTTTTTCTCACTTTTTAAAGAAATCTTGACAAGAATAGCAGTTCAATCATAAGGTGCAGCAAATGTTAAAAAAAACAAACGTAATCATAACTAAATATGTGAATCTGCCCTGCTTTTATCACTAGAGTGTATTCAGAGTAAGCGGAAAGGTTGAACTTGTGAGTTGTTTTCTCTTCTTACGGTCGGGGGGAACATTCTGTGTCTGCGGTTGTATTGCAGTTTCTCTTGGGAGAACCGTCGGGGCCACAAGAGGAGCAGGCTCGACAGTCTGCGCGCGTGCCGTCATTGAAAGTACCGCTGGCGCACTCTCTGAAGGAGACCTCGTGCCGACCTCCATCGTCGTCAAATCCACAGTTTGGAGTAACTTCATATCCTGTCAATAAAAAAAAAAAGTTTTTTTTTTTTAAACGAAAACAGCCGTATAAGATAACGTACTTTCCCGCGATGTGTCTTACCAGGCTTTATCTTACAAGGAACACACCGATGTTCCAAAATATTCCAATATGTGGCAAGATCGAAGCATTTGGTCGAATGAGCCATTTATGACGACGATGGATGGATCTGACAGCAGCCAGAGCTCTGAGCCTCTGCTCTGTCTGCTGCCGCTGCTGCCGCACACGACAACCCACACACACACACACACACACACACAAATAACAGGCGGAACTATTGCTGCCTTGGTTACAGCTATTTACATATTCAAATATTACTATTTTTGTGGAGTCCCCCCCCTAAGTTGTTATTGTTTTTAAATCTCCTGCGCACACGACGAAGTAGCCTAAAACTTTTAAAAACAAGAAAAGGAAAAAGTGCAAAAGCCCAACTTACTCTTGCAGCTTCAGTGCAAAAATTCAGCTTGCTTTAGTTTAACGCACACTATAGTCTTTTATTGTTGGATTTAGAAATAGTTTATTTGCAATTAAAAGAAAAGAGAACGTAAACAAGAAGAGAAGAGTTCTCTTTACAGAGATATTCCAAACTTATGGGTAATTAGTCATGAATTGACTGGAAAATATATGCACAGAGAAACACATAAATAATTCTATTACTCTTTATCATAAAACGACTTATTAGTTCATACATACAAAACATGACACATTGAAAACCATTAAATATTAAGTTTGTCAAAACGTTTTTTTCATCTTATCCCTTTCGGGGTCACGGGGCTGCTGGAGCCTATCCCAGCCACTTGCGGGCAAAGGCAGGGGACACCCTGGACAGGTCGCCAGTCTGTTGCAGGGCCACAATCACACACCCATTCACTCTCACACTCACACCTAAGGACAATTTAGAGTTGCCAATTGACCTATGAAGCATGTTTTTGGATGGTGGTTGGAAGCCGGAGACCCACGCATGCACGGGGAGAACATGCAAACTCCACACAGAAAGGTCCCCCATTTATGTTGTTAGGGGTTTGTCAAAAGGTGTTTAATTAACCCTTGTGGTATCCTATGACCACACCCTCACATTGACGTGTTCTCCCTACCATGACAAAGGTGGATACAGGTGGAGAGGATTTCATGTAATCCATTGACACCAGTGAAGATCACACATCATTAAAGAAAAAATGTTCAGTGGACTGTCTAGTGGGTCTAGATGACCCAACTCCCAATGGTAAAGTGTCTAGGAAAGCACAATGGTTAATTGCTTGAAAGAGAGGGGGGGAGGGGGGTCAAAATATATTCCCACCACTGTATAAAAAAAGTCATATTTTAACATTTTTCATGGAGCAATGCAGTCTGCGACCTAAGGCTCCAGAGCCACATGCAGCTCTTTTATCCCTCCATTGATTGATTTGTTTTCAATTTGTTGGTTGATTTATTAAGATGTCATTTATGATTACATTTTTAACTTGTCAGAAAATGGAGCATAATGACCATAAATTATTTAATCTGCAGTCAACCTAACAGAATCTGACTCTCCTGACTGTCTTCAAATTTTAAAAATGCTTTGAAAATTCTGCATGTTGAGCCCTATATTGGTTTATTAGATAAAAAATATTCCTTTCACTTCTGTACGTCTGTGGGAGATTAGCAACTAGTTAACTTTAGATCACATTTATGACCTTTTTTCTGTGGACAGAAAAGGGACAGAAAAAGGAGATAACATTTTCAGGAACCACTTGTGTGTCACATCCATCCATATCGCTTCAGCTTCATTTTGAAAATGAAAAAGCATTTCTGTTAATCCATTTTAAATGTCAAATTAGACATTTCTAAATGTATTTTGCTGACACATATACCAGAGAACTTTTGGAAAATGAAATGTCAAATACCATTTTCTTTATCATTTTAATTATGTGACAGAATAAGCAGTGTTGAAGAAGAAAATGAAAAAGCATTTTGGTGGATTGCTTTTTCATTTTAATTTTGAGTCAAAAAATGCAGCCTCATTTTGAAAATGAAAAAGCATTTCTGGTTTTTACTTTTATTTCTAATTATGCTACACAAATGCTTCCATACTGAGGGGTCTATTTCTCTCTGGCCTTGGAATGCCTCAGAATTTCCCCAGGATGTGGTCGGGAGAGCGGGGGCTGCTTTGATCAGACTGCGGTTCCAGATGAAGCGAAGAAAAGAGATGGAGGGATAGAATTAAATTGTGGAATATCTATGTTAAAATTATTATACAGTATTATAAATTTGTATAAAATATATGTATTAAAATAGGATATATGTGTAAAATAAATATCATAAATATGTTAAAGTATTGTAAACATTCAGAAAATATATAGAACTTTCTAGAAGACAATGAATGTTAATTGGTGACAGAATGTTAAAGAATCTTCATTTGATTTTTGTTTTGAGTGTAAAGATAATGGTAAATAATTTATGGTTTTAATGACTAAAGTTACTTTTTTCTTTTCTCATAAGGCACATGTTTTCTTTCTGTTCACCATTTTAGTCATATTAACTGCTACTGTCTTTTTTTAAACGTTTTCAGTTAACATGGAAAAAGTTACTCATTTTCTCAGAACTGCTTTTTTTTCACACAAACATACAAATTGCATTGCATGACTGGAGTTGTTTCTGTGAGAATTGGGAAAGGCATGACGGCATGTGAAAGGCTGGCTCATGACAAAGGATGTTGCTAAAAGCAAAATGAACATCTGGAAGTATTTAAGAAAATCTATCAACAGTGCGCCACTGCAGGCAGTTTGGTTTTGTTAAGGCAAAGAAAGAAAGACAAAGTTTCAGCTTTTAACATTAGTGTAGTCACTGGTAATCCTTTTTGTTTGGTTTCCCTACATATAGTTGATCAGTTAAAGGAGTTTCTAAGCTGTTTAAACAGAACCAGACTTTGAGAGATAGCAGTAAAAATGTCTCTACAATGTATTTTTCTGTAGTAAAAACAGACAACAAACAATTAGGTTGACTTTTTTTCTTATGAATTCTCCATTCAAGTAAACTGAGCAAAGTCGACTGAAATGTGACCAAAAACTGCAGCAGCCCCCCAACTTAAGACCCACCTCCAGAAGGATTGGATTCAAATGATTTCACTGGACTATTAAACATATTTGGAAACATTCTCTCTATAGCAAATAAAAAATAGTATAACCTTAGGGGTGTAATGTAGCCATGGGGGGCCCCAAGCCAGGGTCTCATTGTGCTGAACCAAGCCTTGATAAATACAGAGGGTTGTGTCAGGAAGGGCATCTAATGTTAAATCTTTGCCAAAATATGTGAATCATACCTCTGACACCCATACTGGATTGGTCAGGGTTGGGTTAACAACGGCCGCCATCGGTGCTGTTCACTGACAGGGTGCTGGTGGAAATCAGACTGCTGTTGGTTGAAGAAGAAGAGAAGGAAGGCCTGTTCATAGGAAGACAGGGAAGAGAAAAGTCTTGAAAGTAGGGACTTTGAATACTGGAACTATGACAGGAAAAGGAAGAGAGTTGGTTGACATGATGCAGAGGAGGAAGGTAGACATACTGTGTGTTAAGGTGACCAGGTGGAAAGGTAGTAAGGCTAGAAGCTCAGGAGCTGGGTTCATGTTTTTCTACCATGGTGGAGATGAGATGAGAACTGGAGTAGGACTTCTCTTAAAGGAGGAGTTTGTTAGGAGTGTTGTGGAGGTAAAAAGAGCGTCAGGAAGAGCGATGAGTCTGAAAATTGAAATCAAAACTGCAATTTTAATGTTGTTAATGGGTATGCCCCACGGGTAGGATGTGAGCTGGAGAAGGAGAAATTCTGGATTGACCTTGATGAAGTGATGATGAGCAACCCTACAAATGTCAGAGTTGTCATTGGAGCAGATTTTAATGGACATGTTGGTGCAGGAAACAGAGATGATGATGAGGTGATGGGCAAGTTTACTATCCAGGAGTGAAACGCTGAATAGATGTTGGTTGATTTAGCAAAATAGATGGAAGTGAATGCATTCTTTGAGAAGAGGCAGGAACATAGGGTGGCTTATTAGAGTGGAGGTAGAAGCACACAGATAGACTATATCTTTTGTGGACAATGTAATCTGAAAGAGATCAGTGACTGCAAAGTAGTGGTAGGTGGGAGTGTCTCCAGACAGCAAAGGATGGTGGTGTGTGTTGGAAAAATGTATATACAGTCCCTGACAAAAGTCTTGTCACTTATCCATTTTGTAGAAACAAGAGCGTTTAACCTCACTTTTAATGAATCCATTGGTTTTAGAAATGTCTCATATAAAAGCTAAAACCCTCCCAAATTATGTGCAATATACTAAAATAAAATTGCTTCACTGAAGAAAGATTGATCATTTAATGAACACAGAAAGGTCACATTTTGGCAAGGCAAAGGTTTTGTCGCCTACAGAGAGTAATGTAAAAATTTAACAAATAATTTACTTAAAAAACATAAATATGTTGCATAACATCAGTGAATTAAGTAGTGCTACTGTGAGATCCATAGTTAATATCTTGTATGACTTCCATGAGCTTGAAGGACAGCATCCATGCGGTTTGACAATGATTCATACAATTTATCGATGAAGTCATCAGAAATAGCAAAGAAAGCAGTCTTCCATGCCTCCCAGGGTTCATCAGGGTTCTTTGGTTTTGTCTTTCATGCTTCCTCTTTCATTCAACCCCAGATATGCTCAATGATGTTCATGTCTGGTGACTGGGCTGGCCAGTCCTGGAGCACCTTGATCTTCTTCGCCTTGAGGAACTTTGCTGTAGAGATGGAAGTATGCGATGGAGCACCATCCTGCTGCAGAATTTGACCCCTTTTATGGTTGGGAATGTAAGAGGTAGCTAATACTTCTTGATATTTTAGGCTATTGATATTGCCTTCCACCCTGCAAATGTTTGGCACACCCCCATACTGGATGTAACCCCAGACCATGATTTTTCCACCACCAAATTTAACTGTTTTCTGGGTGAATCTTGGGTCCATGCGGGCTCCAGTTGGTCTCCTGCAATATTTGCGGTGGCTGTGATGTAATTCAACTGAAGACTCATCTGAGAAATCCACCTTCTGCCACTTTTCCAGCGTCCATCCTTTTAGCAGGCTGTGGGCCTTGGCAAATGCCACACGTTTTTTCAATTGCCTTTTGTTAAGTGCTGGTTTCTGGGCACTGATTCGACCATGGAGGCCATTTTGAGACAGAATTCTACAAACTGTTGTGGTTGACACAGGGACTTGCGGTGACCAGACCTGGTGGAGCTCTGCTGCAGTGGAAAAGGGGCTGGCCTTGGATTTTTGAACCAACAAACGGTCCTCCCGAGCAGTTGTCTTGCGAGGTCTGCCGGACCTGGGCTTGTCAAAAACATCTCCAGTCTCTTCAAATCTTTTTCTTATTCTTTGTACTTGACGCTGAGACACATTGAAGGTGTCAGCCACCTCAGCAGTGGATCTGGTCTTCAGCCTCTTGATAATCAACGCTTTGGTCTCAGGGTAAATCTTAGGCATGTTGTCAGAGGTCAAGTTGCAGTTGATGTGAAGGCCTGGTGTGCTGGGGTTCTTTTTATACACACCCACTAATTGATTGATCCGTAATTGATCACAGGTGTGGCTGTAATCTAGGATTGGGTGCATCATATTACAAGGCGACAAAACTTTTGCCTTGGCAAAATGTGACCTTTCTGTGTTCATTAATCTAATCTTCAGTGAAGCAGTTTTATTTTAGTATATTGAACATAATTTGGGAGGGTTTAAGCTTTCATATGAGACATTTCTAAAACCAATGGATTCATTAAAAGTGAGGTTATACGCTTTTGTTTTTACAAAATGGATAAGCGACAAGACTTTTGTCAGGGACTGTAAGTTATCTCATATTTGCTTTCATATTTATGCATTACCTAGCTATATAGGTAATATAATCATGCATGCAGAAATGTCTGTGTCCAAGTTTGTTTCACAGGAAGGTGAAACTCTTGGGAGGAGACCGACTATCTTTTGGTGTCTTGCTGCAATTAATGCAATTAATGTTTTCTGATAGCGCTGCAGCTGTGTTTTATCTGTGTCCCCTCCTTAGAGCTCAGCACATGTGTAAATTAGGGAATACCCAACAAACGTAATAAAAGAGGAGGCGACATAATATACACCAGAGCGGAGAGAGAGTGTTGCTGGGTATTATCTCTGTTCGTTCTCCTCGTATAAAGGTACCTTTGGTCTGTTGTATTTCTTCCCTTGTGTTGTTATTCTGATGTTTCAGGTTGTTTTAACCCAACAGTGTGTAAGATGACAAAGACAGAGAAGAAGGTGGAAGCTGCAAAAAACTGAAATAACACCATGCTAAAACCTGGTGGAAGATGCAAAAGGAAGAATGTTTCATGACTTTTAAGAAGCAGGTGAACAGGCTCTGGGTTGTCAGGTGGTACTTCCAGATGACTGGATAACTACAGCTAATGTGATCAGGAGGACAGTACTATGACGTCTGCAGACGATATTGTGATTTGTGTACTTGGTGTGCCATCGGGCAAGAAAGTTGATAAGGAGACTTGGTGGTGGAATGAGGAGGTGCAGCAGTGTGTATGGAGTAAGAGGCTAGCTAAGAAGAAGTGGAACACTGAGAGGGCTGAGGAGAGTAGAGAGGAGTGCAGGGAGATGCAGCGTAAGCTGAAAGTAGAGGTGTCAAAGGCCAAACAAGGGGCTTATGATGACTCATGTATGCTAGGTTGGGTAGTAAAGAGGGAGACACTGACCTTTGCAAATTAGCAAGGCAGAGAGACTGAGATGCAGCAGGTTCAGGGGGAGTAATGATAGGGATGGTAATGTATTGACAGGTGTCAGTAGTGTAAATGGAAAGAATAACTTGAAGAGTTGATGAATGAAAAAAGAGAGGGAATAAGAAATAGAAGAGGGGACTGTTGTGGAGCAGGAAGTAATAAAGATTAATAAGGGTGAAGTGAGTGGGGAATTGAAGAGGATAAATAGTAGAAAGGCACTTGGTCCTGGTGATATACTGTACCTGTGGAGATATCGAAGTGTCTTGGAGAGATGGCAGTGGAGTTTTGGACTTGATTTTTCAACAGGATCTTAGGTGGGGAGAAGATGCCTGAGGAATGGAGAAGAAGTGTGATGGTGCCCAGATGTGCAAAGTTGTGGCATCTTCATGGGAATAAACCTGATGAACCATACAATGAAGTTATGGGAAACAGTAGATGGAGGAGAAGCTAGAGAAGTGGAGGTTTGCCCTGGAAAGAAGAGGAATAAAGGTCAGCCACAGCAAGACTGAGTAGATGTGTGAGAATGAGAGGAACCAAGGTGGAAGAAGGAAGTTACAGGGAGAAGACATGGAGATGGTGGAGGATTTGTTGTATCCAGGGTCAACAGTCCAGAGTAATGGAGAGTGGGGAGAAAGAAGTGAAGAAGCGATTGAAGCAGATTGGGGCAGATTGGAATGGGTGGATAAAAATGTCAGCTGTGATGTGTGATAAAAGAGTTTCAGCTCAAATAAAAGGAAATGTACAAAACTGTGGTAAGACCAGCCATGTTGTTCGACCTAGAGACAGTGGTACTGAGAAAAAGACAGGAGGTAGCCGAGATGAAGAGGCTGTGCTGCTCTTTGGGAGTGACCAGGATGGATAGGATCAGGAATGAGTATGTTAATGACGACAATAAGGTAGCTGGTGTTAGGCTGGAGCACGCAGAAGACAGGGTTCAATAGAGGAGGCTGATTTGCTGAGGTGATCCCTGAGGGGAAAAGCCGACAGAAAAAGAAGACTTCTTACTATAACATTATCATTTGTTTAATCCCATTTTGTGTGAGAAAATCTTTTTTTTCAATACATGTAGTCCGTATTATTTTCAACATAACTATCCTATATGTCAAAGGGCTGAGATGAGTTTAACAGCTTGTTCTATGTAGACATTCCAGAAGACAGAGCAGATAAGTTGTCCACTCAACCCTGCAGGTTGTAGTGGATAGGACTGCTGAGGCAGCAGGATGATAGAGCTTAGCTCCAGCTGGAGAGGATATAACCCGCCCAGAGCTTTTCCTGCAGGCGTTGGTTCTTCTGTGTCCTTTCAAGACTGCAATCTGGGAGTCTTTAGTGCCCTCTGGTTGGCATGTCATAATGGCAATGCCTTCAGGTGAGTTTTTTTTTTTTACATGTAATAATAGTTTAGGAATTTTCATTTTTAATTTAACAAAAGACAAACATGGTATGAGCATGTATTCTATGTGTTTAAATGTTAGATTTTAAAAACTGTATTTCCTTCTGAGTGGGTATTAAATGTAATTTATTGTGTTGATGACTAATGTAATTAAAATCTGTTCAACAATAATAAAATTGTGCACAAGCCTGATACAGAGGAAGAACATTTACACACTTTATACACTGTGTCTAGTGTCTGTATACACACCACATTCTTGGAGATTTTTTTTTTTCTTTTTAAATCTGTAATGTATCCTCTTGCAAAACTAGACTGTAATGTGGAGACCGAACCAGGATCTAGGAGGACCAGCATGAACATAGCAGCCACCAATCTGGAAGAAGAAGTAAAACAGCCAATATCTGCAAGTCATCGCCCGAAATCTATTGTGGTTGTTCATTCCACACCATCAGGGGACCAAATTCAGTGTGAGACCTACTCGATACATGTAAGAATTTTAATTCATCTCCTGTGCTATAAAGACAAATGTGTTCAAATTGAATTAAGTTGTTATTGTACTTTATTTCGTAAATTATCCTAAAGTTTTAAGGTGAGTGACATTCTTCAGAAATATCATTAAGGAAAGTTTTTGTTTTCCCAGACAGAGACAGACCAACCTCCAGTAAGAGGTCCTGATTTAGCTAAGAAACGTCACAAAAGTACCACGGACCTTCCATGTCCAAGCAGCATTCGTTTGCTTCAACCCTCAGCCCCAGGTCCAACAGACAATGAACAACCCCTCTGGCGGCGGTCTTCATTGAAAGAAACCAACAATGTCTCACGGTTACGCCGCCATGCTCTCAGTGTCCCCAACATGGGCTCTTCTAGCCCGCTTTGCTTCATTAACAGCAGCCCTCTGCACAGCGCTCCCCTCTCACCAGCACCTAGCAACCTATCCAGCCCTGCTAGAGAGATGGAGCGTCTGCCAAAAGCCAGAAGTCAACTCCTGGAAACCGAAAGTAACCAAACACCCACACTTCCCCCAGAAACTCGGGAGCAACTTCGCTACGTGTCTAAAGATGGGAAGTGTCGGGTTAACCTGTGCAACATCTCTGAGAGAGGGCGCTACTTGTCTGATATCTTTACGTCTTTTGTGGACCTTCAGTACCGCTGGTTTCTCTTTGTCTTCATGATGTGCTACATCGTAACCTGGTTCTTGTTCGCTGGACTTTACTACATGAATGCATCCCTTCGGGGGGAGCTAGGACAGCAGCAGCCTTTTGAAAACCTACAGACCAATGCTGGTGACCAGAAACCCTGCTACTTTGGTCTGGATGGTTTTATTTCAGCTTTGCTCTTCTCTGTGGAGACCCAACGTACCATTGGCTATGGATCACGCACCGTTTCTCCATCCTGCTATGAAGGTGTGCTGCTGGTAATGATGCAGTGTATCGTTGGCTCTATGATCGATGCCTTGATGGTTGGATGCATGTTTGTCAAAATATCCCGTCCGAAGAAGCGGGCTGAAACCCTGCTTTTCAGCCGAACCTGCGTGATTGCGCACCGTGATGACCAGCTGTGTCTGATGTTTCGTCTGGGGGATCTAAGAGAAAGCCACATGGTGGACGCCAAAATCCGGGCAAAGTTAATCAAGTCTAGACAAACAGCCGAGGGCGAGTTCTTGCCTCTTGAGCAGACAGAGATTGACCTTGGTTATGAAACCGGGTCAGATAGACTTTTTCTGGTGGAGCCTCAAGTCATCCAACACAATATTGATACCAAGAGCCCTCTCTGGGAACTAGGTCCTGATCAGCTTAAACGTCAACAGTTTGAGATCATTGTTATCCTGGAAGGAATTGTTGAGGCAACTGGTAAGTAACGGATAGTAATGGTAGAAAACAGAAGGGTGTGGAATTTGTTTAACTTTCTGTTTCATCTTCTTATTTTTGCAATGCTCAGACAAAGAACACAATATTTTCAGGACTGGTGAAAGACAGTTTAGCCTTGTCGAACTTTTTTTTTTTTTTTTTTACTTAAATCTTCAAACTGTTCTGACACCAAAGTAAAATCCATTTGATGAAAAAAGAATATTAGTAAGAGAGCTTTTCTTTTTTTTTTTTGAAGTTAGGTCTTCTATTCCTCTGGGCTGCACGGTGGCGCAGTGGTTAGTGCTTTTGCCTCAAGTCCTGGCTGGGGAACCTAAAACAGAACATTAATGGGGCACCTTTCTGTGTGGACTTTCCATGCTCTGTTTGCATGGATTTTCTCCGGGAACTCCTGCTTCCTCCCACTGTCCAAAAACATGCTTCATAGGTTATTGGTTACTCTAATTGTTCATCAGTGTAAAAAGTGTTAAAGTGTGCATGGGCATGTGATTGTTGCCCTGCGACTGCCTTCGACCACATGTGGCCAGGATAGGCTACAGTTGCCCCGTGACCCCGAAAGGGAACAAACGGATTAGAAGATAAATGAAGGAATAGAAGATGGTCTTCTGTTCTTTGTGAGGAAGAAGATTTAGTTTAGAGGCTTCAAGGGTCAATTTTAACCCTAAAAATAGAATTTTTTTTCATTTTCTTCTCTTAACCCTCCTGTTATGTTACAGGTCAAATTGACCCATTTTAAAGTTTGAACATCTAGGAAAAATAGTTAAAAGTATTTTTTCAGCATGAAACTTCTTCTGCTTGCCTTAATTAGTGTAATCAATGTATATCATGAAAATGGTTGATCTCACATATTTGGAACCCCCCCCCCCTGCATGTTTATATCACATAGATACTGTTCGGGTCAATTTGACCCGGCAGTCAAACTGGAGGTACAAGGATGTCTTATTATTATTAGTATTCCTTTATTTGCAGCTGTGAGACACATTTCACCTCAATCACACACATAGACATACACACATGCACACACCCACACACACACACAACATCATATTGCAATTGCTTGTCTGTTGTATTGAGATTTTGTTTTATTCTGGTTCATAGTGCATTTATGTAAAACAAAATTTCAAGATTAGGTTTCAATGCTATGTAAAACTACCATATTTCATATGTTACTGTTTCAAAAGTAATACAGTAGTGACAAATTAAAAAAAGTTTGAACATGTATTTTTTTAAGAAAAATGAGTGAATTCTCTAATAATTGAACCACTGCCTGTTAAAGGTAAGGAACACCATTTCACTAAGTTTTGATAGAATAATTAGTAATGGAGTTAGTAATGAAATATTCAGTCAGCTTGTCAGGATTCTTTGGGTTTTAGACATTTTTTAATTAATAAAACATGCACCGGGTCAAATTGACCCAGGAAAATCATCTCTGTTCCTCAAAAATGAACATAACAGAAGGGTTAATTAAAGAAAAAATCAAAACCAAATAATGTCATAATTGAGGATGACATTTGGATGTTTAATTATGGAAATAATTTGCTTATAACGATTGCCTCTAATAGGGTTCCAAAAATTTGTTGTTTGATAAAAATGTAAAAATAGCCTTAAAGAAGTGATGCACATTCAAGGAAAGACCTGGTTTGTAGTATTCAAAATTCCAGCAACTTGAGTGTGAGAAACTTTAACTTACTTAACCAACAACAGCAAGTCAAAGACAATTCCACTACATTTAACTTTTTTGTGTGTTCAAACAAGCAAAAAAAAAAAAAAGAAAAAAAAAACCTCTTATACTTAACCATATCTGTTAATGGCAAAAGTTCTCAACTTGCTTTTCATCATTAAGGAATAAAAATTACTTTGGCCTTGGCCATTTTTCTTACCTCGCTCTGTTGAGAAACTTTTATAACTATGAATCTGTGCCTGAAAAACTTTAGGCCTCCGGGTACTGAGACCTTCTGAATCCAATGCTTTTTTAGTTTTTCATTTGTAGTGCGTGCAGCCGTTTTTTCACTTTACTGCCAAGGTCTTGGGATAGAGCTAGCCAACTCTAGTCCTCAAGAGTCATAATTCTACCTGTCATTAGGCTCTCCTTGGACTGCTTGATGCTGACCACTTAACTCAGGTGTGTTCAGTCAATCAGGATTGTGAAAACAACAAATCAGGAGCATGTTGGGCAGGGAGAACTGGGATACAGGCAGGGCTGTGGCTCTTGAGGACCAGGGTTGGCCAGTCTTGTCTTAAAGTAAGGTACGTGACCTCTGAAAAAAAAACATTTAAAAGGGATTTCACTGTAATTGCTTGTGTAGAAGTAATAAGAGGAGAAAAACAGTTTGTTTGCCTAACAGAACATGGGGGCATGACTGAATTTAGTGAAAGTGCTTTTGCACAAACCACTTCTGGAACAGTTCCCTTCTTAGAGGTGATGAGTGTGCAGTTATATTACCTTGACTCACTGTTTGCCAACACCAGTTGCCAGATGCGAGTTCTCCTGAAAAATGAGCTCATTTCTGTAATTTTTTTTTGCAGTTAATGACAGTTTTTAGGGTTTCACAGTGCTCAATAAATCTCAAATTTAAGCCCAACTAAAAATGTAATTTGCAGCCTTCCTGGCTTTGCATTCATCCATTCCTTCCAAACACTCCATGAGGTTTCACAAATGGGAGAATCAACCTCAACCCCCAAAATTCAAGTACGTTCAATGTTTTTTTAATAGTTTTTAAAAATTGGCAAAATATCTCATCCATCCCCTACATACAGGTCTCACTAGCAAAGTACTGTTATTAATTTATTTTTTAACGATTTGGTAAAGTTCTGGTCTTACTTAAAAAGTATTTATGTTGATGCTCATCTGTGCTTATGTTCATTTTATAATCTAAAACCAAGATTAAAGGCAAAACTGGAAAGATGACCTTCAAACTGTTTCCATCAATGCTGTGGCTGTGTTGGAAATCAAACATCAAACAACAACTCATCTAATTAGTGAAACTGAATGACTATCTGAATGTAACAAACATGAAAGGTCATTTTCCTGGTTGTGGAACTTCCTTCTAAGTAATGTCTTTATATCTCTGCTGCTAGTTTTGAAAAGTGGATAACTTTAGCCTCTCCAAACATGATCCTTTCAGAAACAAAGGGTTGAAACACAACCTATGCTTTCCCACATCACCTTCACAATAGTTAGCAAAAGTACTACTGTTGCCCGTTCAATTCAGTTGCATCCAAGGTTGTTTCACAGCTTCCAGAGTCTCAAATCATGCCACACAGCTCACCACTTTACTAATCTACTTCCTGATTTAAAGCAGAGTGTCTTCAGCAATCCAAAACATGTTGATATGCAGACAGGAAACAAGGCTCCAGTTTGTTTGGCCAGCTGGTATCCATCAGCATCATGCTTCTGGGTTCCTTCAAGACAGCCTGACCCTTACATGACTCATTTTTTAGCCACAGCCTTCTAGCTGTAAACATTAAATATCAAACCGTCCCACACAACCGCGGACTGCCTCCTTTTTTTCAGTCCTTGTTTGTTTCGAGCACATGTATTGCTTTCTATTATGTCCTACATTCCAATCCAACTCAGTCTTTTCCGTTTTTGTGTTTCCCTTGATCTGTGCCATATTTTAGAGACAAAACCCAACTGATCTCACAGACCGTTGTTTGTCTTTGTCGACTTTTTTTCCCTTTTCGATCTAAGTAAACAAGTCCTGCAATACTTACTTTTTTACATTAAGTGGTAGTTTGCTGTTTCTTTTTCTAGTTTTCTTTGCAGAATCCAACTGTATGGCTTTATTTCACTAAAGCAGTTGTGTTTTTCAGTTAAGAAAATTTAACCAAATCCAGTTTTGATTTGGTCAGGAATTCCCTTGGAACTGGAAAACCTTAAAACACATGTTCCTGGAACCCAAAACACTTCTAAACACGAACCAGAGACTGATGCCAATTGGAATAATGTGACTTTAAAAACATTGGAATGAGATGCTGGTAAATAATAAATAAATCTTAATAAGCTGCCTGAAAACAGCTGATGTGAATACATGAAACCATGTGTGAACAAAATTGAGAAGAACATCCATCATCTGGTGAAATTCAAATGTTTTGAAGGAGGTTGAAGAATAATTTAATATTCATCTTCAAAAGTTGTTATTATAAATAAAGATTATTCATTAGAAATGTTAAAATATATAGGAAGACAGAAGTTTGAAGGTTTTCAGTGAAGAAAAACAAACTAAATGGGACAAAAGGGGAAGTATTTACCTTTCAAACATGATAGAGAAGTTCTCCAGCTGCTAACCAATTACTTATAAACAAAATCTCCCCCGCGTTCTACTATGTTCACCTGTCTGCTTAGGCCCACACCATACACAAATCAGATGTATCGGTTAAGGGCTACAGTTGGAAAAACCACTCAATTAGCCAAGAATCCTGGTTCTGGAAATGCAGGCCAAGCAGATAATCACAGACTTTGGAAGATCTTTAGGATGAAGAAAACAGATCACATGGAATCATAAAACCATGAGAAATTTGTACACATGGGTAGCAACACAAATAAAGCTGACCGTCTTATCAGGCACTGATTTACAGGAGAGGAAACATCTTGGTTTGCAGAGATTTGCATTGTTGCATTTATCTCATTTTCTTCTTCATCTATTCTTTTTTGGTATTGCATCTGCAGCACTTGTTCAGATCAATTTTTAGCTCATCTCTTTTGCTTAATATTTCACTTTTTTTTTGCTTTTTTTTAATGCTTTTATACCTTAGCCCTAATTTTAATGCAAAAAATGATAGGTTTTCCAAAACCTTTTAGTTTCTTCCCATGAAAACATTCAGTCAAGACACGTGCTTAAAGAGAGATTAAATAAATTCCACAGTCAGTTTGCAGTCTTAGTTTTATGTGTGTGCCACATGACATTAATTATAGCGGTGCTGATATCAGACTGCTGTTGAACAGATGTTGAGTCTCCCCTCACAGAAGTTTTTAGTGTTTGGTGTTACTGTGTTGTGCCACTCTGTGGAGACTAAAGCATACTGCACAAACCCACTTCTTCCCATCTCCTTTTCTGCTTTTCCCAACAGGGATGATGTGCCAAGCAAAGACATCTTATATTGAAACAGAGATAGAGTGGGGCGCTCGCTTTGAACCCTGCATGACGCTGGAGAAAGGCTCATTCAAGGTGGATCTGCGGCGCTTCCACTCAACCTACCAGGTACCGCTGCCCAACTGCAGTGCCAGCCAAGCACACCAGCTGTTAGCCAAAGCCCAAAGCCACAAACTGTACAGACACTGGGAGGCTTGGTCAGAGGGGAAAGCAAACAAGGACAAAGACAAGTCCCCATCTCACAGAGGATTTACCATCGGTGACATCGAGGAGGAGGGGATGTCTGAGGGAAATGAGAGTGGAGAGAAGGGCGTGCCCTAGCAGGACCTCAGTTTTCATCATTACATTATACTACACTCTAGGAATGGTACAATTGTTACTATAAATACTATAAAAATACTTTTTAAAAATTATATTATTTGGAAATATTTTTTCTCACCGTTTAAAAGAACAACAACTCTGTCATGTGGTTAGTTGACAGAAACAACCTCTCCAAACCACACTGTGTTCAAACCGTCACTTAGACTTAGTACTTTGGTACCATTTTTTTTTTTAAACTTTACTGTGTAAAAGGATAAAGTTGGATGTGTACTTTTACTTCCATCTAACTAGTATTGTTGTTTAACTCTTGGCTACTACTGATTTGCTTCAAAGGCATGGATTTTCCTTCCCACTTATTGGAGATGATGGTTATTTTCAACACAAAATCCAGTGAGGAGATTATTAAATGAAAGTAGTGAAAATAATGGCCGAAAGTGTATTATCTCAGTTTAGCCAAATGCAGTAGTAAAACAATAAGACCTCCTGTCATCTAAAAATTACCTGTATGCTTTTGTAGACTCCACAGGGCCACTGGTGGTTGACTGAAAATAGGCCTCAGTGCAAAAAACAGAATTACACACAAAGTTATAGAAAAAAAACTAAGAACAAGACTGCCTCCTACACTGTCCCTATGCTGATATATAGATTACCGTCCTGAAGGAAGTCCACAAAATAGTTGCTTCATGGAGGAACCATGTAATTACTAAAAAAAAAACCTCTTAAAAAATCTGAATTTTGATTTGACTAATTCCAATAAGAATAAAAAGAAATAAATCTTGATTTTGATCAAAGCTAATATTTTGAAGAAAAGTGAACATTTAAAAGACTTTAAGAACAGCTGATGAATAAAAGGCTTGTGTTTGAGAATTGCAATGTATTTTTCTCAACTTTTTCATTTTCTATTTTGGTTCTATGAAATATTTTAAAAAAGAAATCTGAAATCTGAAACTTCACCACATTGGCTTCATTAGTTATATGTGCAGCTTCAACTTTTGCCACCAACTTTGACTATAATCGCCAACCTCTGTTTTTTCATTCTGTAAAGCTCAGGTGGTGCAATTAGGAGAAATTCTTCAGATTAGACCGGTATGAAGAGATTACCCAGTTCGACTGACTGTTCCTTTTAACCTTAAATCCAAGACTTTTCTCTTTTTTTTAAGACTTGGTAATAAAATATTTCATTGCTGCAAAAAAGACAACAACAGCGGATGCTTGCAAGCTTGTTTATTTGATGCATGAAAGCAGGTTCTCTATAAATAGCAAACAAATTGCATAATTAGCAATAACTTGTTTTTTCCACACTTAGATATGAAAATAATGCTGTATAAATCCAGTCATACATTTAAATGAAATCTGGATTGAATCTGATAGTTTCCACAAGGAAGCAGTATTTCTCGCTGCACATAAACAATTATAACTTAATTTATTTAGGATTAATGAAACATTTTTTCATAAAATGTTTACACACAAAATGATATCTCATATGACTTTTAACACAAAAAGATTAATACCAACCAAGAACCTTCAAACATTCAACTGTTATTCTGTTATTACGACCAGAATTATTCTATTTAAGCTGCAAAACACTTACATTTTTCAAGTTGAATCTATATTTTTGTTCTTTTTTTTGCAAATAAAAGTCTTTTTTCTCCAAATGCAGTGTATTTTCCAGTTGAGTTTTGGAAGCTCCTTTTCTAAACTCAAGCAATACATAAAAGTTTGCTGCGGAACGCGTCCACAAGGGGGCGCTCTAAACACAAGTCAAAGCAAAAGGCTTAACCCAAAAAGATTGAAAGTTGGGGGGAGGATTCCTGCGTCATGCAGCGAGGAAAGGAGATTGATGTGGCTTTGGTGCATTCTGAAGACTTTCAAAGCTTTTAATGTCACAGGAAATTGGCTGTGTTTTTCTGTTATTTTTGTAAATGCAGACACACGACAGTTTCAGTTTGTGTAGATGTTATCACTGTAATCCTGAACAGCCTTTGGGGCCTTAAGAGCAAAACTGCCTTCAATTGCTGCAGGTTATGTTTTGTTTAACCTCAGTTAAGGCTTTCATTGTGCGATTTCATACTGTAACTATGTTGGAAGCATACACTGTAAGAGCTGGATGATCACTGAGGCGTGGCTCAGATGTGGGAGATGTATAGGTAGGTGCTGTTAATGCTCCAGTCAGAGGGGAAGTCCTGCAATGCGTGGCTCTTGACGTGCCTCTGCATGGCAACCAGGCTGCTGCAGAACTCCAGGCAGACGGTGCACTGGTATGGCGAGGCCCCTCCATGGGTCCGCAGGTGCTTGATCATGGCCGAATAGTCTCGTGAGCGCTGACCACAGAGGCGGCACTCAAACGGTTTCTCTCCTTAAGGCGCAGACAAAGCACAGGAAGAAAGACCATGAAGGAAACCATACATTCAAAAAAAATTCTTATCTTGACAAAACCCACATATCTTTTTTTCTGTTTTCTTTTGCTTTGTAGAAAGGAATTTCAAAAGTGAGTAAAATCACCTAAACTGGGCTGCTGTAATGCAAATCCTCCAGATCTGCATAGATGACATCAATGTTCCACTTACTTTGCTTCATAGCTGTAGGCCGACCTGATAAGAACCGTAAGCCTCATCCAAAAACTGATCATATGCACAGTGCGTAATGAAATAACATATAAAAACAAGAAAAATATGAGAAAAAAATAATTTTCACAAAGAAAACTCTCTATTTTATATGTGGCAACCTTCTGAAATTCTGTCGACTTTTACTTAAAAACTTTATGCATTTTAAAAATAATTTGTTATTTAACAAAAATCACAGAATTGATTAGGCAACTGGCATTTTATCAAAATAAAAAAAGGATTCACATTTTGCTTTTTTGTGTCTTTGCAGCTAATAACACTGTGTGACACAAATACTAGAAACGTTTTCTTAAATATGCACGTATAAAAGTTTCAGTTTTACTTCAGGACACTCATCATGGTTCTAAAAAAATAAAGGAAAACCGTTGAAGCTTTCTGAAAATGATTAAAAAAAATGTTTTTGCTTAAAATGATGAGCTGGAGGTTATTGCTTTTTTGAAAAAGTTAACAAAGAACAAAAAAGAAATAAAAAGACAGTTTTATTGTGAAAAGCTGTTGTTTGTGGTGAGCTGCACTCATTGACCTACAGCCAGTTAGCTGTCAGCAGCACCAAACTTCAACCTGTAGAGAATATTCTAAGAAACACTACAATTACAGCATTTTCACTAACGTGCTTTTGTTTAGTCATGAAGCTGAAACAAAGTGACTCACCGGTGTGAACACGGTGGTGTGTATCCAGCTGGTGTTTCAAACTGAACTTTTTTGGACAGTGTTTGCACTGGTAGGGTTTTTCTCCTCGGCTGTCTCCTCTCCTCTCTGTTTCGCGCTGTTGCGCTTGTCTTCTTCCGCAGAACTGACATCCTGCTATGCTTTTACCTGCAAAAGTCAACATGATGAGGGACAGCAGAGGAAGATGTGAAGAGTTTGGTCAGCAGTGCAGTCCTATACTGGTTGCATTATTAGTCTTTTGATGTTTTAGGAACAGAATGTTTAGATCTCCAGTGACTTAGGTTTCTTATTAGAACAAAGTGCTTATTGAAACATCTATAGGTCGTCCCACAGATTGAGAACTCATTTAGTTTCATCGGACTGATTACTTTAAGACATTTTTGAATGACACTTTCATCAATTTAAAACCCGGCTAATTAAAGCATTGGATGTGAAACAGCATTTTTTTTACTACTTTTTTTCAAAATTATTTTTTATTATTATTTTAACTAAAAATATTACATGAAGAAAGAAATAAGACAGATTGTGGGTGTTTGAAATCAGAATTTCTGAGAGAAAAATGTTTTACTGCATACCCTAAAGAACTAATACAGTTTTAGCAAGGTTTTATTTTTAAATAAATAGAAATCGTTAAGTAGTAAGAGCTTCTCTTTGTGATGGAGGACAATGAGTTTAGACCGCTTACACTTAATTTCTCGCAAGTGCACAAACGCGTCTAAAAATGACTCAGGTGTGATTTCGAGGGTAAAATACTGATGTTTTTTTTTTTTTTCACAAGTTGACATGTTTTTTAGGGGCTTTTAAAAGAGAGCAAAAAAAAAAGAAAAATATTTGCTTATCGACAGGATGTTAAGATATAAAGGAGGTGTGGTAAGGGAAAAAAGGAGAGAATAACCACAACAAATGAACAGTTACTTCTCTAAACACTCCTCGCTGAGATCTGTTGCCTTTAGCGTGTTTCCTGTCCATTGCATAACTTAAAAAAACTACAGCTTTGTGAAATTCTTGCATATTTTTGAATCCAACGTCAAAAACATTCCAGTGCAGATTTTTTTCTATCGGTCGAGAAAGAAGTGCAAGCTGCCAGTTCTTGTTGTTTGCTACCGAGGGCTAAATGATAATCGATGGATGAGTATGAGCAGAGATATGCAGCTTTAGGTGCTGCATTCACATCAGGACAATTTCACAAAACAAGTATCAATTTCTCAAACCTCTCTGGTAAAAGTGCTGCGTTGCTGCAGTACATACTGTACCGCATGTATCTAGCTGTATCTAGTAACCACACAACTGCTCCTGTTGCACCATGCTTTCAAAACCACAACTCTCTTTATCACTTTCCACTGCGTAGCTACAAACTTAGAGGTTAAAGGTCATGAAAAGAACTCTTAGCATCTTGCTAAATGACCTGTCGTCTAAAAACTATAGCTAATTGTTTCAATGCTGCCTTTAGTAATGGTGTCATTACCCAAGTGGGGATCATTAAGGAGTCTCGTCTGGCAGTGTTGGCAGTCTTCATCTGTTTCTGGGCTGGGTTTGTGCATTTTGGAGTAACTGTAAATAAAAAAGACATTTCTGCATTAAACATTAAAATAAAATATAATATGTAAAATAGAATAAAATATTCTATACACTTAGCAAATGCTAAATTATAGTAAGTAAAATAATCAATTATGTGCCTAAGCGATTTAATCTCACCAAAGCATACATGTATATAATAACAGCACTACGGGTCATTATTTCACATCCTTCAACACAATCTGCTTTCTCTGTTTTTCCAACCGCAAGATTTTTATAGCATTTGTGGAAAAAAAGTATCAAGTAGACCATGTGGCACGTCTGAACTAAATATGAAAAGGAAGTCGTACTCAAGGGTGTACTACAATATGCCCACCCCCCGCGCCAGGAACGGTGCATTAATGTTTTCAAATAATTTTTTTCTGTGGTGCAGACACGGCCAGTTGAAACTCTGAAGATGTGTTTTGGTGGGTGGAAAATCTTAGAATCTGCAAAGGAAGGGAGAAATTTAGGGGGCTCCCCTATACTTGCTGTTCAGTTGTACTTTGTGGTGTACTTGAAAGAAATAGGCAACTCATAAAAATCAGTTAAGTTGTTTTTTTCTTTGCTCTATTTTATACAACCAAGCTCTGGAAAATTTATTGAAGGTTATGCAAATATGTTTTCATATTATTTTTTCTTTGGTTGTGTTCATTTCTATTTAAAAATGGGGGAAGACTTGAACTATAAAGGGAGAGTTGATAGGGGAAACCGATGTAGGCTTGATCATGCACATCAGCCCAAGCAGAAGTGACTCAGGTATTATAATAGCTGCAAAGGAACAATTGAGGAAATTAGGGGCTTCAGTATGAATCTAAGAGGAAAAGTATAGCGTCAAAACTGAATATTTATTATGAAAAATTAATTAGGAAAACAGAGGTGTGAATTACCTTTGATCCTCAGCTTTGGCTGGCCCGTTCAACATGCTTGGGCTGTATTTTTTCCTCTTCAACAGGCTGTGCTTGATCATGCTGCCCATCCGCCTGTTTCCAGTGTAAATGTTTGGTGCACAACTCGGACGGAAAGCTGAGAGGCCCATGGCAGAGTTCTGAAGTGGGTTTTGAAAATGGGAACTGAGTTCGGGCAGCATGTGTTGAGGGGACAGGGAGAACGGGTACAACACAGAAGACTGGTTTAAGCACTGCAGGGGATGAGCCGTGATTAAGTTGGAATAGTTTTCTGCTATCCGTCTCAGGGTGTTCAGGTGGGCCTCAGAGTTCCACATGCTTACAGGGAAAGAACAGGGAGAAGTGAAGGATGAGCTGCTGTTCCTCGTTATAACACTGTCCCTATCGCTGCCAAAGGCTTCAGGTACAGAGAATCTCTCCCTCTTTCTTGGAGATGGAAGGTCATCGAGGGCATTAGGTAGGCCAGATGGTAAATGGTTTTCCCTGCCGGTACTAACCCCCGCACCCTCTGAAGAGGAAAATGCTTCTTGTACTTTGTCAGGGATGGGACTTTCTTTTGCACTTTCCTTTTCTTCTTTGACATCTGACATCAGTTCAGTGTCCTTACTGGCTTCAACCGTGTCCAGCTGTTTGCGACACTGATCCTCTAGTAACTGCATCTCCAACAGCTGAGCAGCTCTCAGGAGCGGCTGCAGATCCTTCACAGGCACCTCGAGAGTTTGAGTGTAGATGAAGTCCATCACTTGCTGGAAGGTGTGGGCTGAGAGGTACTCCAGAGTGCAATAGGTTGGGCTGTCTTTGCATTTCTGGTCGAGCTGCCACGCTAACATTTTGCTGGCGCAGGCCAGGACCAGCCGGTGAGCTCTGAAAGTTTGACTCTGAACTTTGATGATGACATCACACAGCGACCCAGAGCGACGTAAGGCTTCCGCCTGCTCCAGGAAGTAGAAGTACTGTGTGTTGTTGATGCGGATCATTTCTGAAGCTGCTACAGATATTAGCAAAAGTCTGAGAAGAGAAAGCCACAAAAGTCAGATGCTATCAGATGATGCCCACATGGTTTGAAGATTAAGCTCAATGTCAGCGGTTGCTGACATTTCTAAAAAGGGAAATCCTGTTGCAAATCAAGAGCAGCTTGTGATTACCATACAGAACAATTTTGTGGTCTAAATATTTGTCCATCTTTTACAGTATGAGGGGACATCTAGTACTCAGGAGAATTTATTTCATATCATAAAGAGATGACTTGTTATCCGCCACTTTTCCACCACTTTCATATGTTTTTAAAGCACATTTGAGAATGTGGCATTCACGATCAAAGCACTGCCAGCTATCACGCTGGAAAGTTTCTTTAATGAGTGGAAATGTACTCGTCTGTGCAACAGCTTTGATATTCACACAGCACAAACACACTCTAAAAGCCACAAAGCCATGACAGTATATGAAACCATGACTAATGACTGTACACACCAGAAAAATGAGTAAAGTTTTAACATCAACATCAATACAACCTTATTGGAGTGCAATAAACAGCCTCAGCAGTCTGCAGGGGTGTAATATGTAAATATGTCTGTATGGTACAGGAATAATTGGAATTTAACATCTAAAATTGAGAGTAAATGGATGAAGATGTTGTGGTTGTTTCTTGAAACTTCCAGAGAAAACGGCTGTCACCCTTGAAGTTTAAACTGCATAATGAGCTTTTGTTAAGCAGGGGTCCCAAGTATGGTGACCTACAAAGAAAGGCGTTTAACTTATTTATAAGCCTGTGTGCAACTGAAAGCTGGTTTTGTATGCCAATACTGGCGATAAAGGGAAAATGCACGAAGAACCCATTTAAAGGCGATTCTTATTTTCCAACATACATTTGTTAAGAGATAAGTGTAGCATCAGTTGCAAAAGTTGTCAAACTAATTACTAGCTGCAACATATTAATTTCTTTGTGATTCTCTGACATGAAATCCATTTTGTTCGTAAAAGTGAAAGTGACAGAAGGACCTGATTCCGCCCTTTTGCGAATGATCCGGGTTGAGTCAGTTCAGGGATTCTTTTAAGTCTCAACTTGTTCATCCAAAGAAAGTTCTATCATAAATATATAAATACTGAATAAGGTAGAATGTGGTGTGATCAAAGGTCAAAGCACGCCTAGGATTCTCAGGACCTTGAATCAAGCCCGCAGATGATAGGAAATCATAGGGATTGACGTACATGAATATGCCTTTAAAGAAGCACTGTGCATCACTTTTTGGTCATTTTGGGCTATTATCCATTTATAAAAGTGAAGTTGTTTGTCAAATGTCAATCTAAAAAAGCATCGTTACATATTAGTGTTATTCTTTTTAAATTTAGTTGATCTTTTTCATTGTTTAGTTTCTTCTTGGAATAGAATTGCATTGTTGGGTTCAGTGCTCATTTCCCATACTTTAGGATTATGTCGCTTTTGTCAAAAGGTTTGGTCTCATTTCTAGGTAAGCTCTGTCATGAGTCAGATTTATGTTGACGTTATTAATTTCAATTTTTCAACTTTTTTTTTTTGGGTGACATGAATCTAGTTCATTAATCAATCAATTTTTCCAAGATTCAAAGGTTTTAGAACATTTGCTGGACATTTGCTAAAAATGTAACAGAATTGATGGTTGGATTTGGCTTTTGTTATTGGCCTCGCTGTCATCATGAACGAGCTACCCAAGAAAAAGGTGAAATAGTTCAATGACGCCTAAGCTCTTTTTGCAGCTCAGTAGAATCTAAGAGCTTTTGCAGGGGAAAACCATTCTTGCATGTGTCAGTTTTGCACATCCTTTAACAGGACACGGACTTACAGTCAGCCTCCTCACTGCTCGCCTGTACTGTAGAAGTCGCTGAAGAGAGAAGCCTGATTTGAAAGTCTCCGTGGCTTTTGCAACAGCACAGCAGTACAGCGCTTTGGCAGTTTTTACAGCCGATCATAGGAGACACTGCTTGAAAAAACTAAAAGAGAGCAATGATCAAGTACATCTAATTGTGGTTTCAAGTCACAGAAACTTGAAAAGAAGCAGGATGTATGAAAGAGACACTTACCAGGTGCTTAGAGAATCTTCTCCCTGCAGTGCGCTGAGCTGCCATGCAGCATGACTGTGAAGTGACAAGTTGGGGCACAGGTTAGACTGTGGGACAAGGTGGTTTCCTCTTCTCTTTACAGTCCCTCCTCTTCAAGTATCTTATTGGTACATTTGTTACAGTGCATAATCGTGCCATTTTTTGTAATAAAACAAAGAAGACTGTATTTTTTAATTTGTGACATTGCTTTAACTTTAACTTTTTTCCTCTTTTTTTCTTTAAGTTTTAGTCACGAGGTACGCCATTGCAATAAAACACAAATTAAATGAAAGGATAAAAGAGTTTTTTTAAAGTAGAAAAACAAACTATGGTTGAGAAGTAAAGGGAAAAATATTTTTCTGTGTGTTGTCTGCTGTACCTGTTCTGCAAATGATTTCCCACCTTCACACAGCATTTGCTGGTCACTAGATTAATAAACTGTTCAGTGCAGAGACAAAAACCACTTCATAGTTGCTGGTCTTTGACAGGAAATAAACACACCAAAGCTCAGTGGTACTGATAAGCAGGGGGGATAGGCTTTACTGAAACCTGCAGCCTCGAAATAGAAGTATCTGCGTTGCCTTTTTGTCAAATATGTCAGGTGTTGATGTGACAACCTGTTAAAATAGGTCAACTGTAGAGAGCCGGTCACTATACCAGACCTCTCAACATTAGCGGGTCCTACATAATATACGCTTTGTTTCGGTTCCATTCAAAACCGCACTTTGCTGTTAGCGTGTTTTTTTTGCAACCTTTTTCCGAATTTGCATCAAGCAGACATCTCTTTCTGGTTGGATTCTTCGTTTGTTTTTTTTCACTTTGTGTCCACCTTATGCGAAGGCCAGTTTTTTTTTTTTTTTTACTTTTTCCTCTGTAGTAAAGTAAGCTTTGTTGGGTTTAGTGGAAGATTTGAGGCAACGGTAAAACATTTGTACGTCCTTGCAGGGACTTAGGTCAACATTAGCCTGTTTTGAAAATGACATTAACATCATCACTATCTTTATCATTGAGATAGACTTGATGCTGTTGAGATAAGATAGGATTATTTGAAAGTTTGTTTCTGATACATTACTGGATTTACTGATTACAGACTTTACAATTACTTGTTGATTATGATTGTTGCCAAAGTCTTGGCATACAAGTGAAAAATTGTCAGTGGGTTGTGAAAGCTTCAGGCCAGTAAAATGGACATTTGGGTATCACATACTGTAAAGTGTTCTTCAGAAATAAAATCCCATTTAGAAGGTAGATGTGAAGCTCTTGCACATCGGATAAATGTCACAAAGTCAGAGATAAAACCAGTAACAGCTGTTAGACATGAAGGTTTATAGAAAACATGTTTTAGTCAAAATAATGAAAGAACTGACTGTTGACAGATTTTCAGATCTGATATTTTTCTTTCCATTTAGTTTTCAGCAGTACTAAATATGAATCTAGGCTCCAAGTCAATAAATATTGGTGAATCAAACCACAAAAGGTTGTTTGTTTACTCCTTTTCTGCCTTTCATAGGCAAAAACATTTTTTTTTTTGCTTCTTTATAATGTTATAAAATATTTCCTCTGACTCAAACTCAAACCTTATTTTTGAAGGTTTTTGGTTTTGGTTGAGTATATCAGATATAACCAAACTGATGCTTGTCTCCTTTTGCTGCAGATTTTTTTTCTATCTTGACGGCTTAATCTAAACTGCTCTAAGAAGGTGTCAATTAGTCATTGGCATTAGCTGGTAGGGATATGTTTAGCATGATTTACTACTCCAAAGAGGAGCACTTTTATCTCACTCATTCAGATATGTCATTGAAAGTTTCCACGAAAGCAGTGCACGACACAAGTAAAACATAGAAGTTTGTTACAAAGAAATACCTTGTTTAATGCTGTGACTTTTTCTTCATTCCTTATCTGATCTTTTTGTCTCAGTTTTTGTCATTTGTTTTATTTTATTCTATTTTCTAAAGATAGAGTCCCCTAGCTTGAGTTGCTCAACTTCCTTCCATGCTCTCTGATGTCTTCAGCAGCCGTTGCTGACTTTGCCTTGTGCTAAATTTGTGTCAAGTTATTCCCTGCTTCTTTTCAAATTTTAAGTAGTTTTTTCTCCCCCTTTACTTATGATAGTTTACCTAATGATATTTAGTCATGCTAACTAACATGCATATTAGTGGTAACTTTTGTCAAGCCAACATACTTTTTTTCAGTCTTTTATTTAAGGTGGATTTCTTTGACCTAATGTCTTTTGACTACAGTCTTTTCAGTCGGTGCCCAAAGCCATCATTTTGATCATTCAAATCTGCATAATTTTAGCTGATCCTGGACTATCGTTCGCTCAATCTATGAATGAGTGAACACCTCTTCTCTCAGAGAAATTACCTTCGTTTTATTTTAGATGAAAATGCATAGATTTTAGGAAAACACAAGGATTAAGTCTAAAATCAGATTGGTATTGGTTCAGAACTATGTTGTAACAGAGATTATATGAAAAACTTGACTAAAGTTTAGGTAACAGCAGCACACGATGTTAGGACGATGATTATGAGAGAAAAATCAAGAATATGAAGTAGAAATATCATTTTTGGAACTTATCCCATAACCAATTTTTGGGGACTTGATGTACTGGTACTGCAGTAAAGATAAATCATAATTTTGTCATCAAAATAAAAAGAAAATGAGTACCCAGACAAAGTTTAGCAAATGTGGCCAACCTGGTAAGCAACTGCACTTTCAGCAACATCTGGACCTAATATTGATGATATGCGAGTCGCTCCCAAACACCTTCGTTCACTATGGGAATGGTCCTGAAGACTTGATGCCACAACTGAACTCCAGATACAATTTACATCAATCCACAATACTTTAAAAATGCACACTTCTGTTTTCTGCCTTCCATGGATTCAGTCGTTTCCTTTGGGATGATGCAAGAGTAGATAAAGTAATTAGCAACTTGTTCCATCATGCTTTTATTAGATCCCACTGATGTTTTTTTTACCCAGCAGGTTGTTGTCAAACTGAGTAACAAAACTGCTACACTCTGCAGGGCTACAATTATATTTACAACCACAATCACACAAAAAAAAACATGTCTGATCTCTCCTGTTGCTTAACAGCCTGAAGGTCCATATCTATATAGTTTGCATGTTCTTTTTGTTCTTTTTGCTCAGTGTGCAGAAGCAGGTTTTGTCTGGGTATGCAAACCTCCTTTGCACTGTTCAAAACACGTCTTACAGATGCCTAAAGAACAGAGCAGTTGGGATTATGTGGGTTCTTTTCTGGATTTGACTCAGTGATCTGTCCAGGGTGTACCGCCCCTTCACAAATGTTTGCCTATTCTCATTATATATACAAAGACCAAAAATATAAATGCAACACTTTTGTTTTTGCTCCCATTTTTTATGGTATGAACTCAAAGATGTGAAACATTTTCCACATCCACAAAATAACCAGTTCTCTGAAATATTGTTCACAAATCTGTCTAAATCTGTGATAGTGAGCACTTCTCTTTTACCAAGACAATCCATCCCACCTCACAGGTGTGCCATATCAAGATGCTGATTAGACAGCATGATTATTGCACAGGTGTGCCTTAGACTGGCCACAAGAACAGGCCACTGAAATCTTCAGTTCTATCACACAGCACAATGCCACAGATGTCGCAAGTTTTGAGGGAGCGTGTAATTGGCTTGCTGATAGCAGGAATGTCCACCAGAGCTGTTGCTAGGGAATTGAACGTCCATTTCTCCACCATAAGCCGTCTCCAAAGGAGTTTCTGAGAATTTGGCAGCACATCCAACTGGCCTCACAACTGCAGACCACAAGTAACCACACCAGCCCAAGACCTCCACATCCAGCATGTCCACCTCCAAGATCGTCTGAGACCAGCCACTCGGACAGCTGCTGAAACAATCGGTTTGCATAACCACAGAATTTCTGCACAAACTGTCAGAAACCCTCTCAGGGAAGCTCCTCTGCGTGCTCGTCGTCCTCATCGAGGTCTCGACCTCACTCCAGTTCGTCGTCGTAACCGACTTGAGTGGGCAAATGCTCACATGCGATGGCGTCTGGCACGTTGGAGAGGTGTTCTCTTCACGGATGAATCCCGGTTTACACTGTTCAGGGCAGATGGCAGACAGCGTGTGTGGCGCCGTGTGGGTGAGCGGTTTTTCTGATGTCAATGTTGTGGATCGAGTAGCCCATGGTGGTGGTGGGGTTATGGTATGGGCATGCATATGTTATGGGCGAAGAACACAGTTGCATTTCATTGATGGCATTTTGAATGCACAGAGATACCGTGACAAGATCCTGGGGCCCAATGTTGTGCCGTACATCCAACAACATCACCTCATGTTGCAGCATTATAATGCACGGCCCCATGTTGCAAGAATCTGTACACAGTTCTTGGAAGCTGAAAATATCCCAGTTCTTGCATGGCCAGCATACTCACCGGACACGTCACCCATTGAGCATGTTTGGGATGCTCTGGATCGGCGTATACGACAGCGTGTTCCAGTTCCTGCCAATATCCACCAACTTCGCACAGCCATTGAAGAAGAGTGGACCAACATTCCACAGGCCAATAGACAACCTGATCAACTCTATGCGAAGGAGATGTGTCGCATTTCATGAGGCAAATGGTGGTCACACCAGATACTGACTGGTTGTCTGAGTCCCCTGACCCCCTCAATAAAACAAAACTTGTGGCCAGTCTAAGGCACACCTGTGCAATAATCATGCTGTCAAATCAGCATCTTGATATGGCACACCTGTGAGGTGGGATGGATTGTCTTGGTAAAAGAGAAGTGCTCACTATCACAGATTTAGACAGATTTGTGAACAATATTTCAGAGAACTGGTTATTTTGTGGATGTGGAAAATGTTTCACATCTTTGAGTTCATACCATAAAAAATGGGAGCAATAACAAAAGTGTTGCGTTTATATTTTTGGTCAGTGTCGTTTTTTGTTTTTTTGTCCTTGTTTTATTTAACCAAATTTGAATCCAGTTGTGTAAAACAATACAGGAGACACACGTTATAACACCCCAAATTCATGATTAATTTATATTTTTTACTGGAAAATATTTTTAAAAGGGTGGTAACGGTATCCTGTTTACAAATTCTGATTTCTTTATATTTTTTGTTTGAATTCTTTGTCAGAAGAAGACAAATCTGGGTTCAAGTGATTTATTTGAAGGAATAAACTATCTCAAATCTTGCTGACCCACTTTCTGCAGTCAAAATTCCAACTGCAGGCAAAAGAAAGCGTCAATTAGGGGAAAAAATATACAAAACCTGCAAAGTTCATAAATTGTTTGCATGTGTAAAAAGCTGCACTGATGTTTGATCTTGTTTTGTGAGGACTCCTGATATGTTTCACCTCTTGAGCTTTTCCCTTTTGTGTAGCAGACTCACACGACGATACCAGTTTTCAGTCTGTAAAAACTTCTAACCACAGGCCCTTCCTTTTCATCTCCTTTCCCCTGTACTTTTCTTCTGTCTACATTATAGAGTAAAATGTTCTTCAAAAAGGTACAACAGCAGAAATGGAACATTTCTCTTTCACGTATAAATGAAATGACTAATCCGTTTTCAAGGTAAAACAGAGGAGTGCAACACAACCAGCAACAAGAAAAGGTGTTTATGCTCTTCCTATGATCTGCTCCAAGTTATACAAACACTAAAATACATTTTTTAATATACATAATGTTCTTCACATGCGATGTCTGATGTTAATTATGATTGTAATGATTTCGAAAAAAGATAAGTATCAAAACCACATCCCCTTGAAGAATTGAGGAAATTTAACATTTGAAGAGACATTGCAGATCCGCTGAAAGATGTTGGAGAAAACAGAAACTTTGCATAAACTATCAAACATACCAAAACTAACTAAAGCCATATCCAGACCAGGAATTCATACTTCGGGAACATCATCTCTAAAAAAAAAAAAAAAACCCAGAGTTCTCTTCATTAAAAACTGAATCTTTGATCAACGTGAATAAATACACAATGAATACATATCACCTCATTGTGTGAGGACTTTGCAGACTACTTCAGGGGCAAGATCCATTCTGTCTGATCTAACATAACTAATGAACAGAAAAGACTTTTTATTGGAAATGATGGCCTGACACAAGGTCAGCTTTCATAGCTATGCTGATGATACCCAGCTGTTCATAGCTGTGTCTCCTGATGACACAAGGCAAGAAACACTTTTTTTACTGAATTTTAGATGTGAAATAATTGATGGCAAATTATTTTCTGCAGCTCAACCAGGAAAAAACTGAAGTTTTAGTTATCGGTTCTGAAGCTAAGAGAGAGAAACAGTTTTAAAAGCTAAACGAACATTCATTAAGCCATTCAAAAACAGTCAGAAACTGGTTTTTATCATCTTAGAAGTCTGGCTAGGGTCCGCCCACTACTTTCTCTTGCTAATATGGAGAAGCTAATGCATGCTTTCATCATCAGTAAATTTAAATTTTGTAACGCCTTGCTAGCTAGCTGGTCTTCCAAAAACTAACATTAAGAACCTTCAGTTTCTCCAGAACTCTGCTGCACGAGTTCTCACCAAGACCAGGAGGTGGGCTCATATCACTCCAATTTTAAAAGCCCTGCATTGCTTCAGGGTTGATTTTTGATATGTTTTTAACTGTTTTTTAAATGCCTTAACGGCCTTGTGCCTTCTTATTTATCAGCTCTTTTAGTCAAATATGAACCCTTATGGACTCTGAGATCCTGTGGCACTGGTCCTTTCAACATCCGACTTTAAAACCCATAACCCACAGAAAGGCATTGTTTCAGCACTATGGCCCTCGTTTATGGAACAGTCTGCCAGAAGACCTGAGAACCGCAGAGAGCACAGTTGCTTTTAAGAAAAGGCCTAAGATGCACCTTTTTAACTTGACTTTTAGCTTATTTTACTACTTTTATTAATTTATATATTTATATATCTATTTTATCTTCTTTTATGAATTTACACTAGATTATTAATCATTTATTTTAATATTCTTTATTTCAATTTTTTATTGTTTATTCCTTTTATCTGTATGTTTACTTTTGAATTCTCATATTTATTTTTATTTTCATTTCCTCAGTTGGATCCTCTCCCTCTGGGTCGGCTGCTGTTCAGCCGCTGCAGCTGTAGATGGGAACCTGCATCGCCACTTAGCTGTGGTGAGGCTGGTCCTCGCCTGAGATGCTGCATTTGGCTGGCTATGCAGTTATTCATAGAGAGGGAGTTCCCCAAATATTTCCAACTACCAACATTTTGTTTTTTTTGCTCAGCCTATTTCCCATTGTCTATCCCCATCAGTTTACTCTAACATTATATTTACTTATGAAAAACATAGAAACCTAGATTTATTTCTAAAGGTCAAATAAAGATCCTGCTGCTTGATATACTATCTGCTTTTTCTATAGAGTTTTACTTTTCAGTGGAAAGCTTATCACTGAGCCTATGCCATTAGATGTTGTTGGTTATTGTTTGTGATAACAGTTTTTTTTGTCAGTTTAACACCTGGCGATTGTGGTGCAGGTGCAGATATAGATCAAAGCTGTGACAACCCGTAAAAATATGTGCTCAGATGATAGTTTGCTGACCGTTATTCATTGTGTGCGTCTGCGTCTGTGTGCATCCGGACAGGTAAACGCTGACATTTGGGTCTGCTGTAGAGGTTGCGCAAACCACCGAGTGATGCTCAAACCACTGGACAATGTGAGTTCATCTGTTCCCCTTTGAAAAATTAGCATCATAGCGACACTTAAATGTCACCTTGCTCTGTATGGGAGGGAGTCACCAATAAGTGATGCACAGGGCTTTACCTTCCAGTAATATCAAGAACTGTCCCCCTCACCTCACACACACCACACACTCCTTAGCACCTGCTATCCCCTCACTCTCGGCATCAACACCCAGACACCCTTCCAGCACCTATGCTGACTCATTGGTGTGTTTGTGTGGAACAGATAACCTGAAAAGCTCCTGTGTACACATCAGTGTCTACAATACTGTTTGATGATAAGGATGTCACAAAACGCCTGGTGCCGTGGCATCATTGATGTCCCTGCAAAGTCGTTTTTCTAGCACTGAAGGGTTTCACATTGCTCTTTTGTTGAATGAATCAAAGCAGTACTGAACTAAACAAAAAGCGCACTCAGACTGTGACACAATTAAAGTCTGGGTTAATATGAGTCGCCTTGCTTTACCACAGCAGCGGTATGTATGCACTTCAGAGGAACCACTACCAAGATGAGTGATGTCTGCTGGAGCTATCAATGGCAAACTGTCACTGTACAGCCACAGCACCTTTTCAGTGTAATTTGGGTGAGCAGGACTACCCGTCAGTGTTGTGGTTTGGAAGAAGTGAGCCTGTGCAGGCCCTTGGGCTTGACACTTCTCTGTAATTTGTGGGTGAGGGAGGTGAGAGGGCCGCCCACGCAGGTAAATTGCTTCTTGAGAACTGTGTCAGACGTGCTTGTCAGTTTACTGAGAGCTGCATGTTTATGGATGCAACTCAATGTTCAGAAAAACCTCATTCCTCCTGGTGTGTGCTCAGACAACAAAGCAGATGGATGTCACAACCACACACATACACACACTAGCTACAGTACACTATTACTCAATGCTCCACATCAAGTTGAAAGGAATGTATTTATTAGCTTTAGAGTAAGTTTGTAGGTTTTTTTTGTAACTGCTTTCAGAGCGAAAAGGATAAAAAAGACGCAAACAACTAAAATCTCTTTTTCAGCTTTTGAACTGATAGAACTCAAAGAACCAACTTCATGTGCCACATCTTCACAAGCACAGGCATGGCTACTCTGTGTCACCAACAGGGTACCCTTTGGTTTTCCACATGGCTTCACACGGGGTTGTTGTTCTGAATGCTAAATTAAGCAACTGAAACTTCTGTGGTTTAAAAAAAACAGAAAAATCAAACCTAATTTTAGCCAATTTAGCATACTATTTTGAGGCATTAAGGTTAAAATAGATAACAATGGATAGAAATGGTGGCACCGTAAATCTTGCTAACAATTTTTCTACTTTATTGTTGAAAAATTGCTGCAAATATCCTATAAAAAGGTTTTTATTCAATATACATATATATATATATATACTTCCAAAAGCTGGAATAATATGTGTGGAAAAAGTTAAAACAAATCTGAAAATTGAGTAAAAACATTTTAACCACAATTTAAAATAATGTTTCAATTACTTGTAAAAGTTTTTTCGTACATGAAATTTGTTACTAGGTCATTATTACTTTCCACCTCTGTGAGCTTTTTTCATTTGTTCATTCGTTCTGCATCTTTACTCCAAAATATTTGTTGTGTCTAACTTTAATTTTGATAGTTTCAGGGACAGTTTACATGTGACACCATCAAATGTCCATTTGTAGATACAGCTACAGCTTCACAGATGCAGTACTCAGACTTCAAGCGTCACTACAAATGTGTTCAAAAGCGGCAGGCATGCTAAGGTAAATTTATTTTTAGGAAAAATTTATCAAAATCAGGACAGTAAGTTAAACAGGGATTTGATACATGTAAAGAAAGCATTAACTTTTGAATCAAGGACTCAATTTTTACCATGGCATCTTTTGCATGTATATCTTTAGTTTCCTTTTCCAAAGAAATTCGTCTGAAACTAAATGGAAAACTCATTTTCAATAGTGAGTAAGTCAGGTTTCCCCTCTTGAGTGGGGCGTTTTTTTTCCTCATTTGCAATTGTTTGAAGGTCAGTTTTCACTCTCTTCCTTGCTGTCTCAAAAATAAACTAAGGTAAAACCTAACCTGTGGTGAATTGAACTGTACATATAAAGAAATAAAGACACTCAAACACATGCAGTTCTTCACTGGGTCATTTATTTTTATTGAACTATTAACTGACTTTCAATTTGTCAAGTTTACTTACAACAGATATGCAAAAGAAACATTTTGCCAAATTAGCTAATCTGATCACTAATGGAGCATGTCTTTGGTTAAAGGTCTAAATGAAACTGAAGAGCAGCTCTCTAAATGATACCAACCATGTCTAGTGAAGGAAACTGCAGTCGATCTAAAGTTTCACAGCCTTCACCAATCTGGTTCTGCTTGTGCTATGTGTTCTCATCAATTAAGCAAGGTCCAAATTTCTTCTTTTTTTATACTTGATATTTCTAAATGTTTTCTCATTCTTCTAATTATGTGAACCGCGTGACCCTTTATCCAACTGAATATTACATATAAATAAAAAATACAGAATAGTTACATCCAAAACACAGCATTGTAAAAGGCAATAATGCAGCAATTAAAATCTCAATAACATACAGTAGTTTATATTTCATTGGGAAGTACGGGGACAACAAAGAAGTCTAGAATTTGACAGAGGACATACGTACAAATGTGATTTGAATAACTATATTATACACCATTCTAAGTCTGCTAAATGCTGGTAGGAAACCTTCAGTGGTTTGGGAAAAAACACAGGCAAGCTTATTCTCATCTATGGTTTCAGTAGTATCATTACAAGATCAACTGACTTAAACTGTGAACATACAATTATTTTATTCAGTAACAGAGCTGTACAATTTATACAGGAGCTATGACTTCTCTTTACCTTACATAATGCACCCACAACCTGATTTTTACCTGCTTGACAAGACAAACAAAAACTGAGCTCAGACAGTCCAATTATAATAAGTGCTTTTTTTCCAAGCAAAGAAAACCTCTACAATTTGTACTTTTTTTCTGAACTTTGTTGAGGAAATAAAAACAAAACAAAACAAAAAAATAAATAAAAAAATTGCAGGTTTTTAGAAAGCAAAATTGTCAATGGAAAGATGCAAATAAAGCACAACTTGATTGTGATTTGGTTTGTTCGTACAACGCCATGTAGTTGAAATCTGATGAATCAAAAGCAACATTCCACGCTGCGACCTTTCTTAACCAAGACGATTAGGAAAAGTTTCAAATGATGCAGTTTAGGGACGAAGCAAGACAAACTTCAGACGATGAGCAGTAAACAATTAGTAATTTAAAAAAAAGGGGGAGTCCCTTTTTAATTATTATTTTTTTTAAACCTTTTTTTAAGACAAGTGTTTACTACAATGAGTCATTCAGTGAAATGTTTCAGCTTTAATAAGACGTCATTAAGGTTTGATAGTTTGTGTCTATGAGCTTAAAATTGTTTAAAGTGGCTTAATTTTTGCACAAACAAAACTACTTTCATGCCAGAGCGGTGTGTTTTTCTAAGAAGTATTTCACACACTGATGCTTCACATGACTATAGATGTGTCTTCTGTACATTTCACTGCTTGGTACAGGCTCATACATCCAGCTGTTCCTCTGCTCTGATAAGACATCTTCCAAATGTAAGGATGATTAGATTGCTACACAAAATGACGGCAAGGGTGACGGGTATGGAGTCTTTTTTTTTTTTAAAGAAGTTGAGCTTCACTTCTTGGTTCACTACTAAAGAGGGGGATTACTGAAGAGAGGACGGGGGTCTTAACGTCTACCTCAAATACATTCAGAAAGTAGTAGCTGTGTCGTTGTCTTGTGCTGGTTTTACAACAGTCCGTTTTCAATCAGCCATGTTAGAAGTGTGTCTCCTTCTCATAACAGCACAATGTTACTATTTATTTTATTTCTTTCTTTTTTAAAAATGTTTTTTTTTTCCATTACACTGATGCAAACTAATCAGAGAAATGTCCTCACCGTGTCGCACGTACTTCCTTATTTACAGTGCTGGTTCGGAACAGTGACATTTCTGCCTCTTCAAAAGCAATGACAAGAACAACAAAAATAAATACTGCAGCGTCATACACCGAGTTGTCATGCTTCCATCCAAAAAATTTGGTTCGGATTGTTTTTTCGTCTTATGGTTATTTTGGTAGCAGAAGAAAAAAGGAAAAAAAAAATACTTCTCTTCTCAGACTAATTTGGCGAAAGAAAATATTTGGTATATTTTGCCGCACGATTATTCAAAATACTGAGGGCGGGGTCTCAAAAATAAATTATTTTTCTTTTTTTTTGTGTCACCGCCACATCCTTTAGCAGTCTGTGTTTTAATTTAAAGCCTAATTGTTGCATACATTCACGGACATCCCCTAAATCCTTAGTGTTATCTGTCACAGGGGATTGATTTAGTTGGCACCCCTCTTTGTCTCTTTGCATGCTAACCATTGAGACTGTAGTTTAAATAGGCTGTCACTCACACGCACCTACACAGATACTTCATGTCTAATCGTGGTACAAACAGAACAAAGGGACTACTACAGAAAAATAAATACTATAAAGCGTATGCACCATTCAGTTTTCCTTTCTAGTTAGGAGCAATAGGTCAAGTCATGCCATGGGAATGAGGTGAACAAGGTCTTTGAAATGTGACGCTACTAACCAAAACGATGTATCAAATTATAGTAGTTAATATAGGATAGTGTTTACATCTCAATATTCACATTCTGAGGACAGGAGGGTCTTGGGTTTGGGGAGTAACCCCCCACCTAATTGTTTCATAACTTGCAACACAACATAAACTTATTGTGGGTGGCGTAGCTAGGTCACCACATTAAGGAAGAGGAGGGGGACAAAACAGGTGGTCAGGCATGACTTGCTGGTGGCCCCAACATGCTTCAGTTCATCTGCTCAAAGAATTTGTAGGTGGGGTTTTCATAGCCATGGTTTTGCATTTTGTTGAGCTGTCGTTCTTCTGGTGTCAGCATGGGGTCGACCTGCCGAGAGAGAAAAGTTATTACACACGAGACAAATTCAGGGACCTGAGGAAGGCTGGTGACCTGTCCAGAGTGTACCCTTCCTTCGGCCAACAGTAGCCAGGTTAAGCTCCGGCAGCCCCGTGACCCCAAAAGGGATACAGTAAGTTAAGAAAATGGATGGATGAATGGATGGATGGATTATAAGGTTAATGTGGATCTGGATAAAGTTATGCAGTGACATGAATATTAAGAGAAATGAATAAAGGTGGAACTGTTGGATGCTTGGAATGATTTTAACAAAATTTACTCTAATGTACAGATTTTGCTTTTAGAAAATGTTTTTTCTTGACTCTTTTCATCTTTTTTTGTGGCAGTTCACAAATACTTCAAAATACCACATTTCAGATTTCAGTGTACGCCAACCAAACCCCCCCCGGTGCAGAACAACAAACATCAGGTGCAAAATAAGAATGAACACTTGGTTCTATGAGTCTTCACTCTCTTTAATATGTTTTAAACATTGCAATTTCACCATTTACCTTCTAAATCTGTCAGCGAATCATCATCTTCATCGAGATGTACATGCCTTGATTCTTGTGTAGAACAGACAATCAAACAACCTATGAAACATACATCACTGCACATGCGTCCTGTCCAACAGCTGAGCCAACAGAGGAGAGCTGAAGGCCTCTTATGTTGGACAATCTTCTGACACCCAAGGTGTTAATTTGAATAAACCCCTTTTATAATTTAGACTAAAATGTATTTATATTAATTATATTATATGTTGGGCCGGATGGGAAAAAAGAGAGGGGTATGTTGGGGTGGGGGGGTTGAAATGTCAAACCCGTAACAGGGTTTACAGCAGCGCATGAAGCGCGATCGTCGCTGCTTTCTGTTATAAAATGCCTTATTTGTTACTACAAAAATAATATGAATACAGACAACAAAGCTATCTCCTCACAAAGATTGGTGTACTCTTACTGTATAGTTTTTGAATTTGTAGTACATAAACGTAGTATTTTTTATTCAAAATACAATAAACACACACACACACACACACACACACACATATATATATATATATATATATATATATATATATATATATATATATATATATATTCATTCATCTTTTGGCGCTTTTCATCTTAAAGGTAGTTCACATAACAAAAAAGTTTCATAGTAGAGAGCAGATACATGCAAGATGTCTTCACAAAATGAGGTTATTTATACAGATATTAATACAATATTGTTTTTAGTGGTTATAATGAAAGCTGAAATATATATATATATATATATATATATATATATATATATATATATATATATATATATATATATATATATGATGGATATAAAGAAAATAAATTAATTACGATGCTATAGAGTCAGTATGTTAAATGTGGCCAACTGAAAGGAGTCTTGAGTCACAGCTGACGGAAAGTTAGTTGATTTGACGAACATGCCATTCAATTTGTCAGGTGAAAGAGTTTTGACTGCTTTCATTTTAAGTCATGTGAGGTAAATGCTATTAGTAACATGGTAAGTGACTCTTATAAAGTTGTTGCTTACTTTGCAGGCAAACCACATCACTATCACAGTGGTCTTCTATGCAGTTGAGCAACCAAAGATTACATCCCTCTGATGTTTGCAGCAACTTACTGTGTTCTGCACTGCAGCTCCTTTAACTGCTAATTTTTTATTTTTTTTGCAGTTTGTTTGCTTTGAAGTGGACGGACATGTGTTGCATGACTGTTTAGGGAGGATTTTATGACAGCCTTTTTGACACATACATCAATAAGCAGTATTTATTCATATTTATTTAATTCAAATTTTTTTAATTCAATTTTTAGGTAAGATTTTTAATTTTTTTTTCCGTTCATTGTATGGTAGTATTATAAAGTATTTTTACATTTTTGTTGGCATGAATTCAAGAAGATTTCATCTTATTTGTTTTCTCAAAGACCTTTCTGTGTGGGGTTTGCGTGTTCTCTTCATGCATGTGTGGGTTTTCTCCAGGCTCTCCATCTTCCTTCCACGGTCCAAAAACATGCTTCTAGATGGTCTCTTCTGTGTGAATGTGTGGTTGTGTGACCCTGTGACAGATTGTCGACTTGTCCAAAGTGTACCCCGCTTTCACCCAACAGTAAGATAGGCTCCAGCAATCCCATGCCATTCAGCAATTTCAGAAAAAAGATGTATGTTTTCTCAAAACACAACATGTTCAATCAGTATCTAGCTAGATTTGTTTTTATCTCCAGTTAAATTTTAATCTCTGTTCATTTTAGTAGCTATATCATTAGTTTGAGATAGAAGCTAGGGGTTTCTGAGGGACAAACTAGGAGCTGTATATGCTTCTGTATGTCTCTCTGTGTATTTCTCGTCTTGAACTGTGTCTTGTGTATGCTTTATATTTTTGTGAAGGACTGTTTTCATAATATTTGTAAAATGTGTTTAATTTTTTTTTATTTTCGGGCTGCATAGTGGAACAGTGGTTAGCATCACAGCAAGAAAGCCCCTGGTTCAAGTCCCAGCTGGGGGAGTTGAAAGGGAACATCAATAGGGGACCTTTCTGTGTGGAGTTTGCATGTTCTCCCCGTGCATGTGTGGGTTTTCTCCGGGGTCTCTGGCTTCCTCCCACCATCCAAAAACATGCTTCATAGGTCAATTGGGAACTCTAAATTGTCCCTAGGTGTGAGAGTGAATGGATGTGTGATTGTGGGCTTGTGACAGACTGGCGACCTGTCCAGGGTGTCCCCTGCCTTCGCCCACAAGTCGTCGGGATAGGCTCCGGCAGTCCCGTTACCCCGAAAGGGACAAATAAGAAGATGAATGAATGAATTTTTATTTTCAAAAGGCTTTAGGCTACTTGCTTTAACACTTATTTTTCAATAAAGTTTGCTTTCACAAGAATAGTATTCATCTTGTTGAGAATTTATTTTGGCTGTTGTTCTGCACCATTTTATTTCTTACACTTTTACTTTAAACAAAATCGGACACTCTTAAAGTGAAAATTCTGGGGAGATTATTCACAGAAGTTAAATTAAAGCATTGATATTAAATATTTTGATAATGCATGTATTGTCTTCCAATTGGTTTGCATCATTTCAGATGTCTGACATGAGGATATTGCACCAAGTGAACACGGAAAAAAAAAACGTTATGTTGTTGGTTGATTAATAAACACAGTGTTCATAATTTAATACTATGATTAAATGAATGTTATATCAGGGGTCGTACCTCAACAATACCATGGCTAATAGTGCCGTACGGCTTTCTGCGCACCAGCAGCAAGCTGATAACCATGACCATAGCTATAGCTACAGCCACCACCAGTAGCCCCACCATGGCTCCTCGGTTAAACGTCTCCAAGGCATCAGGGGGCTGATGGAACAAGAAGAACAACATTCAGAAAGCTTTGTTCAAAGTTCTTTGCCAAAAAACACATTTCTTTGAAAAAAACAAAACTATTCATTTTTCTTACCAGTTCATCACTTGCAATTTCATTAGGTTTGTTCACCTGTTTGAGCTCTGCAGAGTTGTTTATCTGGATGCAGAAATGAGCAAGAGTAAAGTAAAACACTTTAAACGCCACATATTTATTATAATTACAGTAATCTGATTACCGTACCTTTTCCTCATATTCATCGGTAGGGCCTCTCTCAGAAGTGGTATAGTCATATTCATCTTCTACAGACATGCAGACAGATGTGAAAATCTAATTTTCTTAAACACGAAAGAAAAAAGGAATTCCAATCTGGAAGTGAGCTCACCTTTCTTATTAGGCTGCATTTCTGTAGCCAGAGAAGAACAAACACATTGTTAACATGACGTACAGACTTCATGTGGGGGTGTGCGTGAGTAATAGCTGAAAGAGTACCAATGCGGGGAGGATACGGTCTGTTCTGGAAGGCCCTCTCCTCCTCCTCTTCGTCATCCTTTTCTTCCTCACTCTCAGCTGGCAGGAGCTCCTCAGTGGTGCGAGTCTCAGAGAAGGAGGTGGTCATGAGCTCACTGATGTCTCCTCGCTCTGATTTCACCAGTTCTTCTGCAGGAGTGGATCCAAAAATCATTGATCCAAATGGACAGTTGACACTCGCAAATCTGGAAATGCTGCAGATTTGCTTACGAATGTCACTGTGAAGCTCCTCTGCCAGCATCGGATCCTTGTAGAGCAGTGCCAGACTTTGGTTCATCCTCTCCTCAATGACATGGAGGTGTGTGTAGACCTGCAAATATGAAAAAAAAAAAAACAAATTAAAAAATGTTTTATGAAAAAAAAAAAATTTTTTTTTTTATATGTTACTGTTGTTTCTATGTCTTTAGCTCACCATCTGTTTTCAATTTCAGCGAAAAGCTCAGAGACAACAGCTTTACCTGGAATTTCATCTGTTCAGCCTTCTGGGGGTCAACAGCCACAATATGCTGGTAGTGCCTCAGTGTGTGTCTGCGGTCCTTCTGCTCTGCAGCCATGTACCTCTTCAACGTCTGCAGCACACGCTCCGGCTGAAAGGTTTGATTTCAACAGTCAGGAAATGCGTGCAGGCAACACAAAAGCTTATCTTATTTCCTGCCAAAAACAGATTAAAAAAAAAAAAAGGAAGATTTGCTACTCTAACTGGGTAGAATTTATATTTCTCTTCAGGTTAGAACTGCACCATAGATTTACCTGAGGAGGATCAGACTGAACAGCAGTCAGGTAGTTCTCCAGGGCAACACGGCGGTTGTTGTTGAGGATCGCCTCAACTCTGGCCAGATGCGTCTCCACAAGCCTCTGCCTCTCTCCAGCCACCTGCTCCTCCAGAGTCTGCAGCACAGACTGGAAGTGCTGAAAAAAACAACAAAAAAAAAAACCCACAAAAAAAACCAGGAGTGTGTTGATACAGGAATTTTCTGCATTACATATGAAGAAAATTTCAAAAATTACAAAAATTTCATTTAAAATCAGCTTCATTGGTTGACAAATGTTTTTTTTTTTTTACCTCATTCAGGGCCTGCCTCTCTGACTTTGGAAGATTTTTGGACTGATTGTCAGCCTCTGCCCATTCCTTCATGATCTGAGAGATAGAGTAACAAACATTTAATATATTGATATAAATATTAAAAATTCTGTATTGGATCAACTAGATCAGGAATTATGGAACTCATCTTTTCTACTTTTTAGGCCAATTTGCACATATTCTGAGTCCTAACAACCCAAACCATCACTACACTACCACCATGCTTTAAAGAAATGCATGTTCATCGTTTTTTTCTTTTTAAACAAAACAAAAAAGAATTCACCATAACAACTCTGTGTGTTTTTGTTTATGACTCCACATCCACCTAAACTCAAGATATGCAGTGATAAATGTATTATCAGGAAACTTAAAGACCCACCCTGATCATCTTTGATTTATTTTAAAAGCGTTCCCAGTGGTCCTTTAATCATGATTATGTCATTTTAAGCCAAAGTAAATAAGAAACCTGTGTTGTTTTCTCAGACATATTTTCTGCAGAGTGGCAGTAGTTTATTAGAAATTCACTTCTGGTTAGTGGGCAGGACGTCACAAATACGCTCTTTTACTAACGGTACTTTTTCATCTGATCCTGATTCACAACAATTTGAATACAGAAATACTGAAAAATGTACCGGTATATATATAAATCTTTACAGATGTCCTCCATCATCAGAAGAATGCCACAAGAACATGTTAAAAACACCAAAAACAAAAATTTACGGTCGGTCTTCAAAGCGATGCAATAATAATATATTTAGGTTTACTTCACACCACAGTTGAAACTCTAATCATAGAAACAATTTTTAGGCCTGTAAAAACCCCAACTCGTTAGATACACATAAAGATAAGTGTCATTATAGTGTCTTTGTTTATCTGTGTTTTGCCTGTTTATTCTGGATAAAATAAGAAAACAGTTACAAAATAGGCAAAGTAACTATAATACTATTAACAAAAAAGTCTAAATATTTTGCATCATTTCAGAATATTATTTTGTGTTACAGACATCCTTCCACCTCTGGATCAAACCTTTTCAGACTCCATATAATGGATTTCTTTCATTATCTGCTCCCCTGAAGCAGGTGAGTCATGTTTTGGCTCAGTCCTCCTGTCTGTCTAGGTATTATATGACATCACTATCCCTTCAGATTAATGGATCACCTGTCAAAAATGCTCTGTTAATAATCAGCAGTACCTCATTGATGCGCTTCATTCTGCGCTCCTCCAGGTCTGTTTTGGCACGCAGGAAGTTGGCATGCTCAGTGTCATCCACAGGCTTTTCAAAGTAAACATCAACCCCATCCGTGGGCCGAGACGTGGTCACTGGGTGGGAACAATGGAAAACCACAAGTAAGTTATCCTGTAGTCAAAGGAAAAGTCCCCACACAAAGTAATTTGCAAAGAGGTAAACAGTGTTTTCAATACATTATTTTTGACCTGAACAGAAATCAATAATAGAATCCTAAAGGGAAATGGTGTACTTGCTTAGAAGTGACATAACACTAAATCAGGTGACACTTCAAAACACTTTAAAAAAGATTTTTGCTTTTACATTTGGAATTTGGTGCGACGAAACTAAACGAAAAAAAGAAAAACCTAGAAAGAAATGATCAGATCAACTCTTTTTTTTTTTTTTTTAAGAATTTTACTATTTGCTTTTCTCCCTCCTACTTTAACAATATAATGTGCCACTACGATCCCAAATTCTCTCAGATATAAGCTACCGGTAATTTCTAAAGTGGTTAGCTTCTCTTTTAGCTGAGCATGATCTGTGCTGCGGCCCGGCTGTGGTTGTCATCGATGTTGTGCACCAGATCAATCTGAGACCAAGTCATCTGTTGAAGTAATGGGTTAGTGTAGGGTGATGAGTAATAAACAAAGCCCCAGTGACAGTTCTCGTAAAAAAGAGAAGGAAAAAAAAAAGCTGATTGCAGAATGTTTAATTACTTTTGTGTGAATGCATGAGACAAGAAAAGAGAATGTGAAAGTATGATTTAGAAAAGAAAATCTAAGCCTTTATGCAGAGGCGGCAGCACTAGCGGTAAATGTCACTTTGGCTTTGTTATTTACAGCTAATGATCGCTGTCAACAGATTATCTGATAAAAACAAATCACTCACAGCTGTCTCCCCTCATGAGAGGTGCAGAGGTGGTGGGTTTGTGGCTTTTCTCGTAGTAAAAAGAGTCCAAATAGTCTGACGTCTGGTAAGGACCTGAGTCAATAGGGTATTCATACTCGTCCTGATCCTTCACAGATATTGCCTCCTCTTCGTCATCCTCTTCATCCATGTCCTCTTCATCAAGAGCTTCCTCCTCCTCCTCCTCCTCCTCTTCTTCCACCACCTCATCATCCTCCTCCTCCATGTCTGCTTCCTCCACGTCTGTGTCTGGGGAGGGGCTTGGCGTGGGAGCTGTCACTTTGGTGCTGTGGAGGAGTCCGCCATTGTTACTGTGACAGCTGAAGGGAACATTAACGCGAAGATGTCTGCGGCGTTTGGCTGAATCATCTTACACAGAGATGAGTTTCCCGCTGGTCTGCGGCGTGAGGGCTTGAAGACCACCAGCAGTGGTTTTTTCCTCCGTCTCGCCTTTCCCACCAGAGCTGCCTCTGCCAGGGCAGCACACGTATTCGACGCCGCGGAAATGGTCGCCGCACGGCAGCAGCATCCCGTAACTGTGAAGCTCCAGGCTGTCTGCTGTGCATGCCTGAGACATACGAGGCAACAGGCGAGATTCAGGTTTAAACATGCAACAAACGAGTGTGAATCAAAATCATTTCCTCCTAAATGAAACGGCACGGCTGCTGTTCTCACCTCCTTCGCAATGTTATGCCAGTACACGTAACTCTCACAAGCATCCATCTGCTCTCGGTGGAGGAAGCGGCATCTGTCGGGCACCAGCAGCGCCTCGCTCACATACTCGCCTTCTGCACCAGGATTAAGGAAAAGAGGAGATGGGTTGTGAGGATTTCAAGCAGGCTGGAACCAAAGAGTACAGAGCAAATCCACCAAACAAAAATGTAACAGTGAGGTGGGATCTGACCAACATGTAGGGTTGTAGAAAAAATGAGACTAAACATGTTGTTGGGAGATCAAAAGCACTGGATTTTTTTTTAACATAGATTTGCAGATTTCTTTTTCTTTCATGCCATTTTTGTTTTTCCTAAAATATTATAAATACACTAATAAACAACAGTAACTTAAATTAAATAACTTGTCCCCAATCAAAGAGGCCTATTGCTGGTCACTCATCGTAAGCCTATCTAGCCCTCTAGTGGCAACACTGGATCATATTGTTAATTCAGATACTCTACATTTCAAAGTCAATCATTTCTTCTTTTATTTTTAAACTAAACCAAAGACTTGATAAAAAGATAAATATAATAAAATAGTGTAAAACACATAGAAGTTATTCTTTTCCCCCACCAGGATAGGGAGTGAGGCTTTAAAGTCTGTCTGACTGCATGCTGTTAAGGTTGATGGAGAGACAAGGGATTGATAAAAGCAACAGGAAACCCTGTTCAACTTGGATAAAACATGCCGTCTGAACTGGCAAGACATACTTGCAAATATAAATCCTGTGTGTCCTTAATTTATCATAGTAAAGTCATTTTTGCAGCCTGCAGTCAAAAAACAATCTGAAAATGTGTGCCACTCTTACCCAGGCAGCGGTAAGGCAGGACTATTAGGTGGCCCCAGCCTTTCTTGGACCAGCCAGGGATGGGAACAGGATGTTTGGACTCCTCTATGTGGCTAATTGAGAGCGTTGGGTACATCTAGGTATAATGGTACATGCAGAAATGACAGAGGCACAGAAACGCATGGGCAGACAAACAGAATAAGGAGAATTTAGGGAGAGTGGTTTGAGATTTGGTTAGTTGGTTGAAACCAACCGTCAGGGGAAAGCACAGTCAGGGGGGAAAAGTGAGAAAAGATCATTCCCAATCTTTTCTTTTTATACAGAAACTGTATGTTTTCTTCCCCCCATGGAACCATGTTAAGGGTACCTTTGTGTCCTTTAACAAAATGTCGGCTTTTAAATGTCATACCTGCTTCCATTTAATGTGCAGCTCAATCTTTCAAAGGTTGAACTGAGATTAATATTGATATGAATGTAAATGGCCTAACGTTGGGATTCACACTTACCCTGATCTGCACCCAATCAGGGGTAAAAGCAAAGCCACAGCTGACGCATTACGTGCCAACTAATCACATTACAGAAGCTGTGCAAATTCATGCCTGAAGGTTTTTGGCCACCAGGTGGCGTCTGGCTGCTTTTTTGTTCTATTTTAGATTGATTTGGAGGAACCCAAAGAGTATGTGTAGCACTGTAAACTCCACAGCAGATGTTTATTAGTACACATACCAGAGGTGGGTAACAACAGGAGGAAAGGCAGATGGTGGCACAAATGAAATACTGGAATATTTCAAAGTCCACCATTGCTCCACTATATATGGTTAAATATATAGATTTTATGGGGCAGGTGGAAAAAATAAAAAATGATTTAATTTAAAAAAAGGTGTGTTTATCAGTTTGTTTTCTGAGATAAACATGCTTTATATTTATATTTTTTGCTTTTGAGCTGGATGTCTTATTTACAGCTTGTTTTAAAGTTCAGATGTGTACCTCCTGGCAGAAGGAGAGGATTTCACTTGGTTCCTTGAAACAGCCCTGGCGGCCCTGAGGATCCGGCTCCCACTGGCCCGTCTGCACGTTCATGTACAGGAGCTGGCGACCGCAGAACATGGCGATCTGAGGCTCCGCCACCTGAGGGCTCGGCCCATTCACTTCAGTCAAAGCCAGAGCCTGCGGAGCACAGGAAGGAAGGAAAGAGAGCAGTTAATGCAAGGGCAGAGGTAGATAACAGCATGTCTGAAGCCAAGGCAGTCTGTCCAACATTAGATGAAGCGAGTCAGCCTAAGTGCAGGACGGAGGGAGCCAAAGATCGAAACGGAGAGATGGGAACATGCAGGCTTAATGCACAGTAGAATCGACTGCAGCCGGAGGATAATGGCAAACCCGAAAACCAGAAAATTTTGGCAGTTCGACATCCTGCAGAACAATAATGGCCAAAAAAAAAAAGTGGAATAAACAGGTTTCTGCTTGTTAGAACATTTGAGATGATAAGGAGCAGTTGGCAGAAGTGCAAAAAATATGCAGAAGGATGAAAAATTCTTCTAAATGTCATCTTATTCCTTTGGCCTCGCTGTTATTGATTTGTGGGATATGTTGCCTCCACCAGGGGGAGGGCCCAGTGAGGGCGGGGTGGGGGCCCACACAGAGGAACAAACAGCTCAGCCAAGGAGTCAGGCGATAATACAAGTCCATTGAGCGGTGTGCCACTTCACTACATTAACTCACGTGGACAGAGATAGAGAGAGGTGAGGAAGGAACAGAAAACACTGGTTGGATTTCTATAAACAGCAAGAACAAGGACTTCCTTCACTACAACAGATTTTCAGGGGGCAGAGCCCTTCAGCATCATTAAAATGGTGCATGTTTTAGTAGGCAGATGAGTCATTCATGGTAGAAAAACACATTTACCATGTCCTACAGGTCATGTAAACAACACCACTGAGCGTACAATAATGTTAACCCTTTAATCCAGAATCTCCTGAAAACAGCCCCCCCAGAGCCTTCGCACAGCTCCTATCCTTTCATCTGCGCTGACAGGCAGAGAGATACCCCTGCTGACGACAGCCAAGCCGAGCGACGCCAAGCCAGTTAGAAGCAAGCAGCCCACAGGGGAAAAACAGAGGAGAAAAATATGGAAGAGTGACGCCTGATCAAAGGAGAACCCTGCTCGAACTGCACTGAGCTAAAGTGTTTGAAGTTCTAATTAAAATGTATGGTGAATAAAATAAATATAGAACAGCCTCCAAGTAAGTGTGTGCTAAATATATAAAATGTTCCTAACGAGTTATGCAGTTGAATTTGCACAAGAAGGAATTTCACTTTGTGCTTCTTAAATTACTGGTTAATTTTTCATTGTTGTTAATGATTTTCTAAAGTATGTAAGAGCTGGCAGAAACTGTGAGAGACATGTGATGGTTTTCCTGAAGAAAAAAACAAAAAAAACTTAAGGGATCATGGATTTCTTTTTAAATCTTAAGTTCAGTTTACAGGGGATAATATAATCATCTTCCAAAACATTGCTCGGCATTAAATAATTAAACGTTTTTAACTTTGCAAAATTGATTTCAATTTTCTTTAGTTTAGTTTATTAGTATGAATTCAAGAGGATTTCAGTCAATCCTAAACTGCAAATCAATAACTAGAAATATTCATGAAAATAAAAAAGGTTGCTTAAAGGAGTAAAAAGGTTAACAAAATACTTTTTTTTCCTTCCATTTAAAAAGTCACTCACTCCCAGTAAATATTTCCATTCCTGTCAAATCTATTCCAGTTACTCCACAGAAAACATCAGACTGACTGTTTTTATTGACAATGCTGAATTGCATGGTTTAATTGGTTAAGTGTGCTGTAAGATCAGCACAGTAAAACACTGTTAAAGCTGCTGAAACAGACTCTCGACATCGAGTCTTGTCTTTTATATTTATATTTATTGTGCTTTTAATGTCTATTTTTAACCTTTGTCTGTACAGTGTTCTTGAGTTTCATGAAAGGCGCTTTAAATAAAATGGATTATTATTATTATTATTAGTTGCTGAGCTAATGCCCTTACAGCTATATCTTTTTTGAGTCGGGGAAGGTCAGTGCCACAAAGGCAAAGAAGGAAAAAAAGCAAAACAAAAACCTTCCGGATATTTGAGAAGATAACCTGGCAGCTTGGACTCTCTCATTCTGCCTGCTCTCCACTACTGCACTTGCAGAAAATCAATGTTGAGCGACTGCAACTGTATCGCCACGTTCCTGCAGATCGATGGAGGCCCATCAGGAGCTGGAGGGCCTGACCTCTAGCCCAGCGAGGCTGCGATACCAGCACATAGACTTTGACATGTAGGGTGGGGGTTGTCGTGGCCCTCAGGTGCTGCGCTTCTCCCAAGAAGGAACCAGAGATGCTTAAAAGGTGTCTTTTTTATTAGCTTAGTGAGCACACATAGTAGAATGAATGGTCAAATTGTTTAGTATTGTTGAAGCATGCATGAATAGCTTTCAATTTGAAGGAGGACAAACTTTTTATTTTATTAATTGCCATAAAAGAAACACAATTCTGTTGCTCAGCTAAGCAAAATAATTTCCAGTTTGGACTCTATAAGTTGATGATCTCACGTGGTCTCATGTGCAAAGTGGGTTTAAAGTGACTACTAGCTGAAGTACTGTAGCATCCACACCGTCCTACCTTGATTTATGGCAACATGAGTCAGTATCGTCAGTATAATTGTGCACAGGCAATCACAGCAACAAAGGAGTGCATTGAAGTAGCTCTTCAGCCGGAGGTTCTAGTAATGCTGCTCTCTATGGTTTCTGTTCCAAATTATTATCAAGAGTTATGAATAAAATACACAAAAACTGAAATTATTCCCCCTTTTTTAACACTTGTAAAATCCTTCTATGTTATACCTGTCAATCATTCTTTACTAATATTAGTTTTAATAAAAACGCAGGTAACAGACTTTGACTGATATCTGTTGATTTTCTTTTTTCAATAATAGATTACCTGAGTAAATGTAATTTAAAACTCAGGCCTAAATCTCTTTAAGATCATTAGCATTTTTTTACACTATCCACTTTAAGCTTGTCCTGATCAAAACAAAGGTCACAGTATCATTTGTCATATTCTTTTATATGACAAGTATCGACAGAAATGAATGACCACTCCCCGCAAACAATGAATAACAGCTTTCATTTTTAAATGAAATGGTAAACTAGAGTGTTACTGGCAGTGCAAATGTGTAACTTTTAGAAAGAAAAATCTTTAAATGTCAAACCAGAGTTTAACCCTCAAAAGAAAATGTGCAAAAACTGAAAGTGAAAGAAAAAAAATTGCATTTTAGCCTCAAGCAAAAGCATAAATCTCTGAGTTGTGTTAAGGTCAACTAAGACACAGACTCATACATAAACTCCTCTGCTGTCTGTATGCTATGTGTGTATTGTGCTCATGTAGATGATAGTGTGAAATAGTTGAAAATGATTGGCTTTTTTTTCACTTTTGCAGTCTCAGTAGACTGACTTCCTTTAGAAAACAACTCGCAAGCACTCAGGAAGTCAAGCCGGCCAGTCAGCAAATGCTTGTGGATATGAATAAAAGCAAGGAGGACATGCAGAGAGTGAAGAGCTGGGGGCTAAAGTGAGGCCTGAAACACCTCACATTCCCATTTTCCAAAAAAACACTTTACAAACTAGCCAAAGCAATGTTAACAATTACGTTTAATTCAAATTGAGCTAAATGAAGAGTTATATGAGTCTTTGTTGATTACAGATTATGCTAATAAAAGCACAGGTGAAAAGTTAAGCCTATCCCTAAGTCATGAGTGGAAATTCTCCTAGTCTTTACTGTTTTTTATTTTATTTTTTGAGGTTTGTCACTTAACATGATTTAGTCATGGCAACATTTTCTGCTGGATTTGTAGCTTAAAAAACGAGTTTCTAAAGTAAAACTTAGCAAAGTTTAAATGAAAATATGTTTGTAAGGCTCCTTATGCAAAATGAAGAAAATGTAGCTACACAAGAATTCATGTGAAATCCATTCACATTTTAGTTTCCTTAAGTCCAGTCCCCTGTTGTTTTTCCAGATCAAAATAATCCAAACAGAACATTATCAGAACATTCTACCACATGGTCACATGTTCTTGTAAAATTCAAAGTGTTTCCACACATTGGACTGTAATAATGACGTGATCAGTTTTTGCTGCCATCACTATTGTTGTCCGCTGTGATGGTACTTGGTCGTTTTCCTATGTTAATTACGATCAAATTATTTTATTTTGAAACAATACTATAACAGTATAGATCAAGTTGATTAGCAACTTGCCTCAAATTGATCTGGTTGGATTGTAGGAATAGAAATGGATTCATCAATTAACTTGATTAATCGCTTTCAGGGATGAAAAAAAGTTGCTTTCAGTGTGTTATAGTATAAAAATAAAGATTCAAAAGACAAGGTATTTGTAAAGGAGTTTCACTGCTATTTACCACAGAGGTTAGGGAACATCTTAAGCATATTGTCATTCTCTAAAAAAATGAAAACAGTGGGTGAAGTGCACCAAAAATGATCCCACTGACCTGCTAGGTAAAGTTTTGAAGAGACTTTCTGTAGAAAGGAAAACTACTTCTGCAGAGAACAGCAAGAAGAAAGCTTCTGAGCTCAACTATTTTTCCACGCTCTTAAACACTCCTATCCTCAGGAAAGCAGTAAACTAATGCAAAGTGTCTTCGAGGCGACCAAATGTCTGTACAGCTTAATTGATGTAGCTTCTTATGTCTACAATCTGAGTCTGCATCTAGGGAATCCCCACAATGTGGGAGACAATTTGCATTGGTCTAGCTCAAAAGAAGAGGCATTCTAGAGCGCTCAGTGACTTCAGGCCTGTGCTTTCGTCTCCTTTCCAATGCAGTGTAGTATAAATAAACATCAGCTTTAATCTGATGAACTCAAATAAAGCACACAAAAAAAATCTCATATCTTTTGATGATTTCATGTTTTCATCCATCTGCTCCATCAGGGAAAACATGTCTTAGTCAGATCAAATCATGCACTGACCAAAGGTGAGTCAGGAATAGACACAAAGTGTGACCCATTGGTAACAAGTTAGTCGAACTAATAATTTAAAAAAAGCCACAAAAATTGAGTATTTGGAAAGAATTACAGCCTTTTAGGTAGATAACAATGATAAAGTTTTATCCAGAGACCTATAGGCACTAGACTAGCACTAGGCTAATCTCTGATGTCAGAGTTTGCTTTGCCCAATTCAACATTGTGCTCAAAATGACCATTTGAGTGGAACAAAATAAAGTAACATTTTGGTTTCCAGATTGTAATTAAGTTTACTTTTGAGGTACAATCTAACTTATTAACATGTGAGTCAATGGGACATGCTCCCATTTGGCCCTTGCCTATAGTGGTTATTTTAAAAACTGTTGGTGGGAGCTTGGTGTTTAATGCCTTTTTATCATATTTATCCTTTTCTGCAACATTATTATTAACTGTGTTGTACTTCAATTGAAAAAGTGGAATGTTTTACGTTGAGTAGTGTTGGAAACACAAATTTCTGTTTTTTTTTTAATAAAAAAGTCAAATGTGTGTTTCAAGTAAACTCTGCTGCTGAAAAAGATTGAATTGGTAGTAAAATGTATAAAAGGAGGGTTTTGAGAACATTTTTACATTCTGAGGCATAAACGCAAACAAACTGCAATACTCAATGTTGCTAGTAAAATACTTTAAGCTTTTGAACAAGTCTTACTTTTTTAATGGTGAATAACAGAGTCATTTTATGATGGAAGTTATTTTGCTCAAACAATGGAAGGATACATTTCCTGGAGCTGCCAGCTGCAGGCTTAGTTTGAGCACACATTTCCATAATGGACAATGAATGATGATATCATATAGTGATTGCATATACGCATGTTAATAACAAAAACTAAAATTTAAACTTAGGATCTCAATCAAAAAAAAAAAAAACCCATCTGTTTGTATTTAGAGAAATATGCTAAAAAAAATTTTAAATTGTACTATAACAAGTTGTGAAGATGAAGTCAGTATAACACTAGTGAGCTTCGCTTTAGGAGTAAAATAAGCTTTTACTTTAATGAATGAATCATAGTTTTTTGTTTTCATTAAGAATTTTCCTCATAAATTCACACTACCACAGCAGCTTTTCCCTTGTGGCTTGAAAAACATGAAACTGAGCATCTCAACCATGGAGACTTTGAAGCAAACTCTTCATAGCTGCTGTGAACACGTCTGACACAGCCGGCTTTCCCAATAGCTCTTTGTTGACAGGCTACAGTCCCAGTCTCATTGGTGGAATACAGTAGAAAACCAAAGTGTTGCCTTTTGTTTTTGCTTGCATTGTCGGCAAGCATGTACAGGGTGGCAGTTGAAAGGTTGGAAAGGCAGTAGACCTCATCACGGCACTGTAGATATCATGCTGCACTGCTGATGAGGCTGAACAGGGATCAGTAGTCTGACAGCTCTCCACTGCAGGGAGTAGAGTATCATTAATAACACCCTGCTACCACAGAGACATGTTCATGGGCTGAATCTTTGCAAGATATTTTGCTTCTTTAAATCCCTTTAGTATTTGGTCTATTCTCTCATCTAGGCCTCAAAATCTAGCACAGATATCTATAAAGTCATAACCTTATATGCATGTACAGAGTATGTGTGGACCTGGGCAAGAACACAGTAAAAACACACTTAGACCCAGCTGCATCTTGACAGGTATCTGAGTTGTGTAAAACATTCAACTGTAATGCAAAAAAACCAGAAGTCTAACCTGAATATTATCAGTCAGGGCGGAGTTAGAGCTTGGGCACAGCTTTTACATTTACCATCATCCTCTGTCTTGGAGTCATGAAATTTTCAGCACCTGTTCCTCCCGCATGTTGCAGGATGACCTCATCCTCTGCAACCTATCTGTCCTAGCAAGCAAGGGCGGGCTGATGAAGCAGAGGGGGAGAAGCCCACCACAATATGTCACATTTGCATGCTGCCGTCAGGCGGTGCGTTCAACAACCAGCCACACACTGCCTGCAGATGTGGAAGTCGTCTTCTGAATGTGACAGATGTGAGCAAAGCACTTACTTTGATTTAAAAAAAATCTTTGCAAATATAAAGTCCTGACATTGTTGTGATCAATGCTCTTTTTCCTTCAGCTTTCGTGAGATAAATTTGCACTTAAGTTTGACGGGTGGGTATGTTGCGTCGAAGGTTCTTCTAGTGACCTGGTTTGACAATAGATGAACACCTAGAGATATTGGACCTTTGAGGAGATGATATACTTACTTTTACTCTATAAAGATCTGGGATGTCCTGACGATCCAATACAAAATAAGAAATGCACAATAATGCAACATGCTAGTATTTCCAAACATGACACACACAATGATCTTATGAAATCTTTGAACTTTGAACTCAATTCACATGTTATTTGAACTTGAAATTTAAAATCCATATTCACGTCCATCCAAATGTGAAAAAAAAAGGAAATTATTTTTAACACTAATCAATCAAAGTATTTTTTAGTGTATCTTAGCTTTTTACTGTCTAAAATTTGGTCAAACATATTAAAAAGCCTGTGTCCTTTCTGATGTTGATCGAATTGAAGCCATTACTTCCAACAACATCCAGAAGTAACTCATCTCTCTGCAAGGAAGCAAGCAGCGAATGTTAAAGCCATTCAGAGGGTAAAACCAACTAGGTTTCATCCATTTTGCTCTAACAAAGTAGACTAAAATGGATTTGTAGTTTTGCTCTTTCTGAGAACTTGAGCTTTAATAACTGTTGATACCATAATCAGTCTGACACAACTTTGCAATATTGAAACTAATTGCAGCAGAACCCATTTGCTGCCTGAGCGTTTTCTGGAAGTGCAACCTCAAGGTGCAAAGCATATTCATTTGGTTAGAAAAAGATGATCTTGCAAATGTTGCAGCTGCAGTGAACTTTGTCATTTCTGTTGGAAAAATCTTTTTGGATTTGAAGAACACTCATGTCAAGAGCACACCCACGAAATGTAGACATCAGTTTACCATCCATAAAGTCAGATTAACATGCTTCTTTGGGAACATCTTTCTGTACAACAGATGACTGAATAGTTGGTGTCTTGCTCTTTTTATGTTCATTCTTCCCTCTTATTATTCTTTTCTTCTGCTTTCCTCTTTAACTCCTCGTCTCCCTTTCTCCTCACGCTCAACTTTCACACACAGGGACTGTTGTTTGGCCTCTGAGATGACTGCTGAATGGCCAGAGAGGGTGAGGTCCATGCATCATTGTAATCATGCTGTTTCATTATTCATAGGTTCTATCAGGCTTCTTTCTGGCATGGCATGTACTTAGGAAGTGGCAGCATTAGTTTGCTAGGCATTTCATGTGCAGAATGAACAAAGGAGGATAAACCCGGTCAGCTCTACGGTCTGACCCATTGTTATCCAGCTTTGACTAATGTGTCGGGAAGGAGAAGGGACTGAAAACACAACTGGGTTTTACATTGAATTGTGTAGCTTCCTTTCCTAAAGCACACAAGACTGTAGAATTAAAAGTGAGGTGAAAGCTGCATTGCAGAAGTTAACAACAGTCTGCCATTATGACAGAAGGTTTCAGGTTGCAGAAATATCACAAGCTAAGACGAGATCCATCGATTGAGAGTGCAGCAGTCCTGCCTCTGGTTTGACTCTCAGGGAACAGATGGCCCCATATAATCACCAGGGATGCAACAGCAAGATCCTACTATTTGATTTTTTTTTTAAGTGTGGCTTAAAATACAGGACATGTCTGCTGGCAGCACTGCTAGAGACTCCACGGGTGCTATCGCTGAACATGCCAACTACTCTGTGAACGCACATTTTTGGGGTAACGAGGCCTTAAAAACCACCAGAGGGTGAATTTTGTCTTAAGGTTTCAGCTCACATCTTCCCATCAAGCACTTTTCTAGGGCGGAGGAGCTGGAAGAGAGCAGCTCTCCAAAGTTAGCTCTTTCCTTAAACCCAACTTCAGGTGAATCCTTTCATGCAACTCTGCTTCAAAGAAGCCCCCCCCCCCCCCATCCATCTAAAGCTTCATGCCCACACAAACACCCAGGGACTGGCAGTGCTTGTGATGCACATCTGTTCAAACAAAACCTGCTTTTCTCTTTAAAAGACGCAGACCCCTGAATTTACCTTTCTCTTCTGAAGAACCCCCCATTTCCTGCCTGCTTGTTGCAGAAGTCGTGTGATAAACTATATTCAGAATGAAACAAGTGTTTTTGATGCTTTTCATGCGTGGAGTAGTTGTACACGTTTGCCTCTCATTACCACCCACATTTTGACAAATGCTTCATCTGAGTCATCCAGCACAATGACGCCACGCTGTTCGTGTTTTCTCGCCAAAAGAAAAAAAAGAAAAAAGGCAAAAACACGGTTGATCATTTTCACAACCCTTTTTATCTTGCAGATAAGGCAACATAGGACTCAAACAGCTGCATATGAATATAACAGTGTCTGGAAATGTGAAATGCCAGCATGACTCAGCCAAAAAGGAAAGTTTTTTTTTTCTTTTCTTTTTTTTTTTTTTGGTCTCCTTTTGACATTTTTGATGAATTTCTGCTGTTACGCAATGCTTAAAAAAATCCTTTAAGCTTAATAACATAAGAATGCCAGCAGATTAATACCAAACACTGTGAGCCAGCAGTTGCAATTTCAAACTAAAGACCTACCTCGGGAGACTGAAGGAATCAGCGGCTTAGAGACGATTTCAGCACAGCACGTCTCTGAATCATCTCTGAGTTAATGCAACTCACACTGAATCAAAGCTTTTCTGTAAGCAGATTGGGGCTGGGTCAAATATGGATTTGGGGTGTGTGTATACATATTAAAATACATTAATATATAACCGTTTTCTCTTTTGTTTTATTCACTTATATAAAAAATATTTCGCAAAACTTATAGACACTGTATTAGAGTTATAAGCTTCTTAGTTCAATTAAAAAATATTTCTATGGCCGAAAGATGAACCAATTTCTACAGGCCATGCATGCTTGGACATTCACAGACAAAACAGCTGCCGTCAGATTTCTATATGTCAAAAAAGGCCAGTTCACGATATTAATAAAAATGATGGGTTTTCGGATTCCACAGATATGATGTTAGCCAACCTACAAGCATTTGATTTTCACTTTTTAAAATCAACATAGAGAACATAGTGTGATTGAAAAAGTGTATTCCTGGTATATGAGTAAACAATGCTGGTCCTAAAGCAAAAATTGAACAAAGTAAGTTGTTCATGTTGTTTGTGTTTAGTGTTTAGGTCAAAGAGGATTATCGATACATTAAATGCCAAAATGTAAAGCTTAATAGGGTTTATCATAGTTTTGATATTAGAAATGCAAACAATCTGTTGGAAATGCAGGGTAAATAATTTTATCACTGGTAAACTACAGTTACTACTGAAATTGAAAATGTTCCTTTACCTCAGAGCTCATATAAAAGAGATATTCAAGCACCTGAGTCTTTGTGCTGGAAGCATCACTAAGAGCAGAGAGGACCAAGAAACTGCTTAGTTCGGCAAATATTCCAAACTGAAAGTTGCCCTGGTCCAAATGGAGAAAGCCCTTGAACTACACTACCAGTGGGAAGATGAAGGTCTGCCTTCTAACTATAAAATGAAGGGGCATCTTCAAAATTGAGAGCTGTTGTAATTAAGAACCACTTGAAAAAGGACAGGCACTTGTCGCAGTGAAAAAAAGCTTGCAGGTGGAAGGTGGAAAATGAAATTCTAAAAAGACCTTGATTAGGAAAAAAAAAAAAAAAAAAAAACAGAAAAAACCTAAAAGGGACAATTAAGCAGGAGATTTCTAAATCTGTTCAAATGATCTGAAACAACATCTAAATGAATCTGACAATGACCCTAAAACTATCTCAACCCATTTATTGCCCCACATTTAGATGGCTGTAGTTCCCATTTTACCTTGTTTGAAACAAATATGCTCTAAACTGTCTCTAGGCTTGAAAGACCTTCAACAGGAAATTGCAGCATAGTCCACATTAACTGGTTTTAGAGTAACGTTAAAAAATGTTGCTCTCATTTACAAAGCCCTCAATTACAGAGCCCCTAAATGCATCACTGACCTGTTAACCCCTACTTCCCCTTCGTTTAATGCAGCAGCCTCCAGTCTTTTCCTGGTTTTACATAAAGCTGACTATTAATTCTTTGAAAAAGCAGATGGAGATTTTTCGTTTCTTTTTTTTACTTTTAGTTTACTCATCTTAGCGAATATGATGTGCTTTGAAATTATTATATTCTTTTTGTTTTGTTTCTTTAATAATGTATTTTTTACTGAGCTTGTGAAGCACAATATGTAAAAAGTGCAACACAAATACTATATATCCTAAACCAATTTTTTTTTGTTTTAATGTTAACTATGTTGTTTTCCATCACAGGGATTTTTCTGTTTTTCCTGATAATATTTTTGTCTTTGATTCAAACTTACCTCCACCCACAAACAGCAGAAACTTTTAACCTCAAACCTTTTCCTTTCAATGTAACACATCCCCATACTCAAAAACAAAAGAAAAGCCTAAAGGAAGTGGCTTGTTTGAAGTTAAAGAAAATGTCAGGTGTAAATGTGTTTGGCCACCAACAGTTTTTTTGGCCCTTAGGCTAATATGCTACAAAAGAGCAATGCATAAAAAAACTATAAAAAGTTTAATTCAGTTTGCATTTTTCTTCTTTTTTTTGAGGTCAAAAGATTGATTTCAGCAGTTATTTAGTGAACCAGTAATTGTACATTTAATGCCGTTCAGAAACAGCATACAGATCAATCATTCTCAGTGAGCTGCTCAACTTTAGGTTTCTGTCACAAGGTACAATTATTTTGCAACAATGCATTTCAGACAAAGAAAGAATAGATTTAAAAAAAGACACATCAACAATGACAACTGCAGGAAATAATTATGAATGAGAAGAGCTTTAAAGCCAACATACAGTAAACAGAATTCCCTGTGTGCCACCGAAGGGGATATTTATATGTTGTCCGACTTAATCAGAAGTTCAATTACCGGTAAACTCTATTATTTAAGTGGTTTACATGCACTTTTAAGTGTCCTTTTGAATAAGACAATTATTTGTTCTATTCATTCATTCATTTTCATTCATTTTCTTAACCGTTTTTCCCTTTCGGGGTCACGGGGCTGCTGGAGCCTATACCGGCCACTTGTGGGCGAAGGCAGGGGTTGCCCTGGACAGGTCGCCAGTCTGTCGCAGGGTAGAATGGCCTCAATCACACACCCATTCACTCTCGCAGTCATACCTATGGTCAATTTAGAGTTGCCAATCAACCTATGAAGCATTGTTTGTTCTACTTTGAGAATAAATCCTCTGCAAAAAAACCCCAATGTATCTAATGATTCATCAGTCAAGTAATATAAAATTATAGCCAAAGTATGTTTAACAATTGTGTCCACTGAATGTTACTAACCTGAAAAGCAATGCCTCTCTCATTGTGACATTTATTTTTATAATATAGAGGGTGTTTTATTTATTAAACCGTCTCGAGTTTCAACCTTGTTTCCTAAAAGTACCTAAAGAGTCAAATCAAGTTTAGACTAAAACGGTGTTTCTCAAAAAAAGTTGACTTTCATATATATCTGCCTCTTTAAGACCAATTTTTGATGAATGTTTATTGAGCATCACTCTAAACACCTCTTAAAGAATTGACATTTCCAAAGTAAATCACTATTTTCAACATCACTAAACTTAGATCTTTGATATCTAAATATAATCACTCATGCTTTAGTCACGTCCTCACATCTAGACTACTGCTGTTCACTTGCCTGAACAAGAAGGAACTGAGTGGCCTGCAGCTGGTCCAGAAGCCTGCTGCTAGGCTTCTAACCCGCAACCCTAACCCCTTTCTAAACGCCTCTTTGCTGACTCCCGGCCACTTTTAAAATACACTTTAAAATCTTGGTCCTGACCTTTAGAGGACAAGCTCCTTCCTATGTCTCAGACCTCTTCCAGCCTTATACCCCCTCCCATAGGCTGAGATCCTCAGGGCAAATCCTCCTGTTGGTCCCCAGTGCACATTTTAAAAACTTGAAGAGATTGCTAAAGCTGTAGAACATACTCCCACCTTCCACAGGCTTACTGATTTCTGTCAACGCCTTCAAGTGGCAACTTAAACCCCCCCCTTTTTTTTTTTTAACAAACAAGCTTCCTAACCCCAATAATTAGCCCGTTGGATGGCTGACCTGCCTTTTGGTGTGCCTTTGCTGCTGTACTTTATGTTCTTTCTTTTATTGTGAAGCACTATGTGACTGTTGTCTGAGAAAGGTACTATAAATTTTAGTTACTTAGAATCCACTCAAACAGTCTATGGTAAATCTTTATGTCACAATGCTCACATACCTTCACCCTAACATGAAGACAATAACAGAATTCTTTCATTGTCATTTAACTACTGAGACATGCTTTAAATGGCAGACGTATGAAGTCCAGACAATTACCGGTAGTAGCTATTAAAGATAACATGAGTTCTCTCTGCAAACATGGTCACAGTATTTTCAATCAGACCACGCCCCCTCAAGTCAAAGGCAATGCATGTCCTTCCAAGGATAGTTATAAATGTACAAATCTGGAGTTCAGCAACGACATACAGAAGATGTAAGCATCCTGGACATTTTAATGTTCAAAGATTTTATTAACCATGATTAATTAGAAGGTATTTTTCTCTCTAATAGATCTCACGAGTTAGACAACAGTTATAATTTCCGTTTTATTTTGAAAGAGGAGGCAGGAAGACGGATGGATTTCGGAATTAAATGTCTTAATTCTTTGTTAGCAACCAAATTCTAAGCAGGGAGGCTGGATCTATCGTTTGACGGAAATGAAGTTTGGATAATAGGATATGTGTGAAGTAATACAAGTACCATTACTTTTGTCTTAAGCAAGAGATTATGTAAAGAGAAAAAAAAAACACTTAGACACTCTAGACTTATAAAAAAAAGTGAACATATACGTACAGTCTACTGTTACTTCATGGAATTGCAGTACGTGTGAGTTTCACTTCATGGCGGTTCATTAACTCGTTTTGAGGCATGTGGTGTCGCCGCTGTGAGAACAAGCTGATCTTTAACTCCCACTGAGATGTCAGAATGTGCACCGCTGCTAAAATAAAAGCCAACCATGCCTTAAGTGCTCCCTGCAACTGCAGGAACATATTGCAGGGACGACCTCTTCAACCCAGGGTGCTGAACCGCGAGATGCTATGTTTATGGAAATACACTAATGAGCAGAAGAACAACGCTGGGTCAGCAGGAGCTGACCTGCCCAACTCCGAATGACGCAAACCAGTGAAAAAGTTAGGGTGAAGAGTCAGTGGAGTAATCAGCACGCAACGCAAAAATCTGCCACTTCATCAACGTCAAAGCTCTTCCCCACGAACCCGCCTTTGGAGCTCTTTCCCTCTCAGCATCACTTGGCCACAGAGGGTGGTAGTCATGGCAACACAACCCACAGGAGAAGGCTACCCTCCTGGTTACCGTGGCAACTGGTTCTCTACAGAATTTCGAGCACGACACTCTCTCTCCTCATTATGAGTCTGCCTTTCTTTGTCCGTCTCTCTCTGACATAAAAGAGTCAGCCAGAACATGCAGGCTTGATTATTCTGATGGCTGTTATAGTCACTACCTTAATTGCTTGTTTGCCCTTTTTTTTTACTGTTTGTTTATGGGTCACTCTAAATCACAAATGACAGATAATAACATTCAATAAATAAAAATAATTTGCTATGATTTACAGCCAGCAGGCGTAAGATGTAAACACATGTATGTGCACAGCTAATGCCTGAATTAAAATATATATAAACTACAAAACATTATGAGCAAAACATAAAGCAATTAGAAGACACAAGCTTGCCATGACTTCTCTGCTTTGATTGTTATTTTAGACTGAAGCCACTATGCTGAGATAATGTGTGCGGGCTGTTTGTAGAGGGTTTAATAGTAGCATTATCTCATTTCCTCTGAACATAAACTCACCACAAAATTGTCCAGATGAAGGAAAAAGGGTTTAATCATCAAGTCCATCAATAAAAAAGACCCCCACTAAGGCCTGGCACTTCCATTTAGAGACATCCATTTTTGTTTTTTATTGGATGTTAAGAGAAGCTGTTTAACTTAAAAACAAAAAGATGTGCAGATAATGAATGAGCAGCTTTTCTCTGCCAGTTGCTGCTTAGATTTTATTGTCTTTTTTAATTAGCGTTTCTAACGGCTCGGTTCTTTATGGCTGGCACACACATGTACAAACAAACCGACAGAGGCAAATACTTTGGGAACATTTTGTCTCAGGGGTGGGGAGAGACTGTTTGAAACTGCTCTGATCAAAATGTTCGCTTCGTGGTAGTACAGTTCAGAACATGTAGATTCAGGTTTAAAACGTATAGTAGCTGGATTTTATTTTTTTGATGTTGTATTTTTGGTTTCTCGTAAAACGCATGCACTCGCTGAGTCACATGTGGCGCTTATTAACTTGGAGAAAACATCCATTACCCAGATAACAACTGCCCCAGCACTCAACTCATACACAAACATGAAAAGATAGGGTAATTGTCCAAACTATTTACTAAACGCTAAATGGACTTTGAGGAGACAAGCAGAGGAAAAGCACAAACAGAAAGCTTAGACGTACAGAGAACAGGTTAGGAAAAGTCCAGTCAGATCTCCAAAAACATAAAGGAGAAAAAAGGCAAAGAAAAAAAAAAGAGGGGCGAGTCTACATGAATTATTCAAGGACAATCACCAGCATGTAGGGGGGAAGCAGGAGGATGTCACTAGTTCAAGGAAAGAGCAGATGTAGAAGCACACTGAGTAGGGGAGGGGGATCCAGTGGCTTTGGGATGAAGCAGCGGCGAACAGAAGATAAAGAGATGATGATGATGGGGGGAGTGGGGGCATAGGGAATTTCCTTTGTGTTTACCTAAAATAAGGGTGGGGTGAGAATCTTCACAGCAAGGGGGCGGGGTAGACTGCTGAGAGTGTGCGTGACGAGTGCCCAAAAGCTCCGCCGACAAGCAAAAGCTCAGACCTCCTCAGAGCTTTCAATAATTCATTTATCTTCTGCAGAATGCCATCTTTATAACGGAGAGGGGGGGAGTGGTTAGATATCCGAGCTTCTAGCTTTGTATCTCCAGCATGTATTTTGAAAAGATGCACAAGGCAGCTCCAATAAACAAGCAGCGTTTTAGCTGACATCCATGTCTATCACATGACTGACGTCTGTCAGCTGTCAGTTACGGAGCTCATCTTCCAAGTGCTGATCAGAAGCTAAATTCCACATCTAATTCTCCTTCAATTACCCCAGAACTTTTATTAGCTCATCTTCTCCGGGGACTTTAGATAATTGGATTCTTTTTGCTGGTTCACAAAAAATTAAAAGGAACTAAACAAGAACAAAGATTAAAACTTAAACTGCTTGTAGCAGAGGATGAACTTTCAGAATCCTCTAGGGGGAGATGCACAGCCGAGGAAAACCGCTATAAAAGTGCAGCTTTTGAAATTGACTTTAATGTCTTTGTCTGAACCTCTGGTAAAAAGATGTTTGCTACACTTCACAAAAATCCTTATTCTGCTTAACTGCATTTACATGTTTGTTCCCTTGACTGAAAACTTAAAGGTTACCATGAAAAAAGCAAATGCTGAGGCAAGTGTTACTTCAAGCTGTAACAAAGGTTTGCTGGGTAATAGGTGAATCTCATTTAGAGAGTAGCTAAAATTTATCTTTGCTGTTTGATTTCTGGTATATATATATATATATATATATATATATATATATATATATATATATATATATATATATAGTCCATTTCCGTCTGTGGTAATTGGATCACTCGGGGCAGTAACCCCCAAGCTGGAGGAGTGGCTACAACAGATACCTGGAAAGATCTCAGACATCTCAATCCAGAGAAGCGCAGTGCTAGGAACAGCTAAGATACTGCGCAGAACCCTCAAGCTCCCAGGCCTCTGGTAGAGGACCCGAGCTTGAGTGAGAAACCACCCGCGGAGGGTGAAAGGGGCAAGTTTTATATATATATATATATATATATATATATATATATATATATATATATATATATATATATATATATATATATATATATATATATATATATAGGCGCCTGAGGCGCCTGAAACAATCCAGAACATAACTGCAGGGTGTAAGATGGTGGCATGTAAAGCATACATGGAGCGCCACAATCAAGTGGCTGGAATCATATACAGGAACATGTGTGCAGAATATGGACTGGAAACCCCAAGGTCAAAATGGGAAACACCTCCGAAGGTGGTAGAGAATGAGAGGGCAAAGATCCTGTGGGACTTCCAGATCCAGACTGATAGGATGGTAATGGCGAACCAACCAGACATCGTAGTGGTGGATAAAGAACAGAGGAAAGCCGTTGTGGTGGATGTGGCAGTGCCAAGCGATGGGAACATCAGGAAGAAGGAACATGAGAAACTGGAGAAATACCAGGGACTCAGAGAAGAACTGGAGAAAGCCTGGAAAGTGAAGGTAACAGTGGTGCCTGTGGTAATTGGAGCACTCGGGGCAGTAACCCCCAAGCTTGAGGAGTGGCTACAACAGATACCTGGAAAGACCTCAGACCTCTCAGTCCAGAAAAGCGCAGTGCTAGGAACAGCTAAGATACTGCGCAGGATCCTACAATGCGCAGCTCCCAGGCCTCTGGTAGAGGACCCGAGCTTGGAGGAGAAACCACCCGCGGAGGGTGAGAGGGGCGTTTTTATATATAGGTATATATATATATATATATATATATATATATATAATATATAATACTAATATATATATAATATGACATATATATGCTTTATAACGAAAGTATAACTAATATCTATATATATATATATATATATATATATATATATATATATATATATATATATGCCAAAGCTCCACCCAATATGGTTGTGATGCAAGAATCTAAATTTTTTAATCTTGTTATTTTGTCTTTTATATGTTATATATATGTTTTGTACTTGGCTTCATGGTTTTTCTTCCTTTCTTTGCCCGTTTCTGACAGACAACAGTAAAAGTTTGCAATGAGTATGAAGAAAGTTGAGCTATTTTTCAAAAGAGTCTAACTTCCACGTGTGAAACGGTGCTGCGGCTCACAAAAGACAGCTGAGAATCTCTGCAGAGGTTTCAGGACAGTCTGGAGACTACCAAGCAAATGCTGTTGGAATGAGTCTTGAGCTCTTACAGTTTTCTACCCCCAACATGATGCAGAAGTGGAATCCATTTCTATGGAATCAGAAGCAACTCAATAGATCTTTACATATTAAGGGAAAATGCTTTGAATCAAATGAAAAAAATTAATTAATTAAATTAAGATTTTTAATTAGTGGCCTGTGCAGTCACAGTGCTTAAGCAGTAAACTTGGTAAAGATAATAGATGTTTCTCTGCTGGTATAAAATGATCAAATATCTACAAATGAGGACTTATGATGGCAACGATTGTTTCATGAAAGCATTTTAGGCAGGATTTGCTGCAGCTTTTCTGTTTTTTTTTTACATCATGTCTAAGATCAGACTTGATTCTAAAGTAAAGGCATGCGGTGAAGCTTGGAGAAAAAGAGATTCAGATGTTCCTCCAGGTGTTTTTACAGAGAGTCTGGCTTAGTCTCAAAGCCCTGCATGGTGATGACAAGCGACAGACTTGAAAAGTTCACTTAGAGCTAAGAACAGCTCAGCTTATTTTCCTTGGCTTTCTGTTCCCACAGTGAAAAATGGAGCAGGCAGCTTTATAAGGTGTTAGCTAACGTGGTGCTTCTGGAACACAGAGACGAGAATGCATTACAAAACACAAAGAAAATAGATGTACAACATCTGTCTTGGGTTTTTTCTCTCTGCTCTAAGATTAGATTGTTTTTGTCCAATTTCTCAGTCACTCGTACGATTTCTTTAATATGCTCATTCTTTGTTTAAATAAAGAAGTTTTCCCGCACAGCAGTCACCATTGAGCAAAAGTCCAAAACAAGAAATACTGGAAAGAGATATTTGAAAGAACAGGATTTACAAAAGATTAATGAAGGGGTCGCTTTGTGCTGAAAGAACATGTTCCATAGAAAAATTATTGAGAGATATTTGCCCTTTTGCGTGTAATATCATTACAATTTAGCTATCTAGACTCCATCTACTCCTAATGAGGTCATAACAACAACATAACATGACTTAAAAAAAAGGAATGAATATGTTTCATCCGTTAATGCTTCAAATACCCTCCTGAGGAGTATTAATACTGGCTTGATCCATACAGGTGGGCCCAACAACCTCTTTTACCTGTCAGGATCTAGGGGCTTTTTGGCCTTTGTGGCTTGCCATACATGCTAGTTTGTTGCATTCTCTACCCTCGAGCAAGCCATATCAAGTTGACGTTTCTGCCTGCTGATGTTGATCCCAGTTTTGTTTTTGTACGTCGAGTAAAGTCTTTCCCTTGTTGGTGTGTTGCCTAAGTTTGGATTTTGGATTGGAATTCATGTGCAATGACCCTAGACTGGATTCTCTGATGCTCTTAATTCCCCATGTTGATGTCTCCAGTGTACATCTCTACACAAGAGGCTGTTTCCTGGAGACTCCCCAATGCATCGTTCCATTACCACCTGAGCTTCAAGAAACTGTATTTATCTTGCCCTCACTGTGCTCCTCCTTGGGTTGTCCCTCAACTGACAATACCACTGCTGGCAGGAAAAAAACTAAACCCTGCAATGTTGTTTTCCTGTCACTTAGTGCGTCTTTCAATCACAGTCTTTTTTTTAAAATCTTTTTCTTGCATTGGTTGAGTTTGAAGAGGGTACGGTCCCCCTTGTACACACACTCCACCCTTTTCTACACATCCCATGGACTCTCGCCTGCTCTCAACCGGCCGCTGTTATGGAGGAAACCCCCTGCATCTGTGCCATCCCTCAATCTTCTCTTATGCCCTCTCCGAATCCAAAAGAGTGGTGTTATCAGTACGCTGCAGATGCCACTGAAAGAGGGAGGGAAGCAGGCGGGGAGGGAATCCTCTGAAAGCTGCAGCAGGACCCAACAGCTCGCTTGGTCCTGGCATTTAAAGGTACGGCATGAATGCGGTCGACGAGGTGGTACTACCTTTGGGCTGTAGAGAGAAGGTTGAGTTAAATTTCATCAGGTCTCCTAAGCTTACTTAGCCACATTGAAAAAATGTATTATCCAATACAGGCTTCAGTGTGCGTTGCACACATCTATTTTAGTATTCTAGCTTAAGACTAAACCGTTGATCTATTTATAACAGTTAGGTCACAAGTTCCTAAAGATCTTAAAAGTTTAAAATAAAATAAAAATAAAGAAAGAAAAAAGAGCGAAACAGTCTGCAAGAGCAATACTGATCATTTCATCACATTCAGTTTTTGAGTGTATGTGCTTTAAGCGCATGTGGTGGGATTAAGGGATAAATCTGGCAACTGAGCAGTAAGATTAACTCAATTTTAACTAGAATCAATTTTCATATAACACATTCAAAACAAAAAAACACCAGAAGAAAGGATGAATCCTCTAAACCAGGATTCACCGGGGCTTGCTTTGTATCATTTGTTAGTTTCGACACCCCTGGTTAACGTCTCATTTTTTTGTCCAAAGCACACCATCTATGCAGCATAGCACAGCTCCTGTTTCCGGATAATGACTCTGCAAGATTTAATCCAGAATCTGAGTGCTGCTGCACTGCAAAAAAAAAAAAAAAACAAACCCAGGGGGGGAAGGCAGATGCAGCTGAAGGAGGGCAGGGATGGGGATTTCTGATGCAGAAATCTGTACATTTTATCATTTTATGTCCACTGGCAAAGCCGTGGTGCAGAGAACAGCAAGAACACAGAATCCATTAGTGAAATTTCTCAGATTAATGGAGTGTAGGATTGTGTGTGTGTGTCTGAGTGAGATCTGGTGTCTGGTTGACCTAATCTTTTTTCCTTCCTTTCCTTTCCTTTCTTTTTTTTTTTTTTTTTAACAAATCCTCTTGTGTTGCAGCACTGAAAGGCAGATGGGATGGGAGGTGCATAAATCTTCATGGCTATGTTCCAGCACGAGGCCTGAAATTGCATTTGATAGTGATGAGGCAGTGGCAGAGTGGGGTCGGGCGGCTAACGCAGCGATTTTGCAACTAACGGTTTTTATCTAATCTTCAGCTTTTGCCCAAAACGCCTTTTCCTATCTTTTCAAATTTGCCTCCCTTCCCTGCCCATTTTCTCTGTCTCTTTCCTCACTTTCTGCATTCAGCTTTTGCAGGCCATCTGTCTTTCTAGAAATTTGCAGATCCATTACAAACATGGTGTATTCAGCAGCCTCTCAGGGCCTGAGAGCCCTGACAGGTGGCTAGGACGGTTATTTATTCTGACGAGTGCAGAAGTAAACCTTGGCTGCAGTCTCCAGCCTCCTTTTTAGACCAAACATTTCAGTGCAAAAGTGCTGAGGTGGCTTTCCGGAGATGAAATGTTCCTATTGTGCAGTTCTGCTGCAGGTTTCGGAGCATTTCAAAAGTGCTCTGCATCAAGATCAAAACCTCTATTTATGTTTGCATAAAGAAATGCCTTTCTTTTTCGGATATTGTGCTTTTGCATTGTAAAAAAAAGAAAGAAAGAAACAGGCATTTTCCACCTGATTTTCAGCAAACGAAGGACTTCATTGGATTAATACTCATCAGATTAACAGGGAATTAATCTTAGATTAAAACTCTAAAACACCCCAATCTAAATTACTTTGGGATTTTTTTAATATCACTTTAGCATTCAATCTGCAGACAGGAAGTTGACATTTTCACTCAACATTACACAAGGAAATATATTTGCGGCCATATTTCCCAAATGTGCCACAAATTGGCCTTGTTGCATTCTAAAGAAACATTACTACAGAAGTCCAGAGGGGACAATTCAGAATTCGCAGTCACATGTTGTAGTCACAAACATCCAAGTCCTTCTGTTTTCCATAAGGACAACATTTTTCCAAAATCTACAAGCAGAAAAGTGGGCTACTGTAATCTGAATCTAAATTCTGATCTACCATAAAAACACACACAAGGAAATACTCCAGACAAGCCGCTTGGTGGGAGTGCACAGGATGCAGGAGATGGCCAGGAGATTGCAGTTCCTGTAAAACACGCTGAGACGTGTGTAACCCACAACGGTTTTGTTAACATCTGCAGCACAAAAATGTCTATAAATGAGAGGAATGGGCTGGCGTGGAGAGGATGTGTAGCATTGTCGGGAAGACAATCACCGACTGATTCTCCTCAAGGGAAATCAGCTGTCCCATTCAAACAGTAGCACATTTGGACTTCTGTGCCATAAGTTGATTTACTTTGGAACCAAAAAGGGGGAAAGTATCCATCTATAACTATCATGCAAACAATTCTTTTATTTTAATTTTTACTCACAATTGTAATGTGTATCACTTCCTCTTACTGGGGATGCTGTTGAAAGCCTCAGCCACACAAAGTGGCTTTCACATCTCTCTGTGTGCAGCTGAAGTTCACAGGCTGCCACCATCACGGTTGCATCTGTGACCTCTCTGTGTGTGTGTGTGTGTGTGTGTGTGTGTGTGTGTCTGCGCCGAGTCTCAATCAACTAAATGCTCTGGATGCTGCAGCAGGAAAGTCCCATTTGAGCTGAGGTAGCAGAAAAAAATTGAAAAAAAAACCCCATAAAGGCTCACATATGTGATGCATCATTGTGCTCGTCCAGTTAGCACAGCAAGATGCTGAATATGCACTTCAGATTTAAAAAAAAATCATTTAAAAAAGCAAGGCTGCGGCAAGGCTTTACAAACCACTGTTTGAAAATGAAATTTGTCAGATTATAATCCAATATAACTGTGTCTGGGTGAAATGAGCTATTTCAACATTACGCAGCAAAACGATTAACAAATTTTCTCTATTCATGATGGTGAGTGAATTAAAGGAAGCTGACAGTTTTATTAGGACTGATAGCACGGCATAATGTAGCCTCGCAAAGCGTCTCAGCGTAATCTTTGGTGTAAAACCCTCACAGACAGCTCTGAAGAATGAAGCTAAAGCCTGTTCTTCAGCACAACCATAATCCCGCTAAGGTTCTTATGGAGCAGAGAAATTATTTCAGAAGAAGAGGAGGCTTTGTGGCTGTGGAAGGCTCACCGTGCAAGGCGGTTAATACATAAACATCATCAAGAAACTGTCTTGGAGACTCTGGGAGGCACAACCTCTGATGTCAGAAGGTGCATTTTTTAGCTCAAGCTGGGGCTTTATGACTCAGACACCCCCCCCCCCCCCAACCCCCAATACTCCTTCCTCCAGCAGCATCACCCTGCATTCAAACACAAGTGCTCCAACCTTTTGTTGGAAAATATGGTGGCCTTGAAGGTTCAGAAATAAAGGTCAAGTTCATAAAACAGATGAAATTCCCAGTGAGACACTGGAAGGAGGTGATGATGCCCCCGTCGCCTACTGATGGAGAAAACAGCAAGAAAGTGCTATTGGTAGAAGCCTTTGTGTCTGATCTGACACTTTTTCATATTTGTGGTCACATTTCACAGAAATAGGACCCTAGCTGAATTCAAAATCCAACCAAAGACATTTTAAAAGTTAAACAACCCCAAATCCCCATTAAAAATGTACTGCTTCATTCATAATTTTGCCTCATATTTCCAACTGTGATGTCTCCTTTTTTATGTAATGTATGATCTATTCTGGGGTTCTTTGGGGTAATCCATAGGAGACCCACTGCATATGCAGGCCTGTCACGCTTAAAAGCCGCAGCTCTTCTCTGCAGGCAGGACAGATGAAAGCTGATTTCCTCCTCTGACAGGGCCAGATGGGACGCAACCAGCCGGGATTTGATCTCCACCCTTCTAACCAGCAGCGGGCCTGTGAAGTCATCACACACAGGCCCGGGCTTGACGCAGCGAGCCAAACATCTCCTCCAAAAATATGACATCTTCATCTTCAGAGCAGGCTGTGATGCTATGAAACATTAGACTGAAATAAGAATATTTTTCCACCTTTTGAGTCTTATTTTCTCTCTCCTCTGACTTGACGAAGCGATGGTTTGCGTTGCGCATTTTCTAAAATAAATCTGCCCTAAAATGGAGAGTCCGAGGACGCAAACCTGACACCGACAGAAGCAAAACAAACAAACTGCAATGCGTCGTTTTGGGATAAATCCAGATGTTGTTGCTCTTACCTCGACGTTTTCCCACATGAGATGGAACAGTACTGGAAACAATATAGGAATTGCGCTATGTCCCATTTTCTCGCCGTCTTCTGTGGCCTTTTCTTTCCCTCTTCTCTTCTTTTCCTTTTTTTTAATATGGAAGTTGCTGCTGTAGAATAACTGTCTCCAATCTAACGCTGTCTGGTTACATGAGCTGGAGGGATGTACACTGCGCTCCTTCGTACAACAATAAATATTTCCTGCGTCCTCCTCCCGCTCGCTCTTGCCAACGGGCTCTCTCCAATAGAAGCGTGGGCTTTCGCAGGGATGAAGCCTGGCAGAACCAAGCCCTGTTTCTGCGGCTATTTATCACACGCTTCACTCACAGGGCCGCCGCTTCAGCTGGGTAAACAGTGACATCTAGTGGTGATAGACGGTAACTGCACGGCGTGCAGTCCTGAATGGCCAGCAGGGGTTTGCAACTGCAGCTTCTTTATCCTCCATTGTGGCTCTCTGGCTTTGCTGAAAAATATTAACGATTTGAATACATCATGGTTTTGACATTTTCTAACTTATTTTGGTTAATTAAGCTTTGAAGTTTGATTTTTAATCTCTTCTCAGAGTTATTTATTATTAGAATAATCTTAAATCATATATTCTTATCTTCTGCTGCAGGAAGGTGTCTAGTAGCTATTCTGATGCAACGTTCTCAAAGCATATTTTATAGATCTTTTTATGTAAAGATTTTTTTCTACCCCAATGTTGTCTTATTAATACTTAATAAGAAAAGGAGAAAAAAGATTTAGTCCTAAAAAAAATGGTTGGCTGTATTGCATTTTTAATTTAAAGTAATTTAAAGTAAATCTGCTGCATAAGGAGGATCGCACTTGACTCTGTGAGTTAGCATTTTATTTGAGTGAAAATAGATATGTACATTTTCAAAAAGTTGATTTTTTGTCATTGTTTTGTAAGCGTCACATGTGAGTGGAAACTTCTACTTTCATGATCTATAACTTTTCTGACATAATTGAGTAGATCTTCAGCTATATCTGACATAAAAAAGTATTTGACAAAGGTATTGTCTATTTCTATTATACTAGTACTGTATAAATATAAAAAATACCTGCCTGAATTCTTAACAGCCACCGGTGAAGTTTTGGTAGCAATATCAGCAGCTGTCCAGCAGAGGGAGCTAGCAGGTCGAAATGCTTTTTTCTCAAAATTAGGAAGCAGCTGTTCCTAATTTAAACCTTAAACGTGATTGTGCCTATAGTGAACATATACTCTTTTAAAAACAACGTAAAAAAAGTTTTTGTCAACTGTGGTTCATGAGATTTGGGGTCTTTATGAAACAGCTGCAGATAAAATGGGCGTGGCCACCTCCCAGGTGTGTCCGGTGGCTTTGCTTTCAAAACCCATGACGTCATTCAGGCGAAACTTTGCTCCAAACGCTTCACATCCGCACTCACAGGAACGAGGACTTACCGAAAGGGGAGCGGTTGTTTGGGGTCACTGTTGTTGGCCCCCACTTATCTCGATCCTAACCATGGATGGAGCCAGATACTATAACGTAAGTCAGGATCGACAATGGTCTCTTACATGTTCTTAAACTAAATATTTCACTTACTGTTAATAGTAGCCTAAATACTAGTCTAAGCAGTCGTTTTTTTGTTCCTTCTTCCCTGGCTGGTCGTTATACATTATTACTCAGGATGTGAGATTTAGGCTCCTTGGGGGCCCATCATGTGGAGAAATACAAAAAAATATTGCAACTTTACTTTTGTTTAAAATGTGATTTTATCTTAATTAATTCATTGTTTCTGTGTTAATTAAAGTGTGTTAATTATTATTAGTAGTATATGTTATTGTCAGGACTGTGTTCACATTAGGACAAACCCCCTACCCGACAGCCTGTAAAGTAGCTCCAGTCACTGCAGTTCACCTGCACAGGTGTGTTCTGGCTGCACCAGAATGGCGATCAAGTCAAGGTGGTTTAGTTTCTCTTCATCGTCACAATAGAGATCCTCTTTAGCTGTAGAAAAAAAAAAAAAAAAACCTGTCATCTGTATTTCTGTCCAGACATGTTGAACGGTCTTTACTGTTTCCTTGGCCCCTCTGGTGAGCATCTAACCGTCAAGCTGCAGGGTAATCATCCTGAGAAGCCTGGAGGCCAAACATGTCATTGATTAAAATGCGGGACTCTGTGGGAACTCTTCACGGCTTAAAAAATTCTAAGCACACCTGCAAAGGGGACAGTAAAAAGTTGAACGAAAGGAGGAATATTATGTTTTTCTTTGAAACCTCTTGGTGCTTCCAAGAACTGTTTACTTCTGATCCCAGAAATACATCTGTGAACTGGCCACGCCTCCTTTAGAAAGGTGTGGGGAATTTTTTTTTTATTCACCAGCTTTTGATTGATTAGGTGTAGATTTGACCTCAAAGAGTGTCTTGTTTTAGCACTGTGTGCTAAGTAGTAGTTCTAAGCTGTTTTCTGAGTTTATTCTGAGAAAAAAAAAATATAATATTACGAAAGTGCAAGCACTTGTTATAAACTTGTCTGAATACCAGCTAAAGCTGTGGCAGCGAAGAACAGTAATGGAGAGTCAAAGGTGAATTCAAAGGTTTTAAGCTCAGTTAAGCTGAACTAGAATGATCGCTTCTCCTAAATAATGCTGCCGTCTGAGGAAATCAAATGTTGATCACTACTGAATATTTGACAAACAGCATGAGGAAGTGAAACCGTTTTCAGACAGAATAAACAGGGTTTCATTACAGGCTGTAAATAAAAAGTGACTGGAATTGGTTAAAAACAGCTTTTTAGTCTAATTGTAGTTAATTCCCTTTACTTTGTAAAAAAAAAAAAAAAAAACAGGTTTATCACAAGATTGTTTGATATTTTGCTTTAAATCTAAATTGTATAAGCAACATTTTCAGAACTAAAAGGGAAAAAATTGAATTTATTGTTCGGACAGTTGTGGTTATGGATTCTGATCCGGTGGTGCTGCAGATGGAGTTTATAATACTTCTGAAAAGTTTCTAACTTTATGTAATTTTCAGGGTTTCTAAAAGCTTTTAAATCCTTAGCAGATATTTTGTTAAAAGCAGAAAACCTATAAATTACAAATGCTGTCCAATTAATATTTAAACTTCCAAGTCAGGGATAAGAATGAGTCAGATGTTGCTTATTAAACAGGCCTCCATACAAAATCCTGCTTCAGGACAAGCTTTTTAAAGATATATTTATACATATATTTTTACATCGTAGTGTCCATAATAATTAGGACTTTCCAACTCCAGTATTTAAAGTAGGTCACCTAGAGTCAAAGTCTTAAACAACCTGTTGACCCGACAAACACTTGAGTTTTTACGGCCTCTATCTCTGCTGTGTGAACCTGTCGTCAACAGACAAGGCTCTTTTCTGTCAAGTTTTGATACGTATTTCAACACTGACAACAGACAAACACTGTTGAGGTGAGTCAGCAGTGCGTTTGGTAAATAATTCTTTAAGTAGGGCTCGGTGTGTTTCAGTCTGGCTTTTTTTTTTTAAAGCCAGTTTTGCATTCATAGAGACGCTACCTCCTTGATCTGTATTCCGCTTTGTGGCCCTAGAAAAAAGTTTTGAACATCCCTCTGTTTAGAAACCAATTACAAATGCTGGCTCTGTAAACGACTGCAAAATGGACACCTTCGAAGAAGAGGCAGAGGCAGCTTCGCTGTCGCACCGGCCGCTACAGGAGATCATTCCTACCTCACTCCGTTGAGCTTTATAAATCATAGATAAACTTATTTTTCTTTCTAAAAGGTGTTATCTGAATGTTCCCGATTGCTTTCACATATTGTTTGTTTGTTTGTTATTGAGCCTGTACACCAGGGGTCACCAACCCTGTGCCCGCGGGCGCCCATGCCCGAGCACCCCTTGTGGCGCCCGCGGGGAATACTCCAAAAATAGCACTGCTCATATAGCAAATAAATATTTGTGGTGATCTGAGGGTTAGCCCCGCCTTCAGCTTTTAAGACTCATGGGAAGTGGGGAATCTGAGGTGTGTTAAATCGCCCACTATAAGTGAGGGAGCTGTGAGCAGAAGTGAGGTTAATGCTGTTTGGCTGGTGGTGGGTGTGTTCAAACTAGACAAAAGAAATGATTGTCCGCTAACTTATGTGAGTGTCGTTCTCAACAAACCGGGTTGTGCTGTGCATGGGGCAGGGGTCGCAGATTCAGACATGTCCAGTGGGGCCGCTACTAAGTAAGAGGACAGTGAATTAAGAGTCGGGCGCAATGGTACTGGATAGTAGAGGGTGGCAATTCAGTGCTTGCTATTAGTAATTGTGGCTCTTCAGTTCTGCTGTCGTGAAATACATGGCAGAGTATGGAACGGCCTGAAACTTTGTGAATCGGCGCTCCCGCCTTTGAGAAAGAGGCACGTGTGTGTGTGAGGAGGAGAAGGGGAGGGATAGTGGGCGCAGGTTGCGAGGTAAAACGGCGCACGGAGACCATTGACACACACAAAGACACACACAAACCAAAGACAGACACAGGACCAAAGACACACACAGGACATCACACACAGGACCGGAGACACACACACAAGACCAAAGACAAACACAGGACATCACATACAGGACCAAAGACACTCACACAGGACCAAAGACACACACAGGACCGGAGACACACACAGGACCAAAGCCACACACACAGGACCAAAGCCACACACACAGGACATCACACACAGGACCAAAGCCACACACACAGGACCAAAGCCACACACACAGGACATCACACACCGGACCAAAGCCACACACACAGGACATCACACACAGGACCAAAGCCACACACACAGGACCAAAGCAACACACACAGGACATCACACACAGGACCAAAGCCACACACACAGGACCAAAGCCACACACACAGAACCAAAGACACACACACAGGACCAAAGCCACACACACAGGACCAAAGACACACACACAGGACCAGAGACACACATACAGGACCACACACACACAAAGGACATCACACACAGGACCAGAACGCACCAGTACCAAAGACACACACAGGACCAAAGACTCACAGAGAACATCACACACAAGCAGAAATGACAAAAGAGCAACGAAAACAAAATAATTTGATTTATTATTTCTAATTATTAATATTTACTGGCTGTGTTTGTTAATATTTGCAGAATTTTGACAGAATATATTTATTATGCTGGATTAATATTCCTGCCTGTTTTTATTCATATTTATGTTTTAAAAAAGTGAAGTTAAAAAGTGAAGTGAAGTCTTGTTCGGCCCAAAACCTAAAGTGTGTAGTGTGGATTTAGGCCCCCTCTGCAACTGAGTTTAACCCCCCCCCGTAATACGAGTCTAGAAAATTCATGCATTTTTTTGTGTGTAAAATAAGCAAGTAAAAATAGGGCACACAGAAGGATGTCGTCAAATTGTGTTTGGGGGTGGGGGGGTGGGGGACTAGGAAGTTTTTAGCAAACAGGTCCTGTGGCGCCCTTCATACCACTTAGTGCCCATGAAATAGCCCTCAGTCTCAAAAAAGTTGGTGACCCCTGCTGTACACGGTCGCTGCAACACCCGAATTTCCCAAGCTGGGATCAATAAAGTATCTTTATCTTATCTACATATCTAGTTTCACTCAAGCTTGTAGGGTCTCTACTGTAGGCGGCTATGTCTGTGCCGAATGTACCTGGACCCTGTTTGGCATTTTCTTTTCAGCTTCAATGTTTGAAGCTGTTAGTGGGAAGTATTTGTTTTGAAGGGATGACTAAAGTTTCAATCTACCACATAGTTCCTAGTGATATCGTTTCCTCACAGCAATACCAAGCTAGACCTTGTAGCTGCAGTTCTTTGTCTGTTCAGGGTTCTACTGGGTGGAGGGAGGAATCTGGTGAGGGAGGAGTTCCATCTGTGTGTGACTGTCCTGTTTTCTGTTTTTAAAAATTTTCATTTTTTATGATTATTTTATCTGTTTTTATGTTAAGCGCTTTGTGTTTTTAACTGAAATGAAAGGTGCTATATAAATAAATAAAGTTTGAGTTTTGAGTTTTGCTCACAACAGGCCAGAAGTGTCTCATGTGTCTTAGAAATCTGCAGTGTAATTAATTTCAGACTGTATACTGTCAGAAAATATGTACTCTTTTGTTGACACATTTGAGAATTTTTTTTTTTTTTTTTTTTTTTTTCAGAATGAAAAAAGGGAAAACCATGAATCTCTATAATCTTTTCGCTTGGCAAGTCCTTACAAGTTGAAAGTGTCCAAAAAAATGGCACCCTCCTTCAAGTCTAAATCTAAAAATGTTGGACCGCAAGAAGGTTTTTGTGAAGTTTGAGATCAGTTTGACTTGCCACACTCATGTCTGACTAAAACTTATATTTCAGCATTAATTAGATAATATTAACCTTGACAAAGTTGTGAAATTCCAACAGCTTTACATTAACAAAAAAACGCTGTAGATTTTTTTATTGCCTTTTCCTTCTATTCACAGAACTGTTTTCTGAAAGATGAGGATTTATTTAGATCCCACACCACTTGAAAGAACAGGAAGGTCTTAAAAGTAGACATTTTTAAAAGCAACTGTATTATACTAGTATAAAACAGAGTGCTAGAGCTGGGTATCACCAATAATTTCCAGATTCGATTCACCAGAGCCTGGATTGATCTGATTCACGATTCTTTCGATCCACTTGGTATGATTCAATTCTGAATTTACAGTTTACACATTTAGACATATTGGTCTAGAAATACAATAATAACCTTAATACATGTCTTTAAAGAGTTAGGAACATTCTTGCCTGCGAGTATATACGGCTGTTCCTTTAGTGAACAATGTATGTTTAGGTCGACCAAGTGTTAGCATTGTCGTCCTATGGGAAATTCTATTATACGTTGGCATCAAGATAGCGGAACTTCAGTTTTACCTTTTGTTAGTGTTTAAAATGAAACTGTAGATGTACCAGAGTATATTAGTAATGTTCCATGAACTTTCTTTTGTATTTTGTAAACTGTAAACAGTGTTACAGTTGTACACCATGATTGTTTTAAAGCTTGAACTCACAAGAGTAGCGTTCAGTCAGCCGGAAAAGAAAGGCACAAAAGATCAATTTCTGCTTTTATGGATCAAATATTGAATCATTATAATCGATTAATTGATGTTATCAACCCAGGCCTACAAAGTGCAAATAATGAAGACGGTAAAGCTGTAGAACTTGCAAGGCATGGCATGTGATCCATCTTTTCAACTGATGCATAAAATATGGAGCAGCTGTACTCTGAACAGATACAGACATTTGAGGAATTTGGCCTCACACTGCATTCACACCTAACTCAAGAGTTAAAGGGTTAATGCTGGCGTTGCTCTGCTGGAGTGGAGCAAGGGCTACTGGGCTTACTGTCTGTCTTCTGATTCCGGAAAACAAAAGTCCCTCGCATGACTAATTACATAAGTGGTTATTTCGTTTTACATGACAGTGACTCAGGGTTCAGTGTAACAGGACCCTGAAACCCAAGCAGCTTAATGGAATTTAATGGTGATGGCAGCAACTTGTAGTTGTATAAGTAAAGTTATGGATAAGCCTTAAAATATTTCAAGAATATAGGTTCAAAAAAATCCTGAGGTACAATCACACAAGATTTAAACCAAATTGTCAGTTTGTTTAATCATAAGACACTTGTACTACAATGCCAAATTTACACAGAAACTCTGTAAACTATCTTTTCAAGCCTTTTTTTTGTGGGTGAGTTTTTGTAACCGCGCCTTACGCCTGTGTTTTATGGTTCGTCAAACCGGTTGGACTTGTGTCAAGCGTTGCAAAACGGACTGTTTTCGCAATTTAATGTAAGATCTTGTTTGTGTCAAGGTGCTGTAGGCTTTTGTTCCTTCCTGTTCTCTATAGCTATTATGGAAAAAAAAAGCTCTGTATAGTTTAAAAAAAGAGAGAACACGTCTTTTTAAAAGTGAAGAATGGCACACAAGGAAGAATGTTTAATGGTATTATTAGGCTCTGATCAGTGTGATTGATGGAGAGGAGCCCTGGGGCACTTGCTGACCCAATATCTAATGATTCTCCTTATTCTGGCCCATGATTGCTGATACAGATTCCAATTAGGGCGCATGTGTGGAAGCGTGAACTGAGGAGGAATAGGCCTTAATTGCCGTGAGTTATCATCTAGACTCGTGTAATTGAGCTCCCATCTTAAGGGGCAGCACATCTGACAAATTGATTTAATACCAAAGTGATTCTCCATCCCTGATGGTGCTCAGGCCTCCTCACTCATGGGCTACAGGCACCGAATTCAATGTGTGTTGATTACTAACCAGGCTAAACCCTTTGTCTCAGTCCACCCACTTGAAAGAGCTCAACTGCAGAGGCACCCACATTATTGGCAGACACACATCGTGACATCCCATATCTGTATTCTGCACAAGTTTATTGGTCGTGTGGGTTTGAATGCATGTTCTGTACAGGACTAAAGAGTGATGAGTGGGGCCGTGCTGTCAGGTTGCAGAACAGGTTTTTTAGGAGAAGCATCTATAGGCAGCCTGCCTGAGCTTGTCACTCTTGGTAAGTGGAAGAAGGCGTGTTCTGTTGCTGCTCCCGAGCAGTTGCAATAAGACGGCTTTTTCCTTAGTGGCACTTTATTGACTCATCAGTTTTCCAGTTTTTGTTCTGAGCAAAGTCAGTCCACGTGAGGGATCATCTTTCGGTTTCCAAAGAGGAAGCCGGTTGTTGCTTTCTGTTACTGCATGGAAGTACACCGGTCAATGCTCCATCTGTCTGCAGGAAACTGAAAGCACAAAGACACCAACCACATTTACCAAGAGTTCCCCTTTGTAACAAGACAGGCATGATCCATTTAAACAATGTTTTTTTATGTTCTTTATATTTAGCTATTAGCTTAAATTAAAGATTTTCTAAATCTTACATTGTCTAATAACATTTTAAGATAAAATACCAATTTTAGTCAATATTTCATAAAAACAGTAAGCTCGCCAAATGTTTTAAAATAAATAAAACTAAGACAGACTGTTAGTCATCATTTGACCATTAAAAAGATCTGAACTGTAAACTTTATCATCCTTTTTTTGTTGTGGTTGTTCATTTGGATACCCAGAATAAATCTTGTTTCTTTATTTGCCTTCTTTTTGAGGATTTGTTGGTACCATATGCTTGGAATTTGAGGAGATAAAAAAAATAATGATGGAACACTTCAAAAAAATAAAATAAAATCACTTGACAAGGTAAATCTACTAAAGTGCTTTCTTTGAAGCAGCTGTGCCCCCCCCCCCCCCCCCAAAAAAAAAAAGTCAAGAGCAAACTAAATTTTTCCAAACATACTGATGTGCAAAGTACAACAGAGGAGCAAAAGTTATAAATCCAAATGTTGTAATGTTTGCAGACAATGATAGTAAACAAGCATAGGAAAAATGCTTCAGTTTATTTTGTACATTAAACATAGCATCATTGTTTTCTGAACTTGGAGGCAGTGTCCCAGCACTATAACCGGGGTTCAAGTGTGCAATATTTACTCCAAAACAATGCGTAAATAATATGGAATTGGTCAGCAGTTAGGAGACTGTGTTCTGTGTTGAATTAAAGCATTTAAATTAACTCTAATAAGAGCTTGGTGATCATAAACGTAAACGAAGTAGAAACTAAACGTTTCCACTGTACTTGACTGCATCAGGTAGCGCTCCATCCGGATGGATGTTTCATCTTTTATACTTCATGCTTTCTTGTCTATACAATGTAAATAATGGATGTGTTTAGAAACGCTGTCCGAGAACAGTCACTAAGGAAAACCAGTTGTCTGCTGAAGATTCAGGGAAGTGTGCAACATCTGGAGATGCAGTAACAAACCTGTGCAGCAAACAAGAGTTCTTGCTTTCTGTGCTTTTGTGTGACAATGTTTATATACACTTTGCTGCTTTTTACATAATTACCTAGTGAAATGCCTTTTTTTTTGCCCAAAGTTGTATCAATGCACTCCATTACTTTAGTCCTCTTCAAGAACTGTGTGCTTGTTGTCCATCGTAGACTCAAACTGTAAAACACTGACTCTACTTAGAGTTGGCATTTTGAAAGAAATTAAAAAAAAAAGCACCTGCCTCTGTCTCCAATAATACCGTTCGGCCATTAAAAAAACGCATGAATCGTTACAATTGAAGTAAACGGGACCTCTCCGTATTTTCTGACCTTGTTTTTCTTTTTCCAGGGTAATCGTGATGAGCGATTAGACTTTATAACCAACAAAGAGAAAAAACCTTCAAGTCGGAAATATGGGATCATAATTGGTGTTGTGGCAATCCTCATCATTGCTGCTGTTACAGCTTTTCTCATCTGGTTTTTTGTTTGTAAGTATTTGTGGATTTCCCCGTATGCTTCTTTCATGCAGTGTTTGGGATGTTTGACCAAATGTCGTAGGAAACAGATGTGAGTGGATCTGGACACTTTGGTGCATAAATCAAAAATGTTCTGACTTCTTGGTAAAAATTCTTCCCTTAAAACATTTACAGAGTTCCACGTATAGTATATCATTTACAGAAGGAGTCAAAGCTCTTTAAGGTCAGAATACAGGACTTCCTCAATCTCTTTTAGTGTTTAGCTTTCTCCAGCATTTCTTTTAATAATCCATTGCAGAAAATAGTCGTTGCATGCTTTTTTGGCCTAAAGACGCACAGCTCTTTAAAAAAAAGTCCTCTAAAGTTTTGAAAAGACTGATCTTGCTTAAAAAAAATCATTGTTTAAGTATTGCTAACTTTTAGATGTTTCTTCTACAGTAGAGGTCAGCACCTCCTTCCATGCTAATCAAACTCTTTTCATCTGCCCACCTCCTCCAAGTCAAAGACGAGCCTTCCAGTGTGTCCACTCCATCAACACGTGTCTTCAGTGGGCACATGAAGCTGGCTCAGGTGCAATATGACGAAAAGCTGGAGGACACCAGCAGCCAAGAGTTCCAGAACTTTGCAGAAAAACTGCAGGAGAAGGTGAGTACGACACCTGAAGATGAACCTCTTGACAAGACATGTTTTGATTTTACTCTGGTTGGCTTTGCAGCTTCATCAGCGACTAGTTCAAACACTGAGTCTCACTAGTATTATGATGTCCAAACCTGCGCCCCCTTGTGGTGAAGGACAAACTTTACACTACAGATGGCAGTGATGCACAAATCACATTTTCCACAAGATTATAAATAAAATTGCTCTCGGGCTTCTGCATTCAAAACTCTTATGTTCGCATGTAGCTACGTGAACGTGTGTTGAAAGTCAAACCACGTCAAACTTTGACCTCAGATTTGTTAGTTTTAATCTATGGAAGTGCCAAAGCAGTTGAAAATTAAACATGCAAGAGAATTTCATTATGTGCCCGTCTGAAATTCTGACGTCAAGTCTCTCATCTGTTGGAAAATAGCTGTGAAAAAAAAAGCCTGGAGCGAGATTTGAACCGCTTTGACGTTTCACACTTAACCTGTTCCAACTGTAACTGGTGGACCTGTGGACACAAACAGGGGCAAAAGAAGAAGCCCCTCCCTACTCGTCAAGTGTGAAAAGCATGGGCTAAATGCATGTTCATGAACCCATGTTTAGTGCGTTCTTGGACAGGCCTGGTGTGAATGTAGCTTAACACTGCCATTAACTTTTTAGAACACTCAGTTCTCCTCCCTTATTAAGGATTAGCTGTTAATTGTATTTGCGGGTGTCTTTTTTTCTTTTTTCTACTCCCTGTGAGTGGAAGCTCAGGTACATTTGAGTGGGTGGAGAAGTAAAACTCTGTATTCCAAATGTGATTTCCTCAATGCATTGAGCCTTTGGAGATGTTTGTAGCAGCACTTAAGAGCACGGTGATGACAAAGAGCCCTCACTCTATCCCTTTGCTCTGCACTTGTAAGAATAAAAGGTGTTAGCTCTGGAACTATAACTAGGTAATTGTTAGAAAGCTTTTTGATGTTTTTGTTTTGCATAGAGGATATAAAAAATCAGTTTTAACTGCTTGTTCAATTTTCTAAATATTCCAGAAATTCCATTTATCTTGCAGGCTTACTTTGCACTTTAGTACCACCTGTCTGCTCTGAAAACATGATCTTTTTTTCTAATATGATGTTCCTGCCTTGTGCAGAGATTATTTTCAGGTGTCTTTTGCTCTGTCATGTTTTCTCCAAAACCATTTGGTCTAAATTTGATTATAAAACAAAGAGTATTGTGAGAGTTGCAAATATTTTTTATGAACTATTTCTGTTTTCTGTTCAATAAAAACATATTTTTGTTTCCACAGCTGAAGATGCTTTACCAGACAGATCCACTACTCGACAAATATTACACTAAATCCGTTGTTACGGCATTCAGGTACTGTTGAAATCTTAAAGTTCCACCCCTCAGTTGAACTGTTAAATTAGGCTGCATGTGGAGGTTCTGTTAAAGTTTCGTTGCACAAACTTGTAAAAGGTAAACTTAAAAAAAAAAAAAAAAACCTGCTCCCCCTGCTTCCTTTCGTCTGTGTAAAACTCGTTTCTTAAAGTAAATCTGCCGGCTAACTTCCCTCCCAGCAGAATTTCACTCCTCAAGTTAATCCCAACTGCACATGTCCAACTCCTCAAATGTTGAAACTTGTTATAGGCAAAATTTAATACACTTTATCTCCTAATTGTGTTCCCACCAGTGAAGGGGTAATAGCCTATTACTGGTCCCAGTTTGATATTCCAGCTACGGACCAGGAGATGGTGCCGGAGTTCTCAGAGGAGCGAATTTTGGATGCGTTGGAAAGTGGCATCCAGCAGCAGAGCAGGGCAGTCCAGCTAAGTGAATTCAAGATCACTGAAATCACAGCTTCAGGTTAGTATCACTGAGACTGTGCATGTGACATTTGAGTGTTTTCTCTCAGTTTACTTCAACATAAAAGTATTCAGCAATCAGCAAGGATAAAGCTTTGTAAATATAAATCTGAATAAAGGCTTTGCCATGTCCCATCAGCATTGCTTTTCTGTTTGCTTTCCATTCATATTATAGCAGCGCAGTCTGAGTCGTGCTGATAAGATGATAACAGATAAGCCAGAGCTCTCGGCTTGTGCTGCATCTGAGATTGCACATTTTATGCTGTTTGGATCCTCTAATGATATTAGCTGGGCTTTGGCCCGCCTTGAGACAGCCATTTCTCTTCCTTCTGTCTTCTCAGCATTCACATTGCATTTGTCCACATCCCTGGCCACAGGCCAACCTTTTGGTACCGTGACTCAGTGGTTTGGTCGTCTTTAAAATGGGATGATTTGATGTTACTGTCTCAGATAGTTAGACAAAGATATATGATCTGCTGCTGGGGGGCAAGGTGAGATGGAGCAGAGAGCTGCACACCATCACGGCTTTCCTTAACCGTAGGGAAAGAGAATAGAAAATGTGCAACCCTAATATTTTACCCTCATGCATCAAATTCTATTAACCTCCTGACATTTAGTGGCAAATTCTTACCTTTACCCCCTTATTTCCCTGCAACCCCACCCCACCATGGTGTCTGCAGCCACAGACTGGCGCATGGCCAGGATCCCCACTGCAGGTAAGACCAGTGTGACCCATTTCAATCATTTGCAGCCGTAATTTTCCAGCTGGCTACATGCTCACCCTTCTGTCAGGTTGTAACAAACGAGTGGTGTGGCCTGTTCCGTACACGGACTGCCCTTGTCAGAGATTAATACCCATGTATCAAACCAGGTGCAGTCGGTGTCTGTTTCCAAAAATCATGTTTGACGCAACTTTTTCAATTTCTAATCTTGTAAGGATTCGGTTCATTTCCATGTCATCACTGCAACAGCTGGATTTTTCTGTCATTAAGTCTTCCATCTATTGTGTAAAAACGGAAGAACTACCATTAAAATTGGGAGGCAGTTATTTCTTTAGCATATTTCAACAATTCAAATTAGTCTTGAAGATGGAGTTTAGATTCAAACAAATTAAAAATGATTTTTTTTTTTTTTAATGTGTATGTGACTTGTGATGTGTTATGTGGTGTAATATTCTTGTCGTTCTCAGAGGATTGTTTTTACCGCTTGGAGGCAGAAGATGTAGAGAAAATGTTTCAATCTCCGGGGTACCCCAGTGGCAACAAGCCCAATTCTCGATGCCAGTGGCAAATCCGAGCATCGGTAGAGAACACCATAACCGTCAATTTTCCTGATTTCAACATTAAAGACGACTGCGCCAATGACTTTGTCTCCATTTTTGACTCGTTGAGCCCGGATTACTCTCAGGCCATCACAAAGTAAGTATACAGTATGGAGGTTTAAGGCTGAACATAGGTTTAATGTAGTATGTTATTTTGTCACTAAACTGCTGTTTAGAAACAAAAAGTAAATTGTAAAAGCTGTTTCCGTTGGTTCATAAATTATCTGACATTTAGGATTTTATTTTCTGCTTTTCGGGAAAACCAAGAAGAAATTTTCAAGACAAAACTTTCAGGGATCACATTGCGTTTGATCCTTCATTTTATTTTTTTTTAATCTTGGAAAAAGTTCTGTTTTGATGTGGATGAAACAGGTTTCACTTTACTCCTTTCTCTGGATTTCTGATTGCAATTTCTTTTTCCTTTGCCTCAAAGCCTTTAGGGTTATGAGTTTCCTTTTATTGTCAGCTTTTGAAATGTCTGTGACATTGAGTTGGCTAAAAAAAAAAAAAGAATTTTCCTTTCAAATGTTTGAAAGGTGCCAACCCGAATCCAACTACACTGTATGTAATTGCATTTTCTCTCAGTATATCTATTTTTCTCCTCTCGCCCGAACCTTGTGTCAGAATACAGCATCAGTTGCAGCTGTGGGCACTTTTGTACTCTATGCCAAACAAATATATATATATATATTACAAGTAATGCATGAAATTGTTATAAACGATCAATAAAATCTGCTTAATGCAAGGTGTCGTGAAGTTTATGAGCATCATAATTTAATACTTTATGACATTATCCTAGTTTTAGGTGTATTGCTGTTCCTACAGCATTGTTCAAAGCTTTGTGGCTTTGCCTCCAAGCACATAGTTTTGTCAATGTGTCTCCTGTTTGATATTCAAATTCTATTCGAACACTTTGAAATGGATCTTGCCATTTCTTCTTATTGATCACCTTTTTTTTTGTTTTCTGTATTTTAAAAACGTCTAAAAAAAATAGTGTTTAAGATCCCCAATTGCTGCTCCACTGAATAATTAATTTAATGAAATAATTCACTGCATTAAAATATTCCAACATCATTACATTTTATTGGAAAGGCGTTTTTTGTGTGTGCTTTTTCCATAAATCTTTTCCTGATTTGATTCCCAGCTTTCAACTTTTGTTCTTTGTCTTCCACAGGCAGTGTGGACAAAGGCCTCCTTCTAACCCCCTGGCGGTCGTGTCATCTGGCAATATTATGCTAATTAACTTAATTACTGATAGTTCTGCCCAGAAGCCTGGTTTTAATGCAACCTACAAAATAATCCCCCAAACTGAAGGTAATTTGTCATACTCTTTCTGCATCATCATCAATGCTTTTCTAACTCACGGTAAATGATAATATGCCATTCTGCACTTTGCGGAATATCAATTTCAGCTAAAACATGTGGCGGTACCTTGTCTGAAAGCGAAGGAAATTTCACCTCTCCGCTTCACCCTAAATTCTATCCTCCTGCTGTGGACTGCACGTGGACCATCAAGGTTGGCAGCACTTCTCATTCGGCTCTCCCTAGCCTCTTCATCCACTCACCTTCTCCTTTTCCACCATCCTTAACCTGCCACAAGCAGAATGCTGAGACAGCAGTGCAGAAGCCAAGCTGTTCAGTGCCTCCTCTATCTTCATCTGGCGGACCGCTGTAGCTGCTGCAGTCCCTGCTCTGCTCTGCTTCAACCCTTTATGTGTTTGTATGTTTTGTGCATGATGGAGATTTTATGTCATGCCGAAACCTGCAATCTAATTTCAAAGCATTTTACAATTTTTTTTTTTTTTGACGTGGGCCTCATCTGCCTGAATCTAGCAAATGCAAAACACAAAGGAAGGCCAGTTTTCTATTAAGAGACACTCTAAAATTTACCACTGGCATATTGAAATCAAATCAACCTTTATTTATACAGCACTTTTACAACACATGTCACTCAAAGTGCTTTGCATAAAATATAAGTCACATTTAAAAACCAAATGACACGACAAACGATGCTGAAAATCCCCCCCACACACACATACACACACCATGATAAAAAGAGTGATAAAATGATGCAATGTAGAGACCTGGCTTTGTACTGAAGTAGGGAAACAATATTTTGGGGAAATGTCCACATCAGCGAACCCCCCACCCACCCCCCCAACCAAGTTCACAGAGTACACTACCACAGGACCCCCCAGATCCGATCAAAAGAGTCAGACCCAGGAGATCCTACTGCAGCAACCCCGTTCACTCAGAAGGGTCAGTCACCGATGTGGAGGATCCCTCAGAGGAAAACATTGGAGTTACAACAATAATATAAAAGGAATAAAATTAAAATTAAAATATATTTAGAACAAGACAAATAATTACGTCAATAAAATGTAATAGACATAAAATGTTAAGTGTGTGTGTGTGTGTGTATATATATATATATATATATATATATATAAAACTGGTTAAAAAAAAAAGAACAGATATCATTAAAATATCAAATTAATTCCTAAATTTCAACTAAAAGCTGAATTAAAAAGGTAGGTCTTGAGCCTTCCTTTAAAAACATAAACGGTCTCTGCGGCCCTGAGGCTCTCTGGGAGGCTGTTCCACAGGCGAGGTCCATAAAAACTAAATGAGGCCTCGCCGTATGTTTTAGTTCTAACTTTTGGGATAGCCAAAAGGCCTATCAGAGGACCTCAGGGTCTGCGATTGCTCATACTTTAAAATCACATCAGATAAATATGAAGGCCCGAGACCATAAAAACATTTATTAACCAATAAAAGATTGGTTTATATTTACAACACATCTATTGGGTTGCTTGGATAACGCCTTTGTAGATTGGGTGTGCTTCAAATTTGGAGCAAGTTTTTTATTTTAATGCCTATATGAAGTTCTCTACAGGCTGTAAATACACTGGACAGCCTAAAAAGGCTCAATTTCCACCTATGTAGTTAGATTTAAAATCCAAGACAACATACAGTACTTGTGCAAAAAGCTAATTTTTAAGTTATTTTCCAGATCAAAATTGCTCTCAAATGTAAGCATGGCTGTTCAATTTGCCTTTTTTGGCATGTTCCAACAACTGGTGATCTTGTTTATTTCTCAGAATGGCCTATTTCAGAAAAAGTAAGGATTCTGTGATGTCATATCCTGCCATATCATTACCAATCCAACCAGAAGGCAAACATTTGATGTTTGTTGCCATGTAGCCACTGGATTTTTCATGAGCACATTTGTTTTCTTTCTATTTTTGATTGCAGCTGGTAAAATTGGAAGAAAAAATAAATGCTTTTAGTTAGTTGCTTAGGAGTTCTGTGTGAATGTAAGGCAATGGTAAAATGGGGGAGTCAATCAAAATACCAGGCTGACATTTTTACAAATTAATGATATCAAATATGAACTACTACTTTTGTTTTCTCATCCTGGGGATTACACAGAAGGCCCTACAAATAATTTATTGGTCACTAAAATAGGCCATCAGAATACAATTAAAATAACCTGCAGTATTGGAATTATCGAATGAATCCCGCCACATATTATGTCAGATCTGCCTGGTGTTTTTTCCTTTAGTATTTTGGGGGAAAAAATGAGAAAAACAGTCCTTAAAAATCTAGCTTTGTAGAAAAAAAATGTTTTGCTAAAAAAAATTTCCAATATAACAACCTTTTTTTTATTAAATTGTTTTGCAAAACAGTTTAATTTAAACATTTTATATTTTAAAACTATACATGTATGAAAACCTATTCAGAGATTACAATTTTATTGGAGAAATGTTCATTTAAAAATGCTTAAAATAGAGGATTACATTTTCCACGTTTTTTTTTCCCTCTTCAATTTTGAATATTTTTTGCAATTGGATTTTATTAACAGGTTTTAATTTCTAATTAGCCTTTGTGTGACACTTAACACAAAAGCTTCAGGCAGAGATGAAAAAAGAATGTACCTGTCAGAATGTAACCAGCTCTCTCATTGGTCAATTCCAGCATATTGGGCTGTCTCGTACATGGTAGGCTGCAGCTGGCTTCAGTTGGTTTCATTTTAAAATGAGCATTAATTCTCATTCCCACAACGTGGTTTAATTTTGCAGGACTACATCACTCTCTAGCTGGGGCTAAAATTTCCCATAGGGTAGACTGTAATTTTCATGTTATCAGGTATTTGACGAGCATGTCTACAAGAAGTTACTAATCATCTTTTGGTTTGTGTTAAAGGTTCCTGATGGGAGTAAAGTACGTTTAAAATTCAACATGTTCCGCATGAAAGAACCGGGAGTTGATGTCAACAATTGTCACAAAGACTATTTGGAAATAAACAACACCAAGTAAGATATGTTTACGTACCACACACAGTTTGGGTCATGATAACGGTTTATTGAATATTCTCTTTATTAATCAAAATGATAGATTCCTCTTGTGGGAGCTGTCTAAAATTTTGTGTTTTCACAACCTCAAATTTGATTAAGAATAATTTGGAGAAATATTCAGTTAGAGTTTATTTTAGGGCTATTTTGTCTTTAGCTTTGTGTAGGTTAACATGAAAAAAGTATAGCACATAATTTATTGTACATGTTATGTTTGAGCAGTGGGGCAAAAAGGATTTGGCCGGCACAGATTCTTTAAGTTTTCCCAAAATGAGTGGTCTGTAAATGTCATCATATAAACACTTTAACTCTGTGAGACAGAATGTTAAAAAGAATCAAGTAAAATCTATTGCATATTTTTTTAAATAATGTATTTGAATAATGAAGAAGAAAATAAGTATTTATCTTCTACAAACAATCAAGAATTCTGTTTTTCACAGACCTGTTTCTTCTTTCAAAAGTTGTATGCCTGTATTAATGGAACCTGTTTGAATTAGTCATCTGCATAAGAGACCAGCCTACTCACTTAAACAGTCAGACTTGCAACTTCTCTACCACGACAAAGCCCAAAGAGCTGTCAAAAACACAAGGGTGGGAATTGAACACCTGAAGTTGACTGGAATGAACTAATCTACAATAAACAACCAGCTTGGTGAGATCAGATTAACTGTTTGAGCAATTACTAGAAAATCTAATATATACTAGATCAATAAGAATCTCCTTTCACCTAGAGTTGCATGCAAGATCTCACTTGGAGTTGTACAAATCTTGATCTCTAAAGAGAGCTGGGACCACAGTATTAAAGATTACTATTGGTAACACAAATTGTCGTCATGAATCCTAATCCTGCAGTGCTCCAAAGTCTCATGTCCTAAGCAAGTCTAGGTAGGTCTAAAGTTTGCCAGAAACCATCTGGATGATCCAAAGGAGGATTGCAAGAGTGCCATATGGTCATATGAGACTAAAATGAAGCGATAAACTCCACTCGCCATGTTTGGAAATTGAAGAATGCCAGTTGGATCCCACTGTGAAGCATGGGAAGGGGGGCATTGTGGTTTGGGGCTGGTTTCCTAAAAAAGGGTTAGGATGACGGTTCCATATGAATGAAACAGAGAATGGAGCCTTGTATGGTGAGATTTTAGGTAAAACCCCCTTCTGTCAGTGAATGCATTGAGAATGAAACATGGCTGGATTTTCCAGCAGGACAATGATATTAAACATCGCCTTGGGCATTAAAGGATGTTGCCACATAAATATTTCAAGGTTCTTGAGTGTTCTAGCCAGATTCTGGACCTCAGTCTAATAAAGCATCTGTGAAATGAGTTGAAAGTCTGTGTTGCAGAGCTCTTAAGAGGAGAACTTGGTAAAGACCTACAGGAAATGTTTGACCGTTGTATGTGCCAGTTGAAGTGTGCCTATGGTGAACATTATAGCTTTCTCTCATTTTTTTCAAGTGGGACAACTTGTAGAGTCAATGAATAGCAAATACATTTCGCCACACTAAATCTTATATATTTTATTTATATAGTAGAAATTCATATTGATTCAGTTTAGTTTCAATTTCCCTAATACTCAATAATTAATGATACATGTTGTATCATGATTATGATTGCAGTCTTGAGTCATGAAACAGATACTGTATCCTAACTAACCTTAACTGTTTTCAGGTACTGTGGAGAAATGTCGTCTTTGTCTTTGACCAGCGATACCAACATACTTGAAGTGAAGTTTCATTCTGATGAGTCTTACACCGACAAAGGCTTTAATGCAGAGTACGAAGCCTTTGATCCCAATAACCGTAAGATGAATCTTTTCTCATATTAAAATGCTTATAATTATTTTCAAGATGGGTAAATGTTATAAAATAGAATAAACATGCCGTGCCGGGTATTGCATAAGAAATCCTGGAGTGGCAGAGAAGTATGTTGAAGTTGTTTAAGACGTGTATTAGAGCTGTAAGTTGGTGGTGAGAATTGATCAGCTTTGATCTTTGAACTCAAGCTAACAGATTCCTAATAGACAGGAATCTCTGTGAACCATGATGTTTGCAGATGACATTGTGATCTATAGTGAGTGCAGGTGAAGGTTTACTCTGGGAATAAATGTACTGAAGGTCACCCGTTGAGGTTAGGCATGTACACGAGAATGACTCAAGTTGAACAGTGAGGTTACAAGGAGCTGATGATGAAAGTGACTGACTTCGAGTACTTTCTTGGGACCAACAGTCCAGAACAATGGGGAAAATGGAAAAGAGTTGAAGAGGCTTGTGCTGGAGGTAGCAGACATAAGATGTTGAGGTTCTATTTGGGAGAGATGAGGATGGATAAGATCAGGAATAAATCCGTCAGAGGAACAGCTCATGTTAGATTTTTGTAGATAAATACACAGAAGCAGATTTAGACGGTTTGGAGATGTGAGGGAAGGGAGAGTGATAATGAGGGTTAAAGGACACTGAGATTGGTGCTACCAGAAAAGAGCCCTAGAAGAAGACCAAAGAGTCTTGAAGTAAAATGGATTTGCTGTGGAGATCCCTAAAGTAAGCAGCCAGAAGGCAAAGACGACTGTTTGCCTTCTGCTGTGTTGTGCACAGAGGACCATGGCTGACACTCTGTGAACAGTATAGTACAAGTTCTAGGAAAAGTGCAGTCGTAAAATTTGAGTTTGTCTCTCGGGTTTATTATAATGTCATGGAGAGGCAGACCACTTTTAACTCTGTTCATATTTAATTCTAACAGCTCTTAGGTAGATTTATAATTGTTGTCTGACACCTTGAAGGATGGAATTATGTGGAAAGCTCCCTCTTGCTGAAATGTTGTCAGTGTTTTGTCTTTTGTTAACGATCTTTCCTTTTTTTTTTTTTTTTTTACGGCGCTCTCTAACAGCTTGTCCAAAGCAGTTTGTCTGTGGCAACGGCATTTGCATTTCAAATGCCCTTAAATGTGATGGCTGGAATGACTGTGGCGACATGAGTGATGAGACGGATTGCAGTAAGTTTAATCCAGCCACAGGTTTTTTCCCTCACCAAATCTTTCTTTTGAGGATTTCTTTCCTCATATCCTCTTCTCATCTCTCTTTGGTCAGTTGTTAACATTTCAAAAATCATTTATTTTCTACCTTTTTAAACAACAAATTTTTAGTTGTGTGAAGCTGGTATTTCACAGTAAAAAAGTAGTTTAATCCTCTTCTTAACTAAGCTGGACTCAAATCAACTAGACAAAACATAGTACACACCTTGGAAGTGAGTTTAGACCTCTTTAGTTTTTTTCTGTTTAGTCTCACTACTGTGTTGTAAGTTTAACACGACATAAACGTCTGAAATAATCTACAGCATCATGTTAAACGTGTTATTCTTCATGTAATCTAACACTAAAGTTGGTAATAATGCAGCTAGGTCTTTTTGTCATAAAAACCACAGCAACACAAATTGCAATTTCTGCCATCTTTGAGGTTAGTTGTTTAAATGGTAGCTATAGATGAATAAAGTCAATTTATCCGATTTTTTACACTAGCATAATAATTTTTAATAATAATTTTTAATAATAATTTTTAATAATAATTTTTAATAATTTTTAATAATAAAACTGTTTACTTTGGTTTCAGTGTCAATAGAAAAAGTGATTATAAGACCTAATGAATAAAACGTTAAAAGGTTGTTAAATAAAAAAATATTTAATGGTGTTAAAAGTATTTACTAAACAAAAACCATATTAAAATGTTAATAAAAAAAAACAAGACTTTTAGCAGTGGGAATGTGTAAAGGCAGAAAGTTGAGAGTATCAGGAAAAAAAGTTTCATTCACTTTTCCCATTTCACCTCTGATCTATTGCACACTATGAAATATTCAAACCTTTATAAATGCACCATATTAACAAATGCTTTTCCTTTAAAAATATTCAGATGTCAAAATGATCTTTTGGTAGTGCTAGGTTTGACCGATTTCCCCTGTTTTTTCGTCAGGATAATGAGAAAGTTCATGCAGTTTGAAAGTAAAGGTTTTACATTAAGTAAGGTGTTATTATTGGCAAGAGAGGTTGAAATGAGCCCATGTGTTTAAAACCACTGCTTCCTCTGTGTTGTACTTTTTATACGTAATTTCTGCATTTGTTTTTCAGAATGTGATAAACATCAGTTCAGATGTGCCAACGGTTTATGCAAACCTGATTTATGGGTGTGCGATACCGTGGATGACTGTGGAGATAGAAGCGATGAAGCACAATGCGGTAATTATTCCCCGTTCTGAAACAGTATGCAGGAAGACTTTATTTTTTTTTAATGCAGTGTTATTTATGCAGATATTTAAAGCACACCATTGCTGCTGCTGTTATGGTCACTGACATTTTTGCAGCTGTATTTTTTTCAGTTGACCAAATATTAATACATTGTTATCAGTTAAGATATAAGACAATGGATTTGTATTCTAATGTCTAATCTGATTTGGAGATGCTTTACAGAAGCATTGAAATGTGTTTATCTGTTAATCTTATTACTATTTCATTACCTAGGTTGTGAGGCGAATCAGTGGCGCTGTGCGAACGGTGATTGCCTGCCCCAGGATGTTGTTTGCAACGGAAAGAAGGACTGTGAAGATGGAGGCGATGAGGCCTCCTGTGAAAATGGTGAGTGACGAGTATTGTTCTGACCCAGTGTTTCTTAGCTCTTTCCAAAAGTGATTGTCATTTTGCAAACATCATTACATTAATCAAAACCACACATACACATTTATTTTTACTTTTATTTTTTTTTAAAGATGCATTCTTGAAACTTGACCCTTTTTCCTTGGACTATGTTTTCATTGTTTTGTATTCTACCTTTCGTCCTTGAATTCCTCCCACCTTCCTCTTAATTCATCAATTTCCTGATCGCTCACTTCCGTGGTCTCAGCCGGCTGGCTTGCATTTCCTTTTTGAATTTCACTTTTGTGAATAAAAAAGGGATATTAGTACTTAATCCCAATCAATATGCCCAATCATTGCATTGTGCCCTTCAATCACTGCGCTTTGTGCATCCAGCAGCACTTTGAAGCCAGGCTGATTGTGTGGCATTTTACTGGTTAAATATGTCTGTTCACTTTTGGACCTCTCCCCACCCCTTTGCAGCTAGAGGTGTGTGCACCAACTTCAGCTTTAAGTGTGCCAACCAGATGTGTGTCAACAAAGTGAACGCTGAATGTGACCGTGTCATGGACTGCTCTGATAACTCGGATGAGGAACACTGCGGTGAGAAAAGTCTTCATCTTTTTCAAAATTACAATAGAATTTTTTTAAGCCTCTGAAAGAGGGGTCTAATTCTATCAGTGTCAATCAAACAAGATTATAGAAAGCAGGTTGAGCTGTTTGATAGATCATCTGTAGGGTGAGAATAACTGCCTGAGGCCGCACCCGCTTATTTATTTAATTTTTCTGTAAAAGCAGCTCTTGCTGTTTTCCAACCGTTTAAGCCTCAGGGTGTGTTTGCATTATCTCATCTCTTTATTAAAAAGAAAAAAAAATACAGTGTCATACTAACATTCTAAAAAGTCATGCCACTTTCAAGGCTGGCATCAAAGCAACCTTCAGTAACTTGAATAAATCCCATAGATTTCTCTCTGTAATTGATCAATCCTTGCATTTTTCTGTCTGGCACTGCCTTTTGTGATTGGGTCCTCTATTGAAACAAAGATTGTGGCACCAGGCCCTACAAGCTGAATCGCATCGTTGGTGGGCAGGACGCTGAACTTGGGGAGTGGCCCTGGCAAGTCAGTCTTCACTTCAAGACCCAGGGACACGTTTGTGGGGCCTCGATCATTTCTAACAAGTGGCTCCTCTCGGCCAGCCACTGCTTTAAATACAACGCCGAGTAAGTTTGATATGGCTGACACTCACACACATGCAGAGGAAGAAGTGTAGGACTGTTGTTTTTCCTTTTTTTTTTTTTTTTTTCTTCAGATATTTGTTATATAGTTTGTTTATTTATGTAGCTCAGTTTATTTAAATTTTAACACAAAGGAAATGCAGAAGCAGAATTTTTGGCAAAAACAAAGTCACAACCAAAATTGGCAGTGGTTGATATGCACGTGTCTGTGTGGGGCAATGGTGAAATTTTTCTTCCTGCTATCACTAGATTCTCCTGTTGGTGGTGCACAAACCATATTGTTCATTCTGAGCCACTGATGACTAAACCCTGGTTATTTTTGTTTTTAGTATCAGGTTTTTTTTGTAAAGCTTTTGTTATTCTTCCCTCAGCAACAATAATGATTTTCAGACATTTGTCATCTCATATTTTTTTCCATAGTGTTAGAACTTTCATTTATCATCTCTATTGTGTAATTGTTTCCAGATGACATATGTCAAATTTGTTTTTATGGAAAGATTTTACAATTTTAGGAACTTAAATTGGCCATTCCTACAGAAGTTGAATTATGTGACCTTGTTCTGTGCTCCCACAGATACGAAGATCCAGCTAACTGGATCACATACAGTGGCTTGCAGAACCAGTTTACATTTAATACTGCACAGCGTCGCAGAGTGAAGAAGATCATCACACACACGGGCTACAGTGACATAACTTATGACTATGACATTGCCCTGATGGAGCTCATGGAGCCACTGGAGTTCAGCAGAACTGTTCAACCCATTTGCCTGCCTGCTTCCACCCACGTCTTCCCCACCGGCATGTCCTGCTGGGTCACAGGCTGGGGCACGCTTAGAGAACAAGGTAGGGTTCACGAATTCCTGAACAAACAACTTTTTTTTCTGTCACAAATAAAATATAAACACAAATGTTTGTGTTAGAAAAAATAGGTGGACTTCACTAACTTTTGAGTGTTTTTAGTCCCACTTTTTAGTCCCATCTTCTTTACAGGAAACTTCTGTCCTCTGTCTTTTCCTGACAGTTAGATATTCCCTTAATCTCTTTTTTCCACTTCCCAGTAATGTCTTTCTCCTCTTGATCCCGTTTTTTTATATCTCCCATCTTGACATGCTTGTCTATTCCTTTATCTTGGCTCACTTTTTCATCTGTTCTGTTCAATTAAGCCTTTTTTTAATCATATCTGTAAATCAATTCTCTTGGGAAATTCCTAGAGCCTTCATTATATAACAGCCGTTCAGTCCATTTCTATCTTGGTTGATATTCATGAACAAGGAAGCCACATGGTGGAGTGCTGACTTTTATGTGTTGTGTTTGCAGGTCTTCTTGCGAAAATTTTGCAAAAGGCTTTAGTGAAAATGATAAATGACACTGTGTGTCAAAAATATCTGAATAACCAACTTACCACAAGGATGCTCTGCAGTGGCTACCTGTCTGGAGGAATTGATGCATGTCAAGTAAGACTTTAAATCTTTTTTGTGCAGTTAAAGAAATAGAATCACCCTGTCCACTACAGTTTCAGGTTCCACCCTATCACATCCAAAATCCAATCTCAAAATTGATTTTTCCACTTTTCTTGCTCCCCAGGGAGACTCTGGAGGCCCCCTATCCTGCTTTGAGGAGAGCGGGAAGTGGTTCCAGGCTGGCATTGTGAGCTGGGGCGAGGGCTGTGCCCGTCAAAACAAGCCCGGTGTGTACACACGTGTCTCCTCACTGAGAGACTGGATTAAACATTACACAGGCGTTTGATGAAGATACAATGAGCACGGAGGGATGCAGATGAGAGAACATCAGAGTGCTTGGAATCGTGGTTACTGAACATCTGATTTGCAACAGGTAGATCGTGGAGCACAGCTGCAGGAATGGCTTCAAGCACTTTTGTTAGTTGCCAACTCTCAGGACTTTCACACAATTTTTACACTGGGATTTTTTTTTTTTAATTTTTTATTTTTTTTATTTTTTGAGGCATACCTAAACTCCATGACGAGTTTAACTTGTTTCAAAATTTTAAAGCAAGTACAAAGACGATATATGCATATAGTTAGAAAACACTTTTTTTCTTCTTTGTGCAGTTTTACATTTAAAGCTTTAAACGGTGTGTGCTTTTAGGTGTGTGCGATTAAGAGTCCAAACTTTAGACACAAGTTGGATTAGAAAAGTGATGAACGGATGTAGATGATTTTATATTTTTATAGTTTTTTTTTCCAACATACACCCTAAAAGATCAACAAAGATCAAGCATATTATGTTTATGTACGAATTTTAAAACCTATTTTTTCTGTAATACCTGACTATCGTTAGCTAGCTTGAATGGAGGCTGGAAAAAAAAACTTTAATCTTCCTTAATTGGTCCAAAACCGAACGCCCAGCAGTATTCAGCATTTAGGAAAGTGTAGACACTACAACAAAACAAAATATGTTTTAAGCTTCCGTGTGTTCACTGACCTAATCTGATCTGTAAGTATACATGTAGATATATTTTTCTAAAAATGTTATTTAATTGGGTTAAAGGCAGATTTAAATGAACTAATATTTGATTGAATATACATTAGTTTATAAGGAGATCTCTAAATTGTACAAAGTCTGCTGCAAGCTCTGAATAAGCCACACATTTTAGAAGACAATTTTACCATGACTAAATTTTAATATTTTTTTCTGTACACAGTTTTTAAAAATGTGTTTTATTTGAAAAGACTATCAACAATAAAGTTATTTTATCTGATGGCGCCCCACCTAATTACATTACCTGTTTCATTTCTCTTTGATGGGGTCTTGTTCCGTATCATGTTGTGCATAATAAATGCACGTCTTGGGAGACCTTGTCCTTTCTCACAGTAGAATTGTAATGAGTAAGTACTTCTCCTCCCTGTCATGAGCAGCCTGCACACCCGGGGGGACAGCAGTGACAAGACGAGCTCATATCGTCAAATAATGCCTTTCTTTGTCACAGTTTTATCTTATTACCCTACCAAATGGGCATGTTGACTTCAGGAGGTGGATGCACATACAGTTGTGCTTCTACCGTTTCATCTGTCTTCATTAAAAACGGAGCACCTCTCTGGGAAAAGGAAAATCAACACAGACAGTGCAGCTAATTTATGTATTCATCACTTCTGCTGCACGGGAGCTTTGTTTGTCACTCCATGCTCGCTTGTGTGCCAGGCTGATTAACTTTCAGAATGCCACCTCTTTATCGGAAATGGTTTTATTTAAATATAAATATGTGTACAAAGGTACAAGCAACAATAGTTCATTTCAGCAAATAAAATTCTGAATACATTATTAAAAGAATGAACAGAAAATGGTAATTAGTTGTTTCCCCTCCCCCACAAAAAAGCATATAAAACTGCATTCAATGATTGATGAACAACTTGGACAGGAAACTCAGTGGAACCAAAAGAAATCAACCAAGATGGATACATGTGTATATAAAGATACTATACAATAGAGCAGCTTACACGCTGTACTTTAAGGCTTATATAAAATATAAAAATAAAGACAAGCAATGATGTTTGTCACCTCACCTTGAGTGAAATTTGTTCTCTTTTAGGCTGCCTGGTAACAGCGTATATAGACAAATGGCAGTACAGGCGTCCATACTGACATATCCAGAAAGTGGAATGCAACAGGATCAGGTGCAGAAACTGATGTCTTGAACATGAAATGGACATGGAATAGAAACGCAGAAGAGCTTTCACAAGACATATCATTTTGCATGCAACAAAGAGAAACCATGGGTTTAGCCTTTTTGTACAGATATTTAGCCTTTTTAGGGTAGTACTGTTTCTTGTAAACATACCGAGACAAAATGAAACTTGAGCGTGTGATCCACATTAAGACAGCTTTAAACGCCTCACTCCACCTGAGCCTGCTGAAATTGACGCTGCATTCAAGTTTAGTTCAGTTCCAGATTGCCACCTTTTTCCAAACAACGCTTGATTGTTCTGGTAGTAATTTAATAATTTTTAGAACTGGTTAACAGCAGTAAACAACACATGGGGTTAGCACAGCAGTGTTTTAGCTTTAGCCCCAGTTTTGAACCTTATCACCATCTTTGGGATGTCATGACCTTACCTTGTCCACCATATTGGTATACAGTTAAAAGCTCTCTAATACAATGAGGGCTAAAGTACACATTCTCTTTGTGGCTTCCTCCTTTATTAACTGGTAAACAACATTTTATGACCAAAAACCTGAACAATTTTCACAAGATGCTCCAGAAATACAGTTAGGGCCAGAAGAATTCAGCTGCTGATCACTCTTCTGACAGTACAGTGCCTGTAGCACTTGTCAGGCGGTGCAGCAAGCCTGTTGTGCAGAATTGTTTATGCCCATCTCTGTGGATAGTTCAGTCTTCTGTTGATGATAGACACTAATGTGCTTAGAATTCCTTTCGCATGCCAACAAGACACCAAATGACAAACAACAAAGGGCTGTTAATAAAGTCTTATTTCCTCCAGTATGTCTGGGCTTGTAACGTCCTCAAAGTATTCAAAAAGGCCAGGTTTGACAGTGTTGAATCGAACACTGAAAGGCAGTCAGTAGCCACCCTAACTGTTTAGTCCACCCAAATTCAGGGGATGCTGCAGATTTTTGTCTCGGGCTGTCCACTTGCACATCGTAAACCAGGTGAGGTTTCACATTGTCCTCTTTTTTTTTTTTTGACTCTTTAGCAATTGGCTTAATTTTCTAGTGCAGGAGCTCTGCGGGCAGCACGGTAGATCCCGTCATCCATCGTTGATTGGTTGCTTATCCCAAAACTTAAATCATAACTCCCCACAACTTCGTGCAATCAAGTCCTTGTAGGGCTGTGTAAGTAAAATTATCCATTCGTATTAGTCCAACCACACAAATATGTGAGAGTGGCTATGATTATCTTCTCTCTTGTTCTCTTTTTTCATCCCCATCTTTTGTCCAGTCACACGTGAGTCTGCATGCGTTGTGAGGGCCGGCCCAAGTCGGACTGCTGTGAGGATACTTGTGAGGAGGCATAAGAAAAGCGAGACGAGCTAGACACCTTGCTGGCCTGATCAGATTGGTCATAAGCATCCACCTTCTCATAGGAAGCAGGCTTGACATAGCTGGTAAAGGCACGACCATACGTAGCGGGTAGATAAGCTGAGCTGCTGTAGACGGGATCAGTAGGATATATACTGGCTGGCTGGGCAGACTGTTGCTGGCCAGCTTGCTGCTGTTCGTACGAGGATCTGCTCACTGTATTAGTAGAGTATCTCTGGGAGAACTCATAGATTCGAGGCTGAGTGCCATGCTGACCATACACTGGGCTGGGGGAGGGCAATTGCGAAGGTGTGTAGACTGGCCGAGAGTTGGGCACATACTCGGAAAATCCACCGCTGCGGATGTGGCGGTCATCATGGCCTCGTACATTGTAGTAGCCATTGGTAGGGTCCTGCAAAGAAGACACAATAATAAATCTAAGGTCTCACAGTAGGTGAGTATCATGCAGAAGATTGGCAAAAATGCCAATATCTTTCAAGTAAATATTCAAGAGTATACCTTAATGTCAGATCTTTCATCGTCCTCCTCCTCTAAGAGGTCGCTGTGTTCTGTGCGCGATGTCCCTGGAGACTCACTGCTGTTGGGAGCCTGAGGGAAGACCAAGCATTTCTAAAGAATTACAAGAATGAAGAAGAACTTAATGGAACATCAACAGAAGAAAGTCTGAGCTCCATCCACCTCTTTATCATAATAAATTAGGTGTGAATAAAACAATACCTACCATGGGTTCTTTGACATCCTCCTCATCATCGTTGCCTCGTGTGGCATTGTGATCACTGTGAACAATCTGAACTCGAATGTCACTCTTGGAGAGACGCGTGCACCTTTTACCTGCAGAGGTTGAAAAGAGCTTCACTGCCTTGATCATTTGTATATTAAATTGACCATAAAAAGTCTATTTAAATGCAAAGAAGACTGTATCAGAAAAGTTGGCCGTTTCCCCTTCTTGCGCATACTAACCATTGAGCTCACCTTTGCCTGTGTGCCTGCAGCACAGGGAGACCACCGTGATGACACAGATGAGCAAGACGCACCCTCCACCGACTGCTCCGCCGACAATTATCAGTGTGGGCAAGGCCTCTGACAGCACAAGACAGAGAGGAGAGAGGGAAGGTTGTCAAGAGAAGGGATAAAATGACGTGGCATGACTTAAAAGCATGTCAAAGAAAAAATATGTCATAACAAAAGACAGAAAAGGAAGGAGATTCGTCGTTTGTCTTAATGTTTCTGGTAATACAACAGTTCCTCTAGTCCCATCTACAGGAAACTCTAGTTCTCTCTGAGTTTATGTGGCATATGTTTGTGAGAGGAATTTCAGCATCTCACAGTCTGGCTATTATCTCTGATCTCCCTGAAGTAAAGGTAACAAGGCCTGACATTCAATGAAGCAATAGACAGTAATCTAATTAGAGATTCCATAAGATATCGCTGCCCCTTTCCCTGGAGACCCCACACTGCAATGTTGATGTAAATTACTGGTGAGGATCTTATTTTTGGTGTGTGCTGCAAAAATGGTTTCCATGAGCATCCGTGGAAAAGAACTACTTTTTAATTTAACACCACTTAAGGTGAGGTGCAGCTGGGATGCTGATCATGGCTCAGGGACAATAATGGTGGTAAGATCCCAGCTGCAAACACATGTTGACTCCTCTAATTGACTTTTCTCCCCGATCGATATCCACGTTGTGGGGCAAACATATTCATTAAAGTAGCCTTCTGCTGATTAAATCATATTGATTAGTGAAATATAATTAAGATAAGCATAAGAGGGGAGCTGTAATCTTACCCAATCTGCTCCTTTTTAGAGAAAGGGTTGAACATTTGATTATAATTTTGGAAAGAGATGCATGTTTAAAACTACCTTGCTCCTCCAGTGTGACCAACGCCGTGCCGGTTCCAAAACGGTTCCAGGCTGTGCAATTATAACGCATCTGGAAATCCTGTGCCAGCGTCTCCGATAGCACCAAAGAGGAGAAGACCCCACGGTCACTGGTCACAGTCTGCACCGAGTAACGACCAGAGGAACCAGAAGACAGAGTCATGTCGCCAAAGGTCCACACCTGTAGAATACAGACAGTAGGGTTTAAGATGTTGTTTTATGGAAAACCCCTCACCAGCAACCAAAATGGGAGCATGTTGTTCATCTGTAGATCCTTGTCTGCTACTGCCTTAACACTGGTTTGTTTCTCCAGGCTGCTGACCTTTGATGCCCTGTGTGGCTGACATGGCTCATGTTTAAGCTGCCTCTCATGTCTGTCTGGCAGGTGATGTTAAAGGAGACTAAGGCATCTTTTCCAACACATCTAGAAGACTGAGGGAGTCCCTCCTCTACACAGTATTTGCTCAGTACACAACAAAAAAAGATGTTGGTCATCTTTATAGGTCATTAATGAAGTTTGGCATAATTGATCCAACTAAGCTAAATTGATTTGGACCAAAAACCTTACATAGTTGTTTTATTGTTTTGATAGTTTTCCTTGCAGTCTTTGTATCTTGAGACAAGCTGGGTTGTGAATTGGCACTTTGAAATAAATTGAATTCAATTCTCTGCTGTCTGCACAAAGAGCTGGCAGGACACCTGCCTCTCACTCCTGGTCATGCCATAATTATCTTCCCACAGCTCTGCATACGTTCAGCAGTTCAACAGGGTCAGCTGAGAAATGCCTCTTGGGCCACTAATTGAATATGGTTTGGCTGAAATCTGCAGGAAGCCAACCTTCTGCAGCCCCTTTAACTCTGCTGTTTCCTCTGTTTGTGCACCTGTGAAAATATTTTGACGCTTCTATGTGCTGGTGCATGAGTGTGAAGGGAAGGTCAGGGGTAAAGCTCCCGCATGCAGGAATGTGTGTACAAGCTTTTCACAAGTAAGTGAATGAACCACAACGCAAACTAGAGATTCACGTACAATTTTATCGGGTGGGGGGCTGCTTCCCACCCGACACTCCAACTTGCCCTTGGAGTGCTTGACTGCATGCTGTGTAGCATCTGCCGTGATGATGGGTGGACCTAGAGCCATGAAAAAGAAATGGACAGGGAGCAAGCAGAGGATGAATAAAAGACAACATATTAATTATTACCACGCTGATCAATACCACATTTTCAGGAACCGTTTTAAATCAATGCAGCCAAAAAAGAAGCTACAGGCAGGAAATACACATAACCTTTATTTAAAAAAAAAAAAAAAATCAGCTACAGTATTTGAAAGTAATTTGCTACAAGTAAGAGCTGTTACCTTTTAGGTGTACATGAAAGGACACACAATAGGTGTATCATGTGGCTCACAAAATCATAGATTTAAAAAAATATATTTTCTAAAAAGCATCACTTTATGGTCATAAAATCTAAAATTTTTAAATGTTACTGCAACAAAGGCTACTATTTTTGGGTTCTGTGTCACAGGAAAAACTGATCTGAGAATACTAAATTTATCATAGGGCCATGATTTACTAACACATGTATGTTTTGTTTTCTCTAATGCCTTATATTTTCCTATTTTTGGTTACATGTTTTCCTATTAAACTTTAGCTGATAAAGGAATCATAAATGGCATTTAAAAAAAGTAACCAAGCAGTGGTTTTAGACCAAATATCAACTTGTCTTTGTCTAAGTGAAAGTCTAAGTTAAGAGCCAATGACATGCAAGGGTACGGGAATATATTGTCCCGTTACTTGCAGATCCTGAAGTATCTTGAAGGTGATCTTAAATGTAGTCATTTTGAACAGAACAGAAATTTTCTTTCACGAAAAAAAGACAACTCACCATTCACAGTTAGAGTGACATCTCTTTCTGCAACTCCAATGCGGGGAACAATGGCCTTGCAGGTGTATGTTCCAGCATCCTCCTGGGTAACAGCCTTCAGCTGCAGGGTGTTACCATTACTGAGCACCTAGAGGGAGATCCGGAGAGACAAGTGAGAAGTGTGTTAGAGGGAGAAAAAGTGAGAAATGAGGGATTGGTAGGAGGAGGCAGACAAAGGGAACTGGGACTTTTCATCATCAGTGGCCCAGTCTTTGTGGAGGTAGCACAGAGGTGGGCTGACCATTGTAAAAAATGTTGCTGGTTGAGTTTAATTTCATTGTGAAGAGCTTTAATCACAGCATTAAGCACTCAGGCCACCGCTGAGTGGCCGTGCTGCTGGGGAGATTGTTGTAATTAAACAGTGGGGACAGATCGTAGCATACCATGTGAGTGGGCCCCAGCCTTTGGAGCTGCTGCACTCACTCACTCACTCCTTAGCTCATTGATCCTGCCATTCCATCAAGCTGCGATTAATCCATTTATCCCCACTCCGTCCTCCTCTTTTCCTCCATCTCCACCCCCCTTCTCTCTTCTTTTTTTTATTTATTTCAACACACTTACAGAGTAACCCAATTAATCCATTACTCTTGGCTGTGTGAGAGACAGTGGCTGGATTAGAAAAATGCCAGCAAATTTTCCTAAGAGTGGCTAAAAGCGCTTTCTCGTTGAGATGACGACATGGCTAATGCCATCCTGCTACTGTATGCAGTGGGGCAGCAGCTCCAGAAATTATATTAGTTGCCAAGAGAAACGCCCCAAAGGAATGGCCCTTCTAATGGCTGGAAGACGTTTTGCCAGGGGAATGTAAAGTGAAGGTGGAAAAGGCCCATTTTTTCCACTTAAAAACTGGCTTTGGGGAAATGGATAGGGAAGAGGAGAAGAACATTTTTCATGGCTCACATGCAGTGATCCTGCAGCAGGAGTGACCACACATGTTGCAACTCTGTTTATCTCCACCTCGGCTCGTGTCTTGACTGACTGACTGATTGACCGATTGATTGCGCTGAAAAGGGTGTCATGTGGTGATCATTTCTTGTGAAATCTGTCAGTGGACGGACAGATTTTTGCCCGAGGCTTTAGCCCTCAGGGAGCACGCTGAGAGAGGTGTTGAAGACGTCTAAAAAGAACATGTTGGAAAATGTGTGTGGCATTTATGCCTTGGGGCCATGTGAGCATGTCTTCCTCTGAAGGAGTAAGGTAGAGGCTTACTGTCAAGATAAACCGATGACTGCTTACCACGCTGGAGCCCTGCTTTGTCCAAGCCAGGGTCAGAGGAGGGTTTCCTGTCCATGCACAAGTGAAGGCTGCATCCATCCCTATATCCACCGTCATCGGCTTGGGTTCTGAAAGAAGTCTGGGGCCAACTATAGAGCAGCAAACAGCCAGTTAGCATCAATGGAAGCTACATTTAAATCAATAAAATTCACCTTTGGACAAACTCACATTGCACATCTACCAGGGTGCTAACATTAGTGCTGCCCACAGAGTTGGACACCTCACAAGAGATGGGGTCTGTGAAGTAAGAGTAGTCCACTGTCACCTCAAGACTGTCCCCATTCGCCTCAGAGATGGGCACTCCTCCTTTTGACCACCTGGGATGGACGGATAATTGCATTATGCCATTGCATTCATTCAGAAGGGGGCTTACTTATGCAGATCAAATGTGTCATTAGTTGGGCTCATGCCAATCAAATGCTGCTAATTGAGAGCCTCATGCAGCAGACCCTGGCATTCCAAAGATTAGCCGGTTTAAGAAAAAGACAAACCTGTATCCTGTGATCTCAGGATTGGCTGAAGCAGAGCAGAGGAAGAGGACTTTGGCTCCCTCTGTCACTGTCTGCGGTTGGACGGATAACGTCACTGAAGGAGGGTCTGTTGGAAGCAAAAGCATGTGAGATTCTCACAAGACTCACCACTTAATGTGGCTTTAAGAGCACAACCACAGTAATTCACTTAGGGGGATAGTAGATCATAACATGCACTTTCCATCAGTGAGAAACCTGGCTGGTAGGCGGTTGGAGTACTCACGCTGGACATTAATAGTGACTGATGTCTGTCGTCCGGCAGGAGCAGCTGGGTTGAGAACTCTGCAGGTGTAGGTGCGTCCAGTGTCACTATCTTCTGGGATGATTGGAAGCATGCTGACTGCTGTCTCCCTCTTACCATCCTGCATTAATGTCTACAGAGGCGGGTGACAAAATAAAGCTGAAAATCAGCTCGATGGAGTACAAAACAAGTCACGATACGACACCATATGACAACGCAAAACTTATTTTTCACGTGTGTGAAGCATTAAAATTGCAATCCTGTTCTTTGGCACGTCATCTAAATCATATATTTTATGATGCAGCTGGGGATATTGTGCTGTTCCCACATTTCTGAGAGTGTTCCCTGTCAGCGCTCCTTGTTTGTCATCATCTTTTAAATCTATTTACTGCTCACAGAAATCAATACGCCTAAGTGAGGAAAGGTGTAGATTCTCTGGCTATGGCTGGGTGCTTCCTCACTTTCTCTCGGTTTCTTATGCTTCTCCACCAAAAGAAAAGAAAAAGGATTGGCCACACTGAAAGGTGTGGGTGTGTGCCTCTTTTTTTTTTTTTTGGTGGTGATGAGAAGGAAGAGGTGTCACACATCTTTGAAAAAGGATGAGTGCAAGCTGAACCTTTTCCCCTGACAGCCAAATCAATGGAGCAGGTCTTTCACTTCCTCAGCCAGACACACAAAAAGCATTTTTATGCTAGATCAAATCACATCACTCCCTGTCACCACCATTCACTCGGACAAGCCTTTGTCTACACCCACTCTCACTCTGGACGTAGAGTTGAAAATTTCCTCAGCTTTTCACAAAGCTCTCTCCCATGTGGACTCTAAATCTATGTCCCTTTTTTTCCTTATATCTCATATCCTCTTCTCCCCTCGCCCTTCCAATTCTTATGGCTTCCCCCTTTTCACTGCAGCCTTTCACCTCTTTAAATGTGGCGTTTAGCGTCGTTTAGCGTGCTCAGAGAGCATGAAAAATGTGACACTTTCCCAGCCGCTGCTGGCTCACGCTCCGGCGCATCTCCATTGTGTTTCTACATTGTTGTGGGTGATTTCTTCTCTGCAGAAACGCTACTGTATGAAACGCTCATGCCTGTCTGAGCTTTGGCATGCTCCAGTTATGCTCCAGTGTAGCTGCATTAGCAGGCAGTGGAGAGGGGGGGCAGAAGAGGAGAAGGTGGGGGGTCAGGCGTGAGTGGAAATGGGAGGGGGACTGCAGTGGGTAAGACAACAAATCTTGAGAGAGAAGGGTGGCAATAGATATAAAAAAAATAAGAAAAAATGAGAAAAATAGAAGAACGCACACAGCAGAGATAGAGTATCTTACCCTGGGAGAAAATATTTCTTTTTTTTGAATATCTTTGCATTTATTTCCACCTACTGTTGCATTCTGCAACATGGTGTGGGTGTTAGCGATTGAAAGATAATGCTCTGCACAGATCTGCTCTCTCTGTACCTTGGAATAAATTGCAGTCTCCATGACCTCTCCATCTCTGTACCAGGTGATCTCAGCAGCAGGTTTGGCTCCCGAGGCTCTGCAGGTGAGGTTGTGTGGTGTGTGGGCCTTCAGACGAACAACAGGGCCACCTTCCACCACAGGGTCAGAGGGAGGAACTGTAAAGCAGCAGAAAAATACTGCTTAAAACCAAAAAGTCTTATGGCAGCTTCAGGCAAGCACAGAAGGAAAACTGGTGTTACTCTTATCTCTGTATTAATACATAACAACACCCTTTTGCCGTCTGTTAACAAGGTGTAGTTTCAGACAGAAGAAAAGACCATAAAAGAGTTATTTAGAGAAAAAAGGAAACACTCAACCTTATTTATTTCCTTCTTTGGGACTAGCTTTATTGCTCTATTTGCTCTTTCTGTTGCAGAGTGATGTTTCAACTGAATTGCTTATTTGTTCATTTATTTGCATGGTTTTGCACGCAACACTGGCAAGCCAAGCGTGCCACCCCCGATGAAGGCGTATATCTTCCCAACCAATAAGGAAAGACGTAAACATGAGGTTAGAGCTGGCCTTTCTCGCACCCTCCACCAAACCAATTTCACTGTGTGTATCTGAATTGTCAGAGGTCCTTCCGCTGCCGCGGCACGGACACTAATGGAATCCGAGTGCTAGGTGATTTTAATTTCCATGCCGATTCCCCTGACTGCACTCCCACTGTTGACTCCTTTGACTGTGCAGGATTGCTTTGGTCTCATCTGGGCGCTTTGATTTACTCACACAAACACACACACACATAAGTAAGTAAGCGCATGCATACACAGACAAAACAGTTTTTAACACCCATGCTGAAAATGTAAACTGCAGGCAGTGCATTTGATTTCCTTCATGTGCATGTAATGTTTACAACACTATCCATGCACCTTCAGACTGCATTCACAGCAGAGGCAACAGTTTCTTTACACAAGTGACATGCACCTTTAGAACCTTCTGTAAATGTATGTGATGGCTGCACTGCTAGACACCAAGGAAGGCACATCAGTTTGGATAGGCTCTTTGAATCTATTAATTTAGCTAAAATGTTTTTACAAACTGTGCATTACTGCAGTGCCTTGGCTTGGCAATCTGCTCTAAGCCACTCGCCACTGCAACCTCATGGAAATGGACAGACTGGAGGAGCTCTGCAGGTTTGTTATGAAGTAGTCCCCATGATAGCAGTGAGTAATATGAGGAAGCAGGGCTAAATGAAAGCTCTCTGTCTGCCTTTCCTCTATTTACTAATAATGTTTGCTTCTGGGACAATTTATGGGGAATCAACAGGACTAATTAATAGAGTGATGTTCCTTCACATGCCACCAGATGCCAGCAGTGCTTTGCTGATTTCAATTCCCACAAGATCTGTCATTCCAGATCCTCAGCATGCCTCATCCCACCCTACCCCACTCCACAACCCCCACCCTCCTACCCTCGGTACGTCTGTGCGAAGAAGTAGATCACTCACATCACGTTAATGTAAAAAACGCCTTGCACTTGATAGATGTTGTGGCTCACTGCAAAATGTGCTAACTGTGCAGATCTTGACTTTCAAGCAACTATGCAAGTCATTTGTGACTGCAGCAATCACATTATCCTGGAGGAGTGCAGTCTTGATTATGGCCACTGAAATACGGTTTCCCTTTTCACTTTGTCCCGGGCCTTGATTGGGATCTTTTAGAGAAATGTTTCCCCCAGTAAAGCAGATTTAGAACACCAATTCTCTCAATTGGGAAATGATTGTTTCCAAATTATAATTATGCTTTGATATATTTTCATCTACATTGCCTTTTAGAGTGTTTACTTTTTTCTGCACAGGGAAAGAGTTGCAAATGCGTATCTTTGTGCTTTGGTGTCTAGTGATGAAGAGACTTTGAGTTGACTTGTTTTTCCAAAGGTTTGCCAGCCTGCAGACTTTGGCATGAGGGCTGGCTGTGAGGATCATGAGTGAGCTTTGTATCTTACCTAGTACAGTGAGCTTGGCGCGGTGCGAGCGCAGCCCCGCCTGTGTAGCCTGACACTCATACTCCGCGTCATCCGCCAACTCCGCTGAATCGATCAGCAAGCTGTGCTCGCCTGATAGCTTGTCGCCCATTAAGGAATACCGCGTCCAGCCTGCATGAAGCCAGCACAGAGAACACAGAGTCAGCGACAAACAATTCAACCAACAACAAACACATAATGAAAAGAGTAAAAAATAGGCAGACTTGAGCCCAGAACAAAGGCAAAAGAAATGTGGAAAAGCTTTTTATAAGGCACAAATGAAAGCACGCAGCACCTCACAGGGACAGGCATTGAGTCAGTGCAGTATGGCAGAGCAGCATGATATTGAAAATTCAACATGTGAAAGTGCTGCTGCATGAGGGGGCTGTCCTTTAAACACAGACAAATAAAGAAGAAGTGGCTAAGGCCAAGAGGAAACCTCTCCGCTTTCCCTCGACTCTGCTGCACATTTAAATGTCAGAGTGTGACAAAAGCCAATTGATTATCCACCTTCCTACAAGGCTCTTAAAATGCTAAACAACAAATTAAAGTTGGGTCTGTGCAGCAGCGGATGATCTGTCAGCTGTGCATTCTTCTCTCGCCATTCACTTGTGTAAAACCCGGTTGGTTGACAGACGGAGAGTTGATTTCTAATGAAACCTGGCATTGATCGCAACAAGACAGAGACAGACTCAGAGGGCAATAAATAAAGTGGAAGGGTAGAAGAAGGTAGAGGGTTAGTGATAGTACCTGGTAAGTCTCTTTCTCCACCCAAGGCCAAGCCATCTTTGGTCCACTGTACCATTCCTCTGTACCCCACAATGACACAAGGTAGAGTCACTGACTGGCCTGACACCACCACCTGGTCTTGGGGCTGCTGAGAGAAGTAGGCAGCTTGAGTGGCTGCTGGGAAGAAGAAAAAAATAGAATGTTATTATTTCTTACGATCAGGTTTTTCAATAATAGAAGATGGAAATGTATTTAAATTCACAAAGTGTAATGAATACAAAGAAAACAAGAGCAAAGTATAGCAGCAAGGTTGTCCAGTGCCAGCAGATATGCAAAATGAAACTTTCGCTTAAGTGGATCTATAAAAACGGATGAACTAAGTAGGGGGGAAAAGCAGACGGTCCTGAACTGCACAGTTCTTTCTTCCTGTTATGACACTTGCTAAGAAAATTAACAAGGCTGGCATGTAGGAAAATATTAGATTTCCTATAAATGTGTCTTCTAAGAGAAAGAAACAGCAGAGCCCCATAACCTATTTAACCGTTTCCAAAGACCATATGGTTATGTGCACACTGACATGAAACAAACGCATTTCTGGGGAGAAAAATCTGCCACTTTTTCCATGTGCTTTTGGTAAAAATGGATGTTAAACAATCAAAACTCCATTAAAGTTCCCAAGGGACCCATGCGTTTGAGCCTGCTGAAAGTCAGCGGAGACACCTGCCTCTGCTTCGCCGGCGTGTTTAAGTGAGGCGCACAGCCTCTCCGGATTGGCTGGCTTACATTCACACAGCAAGAGGCGCAGCGTGAGTACAAATACACAACTCCGACTGTTTGTGCCACTATTGCTCAAGATTGAGTATTACAAATCCTACTGGCAGGGGGAGATGGCAACACTCCAGAGGTAACTAATCCATAGGGGAAGGTAGGAGGTGAGAGGGAGGGGCAGTTGGTTGGTTATCTAAGTAGGGGTGTCTGTGTGAGTTGGAAAAGGACTTTAAAAACCTTCCCTCATTCTTTATCTCTACTTCTTTGTTGCTTGGTGGAGAAGGAAAGGGGACAAAAGAAGATAAAGACGGTTCTTTTAAGCCCCCCCCCCAACCTCAACTGCTTCCTTTGGTGAGTATACTTAAACAGACAGGGTTGCCCCCCACACCCCCTTCCAAGGCAAAGAAAGGCTGTGAAAGGAGGGCAACATACGGCGGCCAGAGACGCGCTATTGTCCCCTTGTCCCTCTCATTTAATAGGCCTCTTCATTTCCAATCAATCCTGCTAAATGCAAGTTTAATAGCTTTTCAATAGCAGCTTTTCCCCCCAGAGGGTAGTTGGGATTTTCTCTCTGTCTCACCCCTTTTTTTTCTTTCCCTGCCCCCCCCCCCTTTTTTTTTCAAAAGAGGGGCTTCCGAGGTAGTTGGCAGAGTTTATTCTGCACTCAATTACCCACTTCATCTCAGGGTGCACTGTGGGCTGATCCTTACTCCTCGCCTGCTTCACCCTGCGCGCCCTCCCGCCAGCGTCACACAGCAGCACAATTAAAGGGGCCAAACAATGAGCTCATCAGGAACGTGAGTCCTCCATATCTCAGACCGTTGTGGTTCTCACACAAACCTGTAAATGCCATTTTCACACACACACACACACACACACATTGTCTTACGCTGTTCAACTAGGCCAAATGAGGATTTTAAGAGATATCTGATCAGAGAGAAGTTTGCAAATTCTCCCTCTCTGTACATCAATTTTCCGGTGGGATTTAAACGGCAAAGGAGCCGTGGATGCAAACAGGTGTAGACTGTATGTGTGTCACGCACAGTGGATCAAAAGAGGCCAATTTGAAAGCGTCAATGAGAAGTGAAATGTCTTCGCTTTCAGGCTATTAGGCATTTAGCGAAGGCTGGAATTTTCCCATCATACCTTTAAAAAATGCTGTTTCCACAGTCTCCCTGCCTGTCCCTAACATCCAGCCTTCACGGGGATGGAGTGTTTTCGTTTTCTCATTCTGCAGAGTGAGCTGGAGTTTTTTTTCCCTCTTTCTGCCTGCAAGTGTTCAAACTCTGATTACAAATAGGTCTATTTCTTTTTTTTTTTTGCAATGGATATTAATCTGCTGGTTTGGATGGGTGAGTTGAGTAGCGTCTCTTTAACTCACAAATTCTCGTGTTTAGAAATAACATTGCAATTACTGGCATGTGCACACACCTATGTCAAATATAGACATATAAATCTGTACAAATATAGTACAGACCGTGCTATGAGAATGTCTTCATTCTACGTGATTCACGGCTCTTCTCATCCTTTATTGAAAACGATCAACAGAACATCTCCACTGGCTAATGACTCATGCCAGATTCCTTTAATTCCTCCTTGCTGAATTAGACAATTCCTTGACGGTGTATTAGCAGCTTAATTACATGAATACATTTCTGAAGGGGGGAGAGAGAAGGAACCAGACAAAATTAGTGGAGGAGAAGCAGTCAGAAGATGTGAGGAGCTGTGGGTGTGAAGAGGCTTGTTCTCTGTGTGCTGCAGTGTCACGTACTCTGAAGAACACCAGCAAACGTCACCATTTTTTTTTTTATTTTGGAGTGTTTTCTTTTTCCACCAGACTAAAAGAAGCTTGTCTTATTGGCTCCAGCTGAATCGCATACATAAAGAAAAACCTAAATCCCCTTGAAATTCTTACATTTCCGCAGTATGTTAGCACCATTCTGACGGAAATCATGTGCAGGTAAATATGGATGCAGATGATTATAGTTGCATCCATTTAACGTCACATCACATTATCACTGAAATTACATTATGTAGATCTCTGGCACGAAACAAAAGCTGAATTTTCTTGTTTCCTACATTGCTTAATGTATGATGCTCTTGTTCTTCCTTAGTAACAATATCAACATCACATTTTCTCAAAATAACAACAATATTTTACACTATGGATGCTGAGAAGTTTAGGTGCATTGCTGCATGGCAGTTTGAGCTGTGTCTGTCTGAAAATGTGCTGTGTATGCTCAGGCCTGTGTGCTATAGTGTAGAGGACAGGGCAGTGTTAATAGGGGAAGCAACTTGTCAGGCACTGGAGGGTACATTTAGCAGCTACTTTGACACTCTGACTTCGCTGTCACATGGCTGGAGATAAGTGGAGAGCACCCTCTCAAACTTGACCACCATCCATTAAATGGCTTAGATATGACCCTGGCATTGCCTGCACCCCCCCCCCCCCCCCACACACACACACACCCCCTCCTGCCTTTCATCAGAACTGATAAGGATACGCTCACATTAGGAGGGATCAGAAAGTAAACAGACAGATGTCTGCAATGATCCGTCCACGACTGGACATCTGCCTTGCTGGATTTACTGCAGACTGAAGCCGTCGTTCTAAGTGAGTGTGCGGGCTGCAACCGTGTGTGTGTGTGTGTGTGTGTGTATCTGTGAGTGCCAAACATGATGCTAAAGACTGGGAAAGATAATAGCACAGCACTTGACCTTTAGATAAAATCTGAATCCCTCACACACTGTGTTTCTGCCATTGAGTCACCACAGTAACCATCAATGAAAATAATGCATCTAAGGTTAGAAGTTAATTCATTCTAGTTTAAACATAAAGTAACAACAGCTTTGACATTTAGGTAATTTAGTTGCTGTTTTGCAATAACCAACTGCATATAAAGTTGAGTGGCAGACTGTTGAGGTTTTTTTCTTTTTCAGCCCTGCTTTTCTTCCACGTCTTCGTTCCCTGCAAGGCTGATATTAGTGCTATCCACTTAGATGGCCAGTTTGTTCTGTGAAGTAATAATTAGAGACGCTGGATGAAATAACTACTTGCCTTTTGGCGCTGAGTGGCAAATGTAAAATCTAACTGGTGTGAGTTTCTCACAACAAGAGTCAGAGGAAACAAAAAAAAAAAAAAGAAAAATCTAGTGCAGAACAAGACAATTTGCAAAAAGAAGTGAAGCCTGGAATAAACAGCTTTTTTCCCCAAATGCCATCCATTGTGCCTTGTCTAGATAAGGCTTCTAAATCGGGGTGGAAAATGGGAGCTCCATTTCTCTCTGTATGGAATTATTATCCCTTTGTTTTGGGTCTGCTTCTTTTGTCTTCCTCTCCTCATGTTTGTGTGTTTGTGTGTGTGCATACAAAACAGACTGAAATGATGAGAAGCTGAACCAGAGTTCCCGAGGGGACATTGCATCCATCTCATGTTTGATCTGGCTACTAAGCTCATTACAGTAACTCCTACAGAACTTGTGGGAGCTTGAAGTGGGGGGTTAACAACAGCTGCCCCGACCAGCCCATGGCAAAATGGCACCAGCATTTCTAGTGCCACTCTGCATCTACGGAGCCCTCTGTGCGCTTCTTTGACTTGGACAAACAGCCTCAGCTTGTGTCTTTGCAGATGTTTTATTTTTCCTCTGATGGTGTCCATGCAGAAAAACTTCTTCTCTCTCGCACAGCATTCCAGCTGCACTGCCACCCACCCGCCCTGACTATCTTTTCTCCCATTCTGCATTTTTGTGCCCAAATTGCACTCTAACAGCTTTTTAAGAGCTGTTTTGCTGGAGTTTAATCCTCCTAGCCTCCCCTTTCAGCCTTTATTCTATTGTGAAAATCTTGGCTCAGACCTAAGCGTTTTTTTTTTTTTTTCAGAGAGTGGACTAGCTCATCCCCCCAATCCCCCCTGCTGCTGCTGCTGCTTTGCTGATACCCCCACCCAAGGCATTCTCTTCCATTCCTGCATCCATCAACAATCCAGCACCATTCCTTCGCTCATTGCCTATACATCTGCAGCCAGTATGGCATGATCCTTGAAATCAATACTCAGCAGGCAACCCTTGAGAGTTACATAAGGTGCAACTAATTGTTGATTTGCTTTCTGCGTGGGTCTCTTTGCCATCACTCCACTTTTTCCAGACTTTCCAGCTGTCATGTTGTGCCCGACTCTCCCTTGCACTTTCCTTCCCCATCCGTTCCTCTTCCCCCCTCTGTCCTTCTCACTCACTCCTCTCCTCATCCCTGGTGTGAAAATCACAGGGGTTTGTGTCAGCTTGTCAACACAACACTCAAGAAAGCAGGTTAGGAGTGGGGGGATTGCAAAAAAAAAAAGAAAAAATAAAGAAAAAAATAACAGCCATATGTTTGAAAGAGCAGAAAAACTGAAGCAAGGTAAAAATGGACCTGGCTCCTGTCAGCTTCCGATTGCAAAGGTGCAGGTGGGATGGAGGGGGGAGAAAAGGAGCGGAGAGGGGGTGCAGTAATCAGTCTGTCTCCAAGGCCGTCGCCATGAGTCTTTTCCCCCCGCTGGGACAGGGGTGCTGAAGGCATTAGGGCAGCAGCGAGGCTGATCGCATGGACGAGCAGCAGCAGAGGTTTTCCCTGGGTAGCAGCTACAACAGATGCTGTGGATAGTGTAATAGAGTGGTATGCATAAAAGGAGGGGAAAGAAGGAGGGATGAGGAGGGAAGAAAAAGAGGAGGCTGGAAGTGATGGGGGCCAAGATTGCTGATGTGACACATTCAGAGCGTGAGTGTATGTGAATGATTCGCCCAGTCACTGTAGCTGCAGTGCCTGACAATGTGTCATAAACACACTCATTCCCGTACTGTTCTCTCACACACACGCATGTTCTGCCAGTGTAGAGGTCTCTTGTCTTTAGGCTTCAGAGTGGGGGGGGGGATGCATCTCCTGGAGTAAAATCCAAGCACAGCTTTTAATACCCCCTCCCACCTCCAACACTGAAACCTAGGAGTCAAAGACCCGGGAGCTGACTCCATGTAGACTGATAACAAGTGACTGGCTGGCTGGCAGCAGGACAGGAAACAAAAAGCCATTAAAAAAAGTAAATAAATAAAGTGTGTGTGGTGGGGTTGGGGGGGGGGGTTGTCTGTACACATCAGCTAGCTGTGTTGACAAGATGTTGATTGAGCTAGTCTTGTCATTTCTTCCTCCTTACCCCCTGGTGTTCCTCACTGCATGACAGCTGCTGGCTGGATCTGTGTCACAGCTCCATCCCTTTTCTGCCCCCTCCCGCTTCTCTCGTCTATTTTTCTTTCTGCCTCCTAATTTTTCCTCTCTTGCTCCCCTCGCCCCCACCCTATGCTTCGGAACTGTTTGGATAGAAAAGCTTTCAGTATAATTTACGATGCTTTTAATCATTAACTTTTTTTTTTCTTTTTTTTTGCATTTTCAGTCTGCACACAACAGCTGACATGGCAAATAAAATAGTAATGGTGCACAGCGTGTGGTGGAATGACAGCTCCAAGATGGGGCACGGGTGGAAAACATTCTTTTATTCCCAGCTGCAGACTCGACAAGTAAACAAAATAAGTCAATATATTAATAAAGGATAGATTAAAAATCTATAAAACAGTGAAGAGATAATATTAAAACTCCTTCTCTCCCTCTTGTTTTTCTCTAAAAGGCCCTGGAAATGAAAACAAAAGAATTTGCTGCATGGATTCTGTACTGGGACTCAGAGGCTTATGCTCCGGGGTATCAATTAATTTAGTCAGGGGATTTGTGCCCTGCTCTTCCTAATTGAGCCCAATGGAGACCCCCTTGGCTCTTCATGATAGGAAGTGGTGCGTTTCATAATTAATACTTTTTTCCCCCCCTTTATTATTATTATTTTTTAATGAGGGTGCTAATGCTGTAAATGTATGCATCTCATTAGAGTAAAAGGACCATCTTATGCTATTGTTCTCTTCTGCTGTGTTTGCTACTTGTGAGATGAATAAGAAAGACAACCTCATTCAGAGGCAGCGGTGGCTCATTGAAGTCGAAGCTGTGCTTTTGTTCGTGTTTGAATATAAAATACAGCCAGCTCAATGAGAGCCTCATTAGTGTAGTTTAATATGTGTGCTTTTCAAAGCTTAGAGGTTAATGCCCAACTTGCCTCTATTTTACCGAAGCTCTGTTTAATTTGATACATAACTCTTATTTTGGGGGATTTTTTTTTTATTTGAAAGAACCTGTGTTGTGAAACAAAAAGGTTCTCATGCACTTTTCATTAAACCTGTTTAAAATATTCTTCATCACTCTTCCATTCTGCTGACTCGACATTATAGAACATATTTCTGGACCATCCGCATCCCTCTACCCAGAGACCATAAGTCCTGGCGTTTGGACAAATTGCCTCCTCTCCCTGGAGACACATGGATCCAGTGGCACCTCCCCGTTCTTACAAACACTCTTCAAATTGCCACTTATTAGTCAATGTCTGTGCTTTTCTGTGAGCAGGATTTCTGCTTTCCTGTCACCTAGACGCACCAAAAATACAGCATGTTATTTAAGTCCTGTTCAACAGAATCAGAAATTACTGCCTGAAAGCTTCTGGAGTGCAGAAAAAGAAAGGCAGTGGGGGCGCGCGCTACCTGCAGACCCTGATCTATCCTGCTTTGTGCTAAGAAGAGAAGGGAAAACTAATTTCCTGAAACTCCATTTCTTAAGCGTTGATTAGTAAAGGAGTATAATTAAAGTAAAATGTGAACTCAGGGATTTTTAGATTGCGCCGCTTCTTTCAGAAAAATCAGGCCATGATTAATGAATAAATGATTAATGAGAGAACTAATTAATCAATTAATTATTAAGCAGAAACTCTGAGTGAGAGAGGGACAGGGTGGCGCTGAACAATGAGCATAAATGTTTGAAGTCTGTTCCCTTCCTTTTTGCCAGTTTGTTTTCACTTCTGTTTGGTCAAGCATAGTCCTGAAACCACATTAGTCAGTGTTCCAAAAACGCTGCATTTGCAAGTTACCTGAAAACTCAGGGGGGTCGGATCTTTCTATTCAGCAATAATAAAGCATGGCATTACATTTCCCAGATGCAGAGAAGATGTTTACATTGTAGAAAGCGACATGACCCATAATCAACAACTTTTGAGGGTGACATAAAGTTTTCACCTCCCCTGTCTTTCACTATGACTCCACATCAATCTTTAATAATCTGCAGAGTGGGTTTTTCCTGTATGACCCACCTGATGGGGATGATGGGACATCACAGCTGGAATTGATGTATGAAGCCTCCAAATGTATCTTTGATATACGGGACCATTTTCAAGTCTGGTTTGACCTTTTTGTTTTTCCCCAGACATTAATCGCTTCAGTGAGAGAATATATGTGTGATATATCCTCCTCCCAGAGGCTCCGTAGACTTTCTTCCTAACCAAGGGTTTTTCTATAGCTTTAGCTCAAAGAACTTGGGTTTTTATCATGTCTGTCAAGAATCCCCCAGAGCTGCAACACAACAAAATATGGGGAAAAAATATTAAGTTATAAGCGGATGGCTTTATTGTTTCTATTAAAATGCAGCATCACTCCATAAAGCTGCATTTTCTCCTGCGTCCCTTGACAACCGGAAACACATCCTCAAAGCAGGAACATGAGAAAAGGGATCTTTCATCCCTGCATATTTTTCCTGCTGGCCTTATTAAGAGTTGTGAGTGACGGAGGCGGAGTGTGTTGGGAGAGTCTCAGGGGGCTTTGATGGAGGCAAGCGATGGAGCTGTAGCAGGCGGAGGGTTAGATCATGCCTACGTTTATCCACTCAAAGTGCGCCATAAAGTTCTTTGTCTGTGTACCCTTTTCCCCAATGTGCCTTTTATATCTCAGTTTGTTCTACTTTATTGTTTTCCCCAAGTGGCCACAGGCTGGACTAGTGCTGCATTCTGCCCTGATCATACCATAGCAATGCAGATCTCTTCAGAGTGAACTGAGTGTGAATGGGTCTTTGTCACATGGGTTGGGTTGGCTCATTAACTGTGAAACCCTGGACATATGGCAGCTGTGTGTCGGGATGTATCAGGGCGAAGAAAGCCATGGGCTGGGCCCTTGACCCTCGTCTGGCCTTTAACACCTTACCGGCTGCACCGAATTTCTCTGGTTTGATGAACTTAAACACTTTCATTGTGTGTTTTGTCTTAGGGTGTGAGTTTCTTCGGGGGGATTTACTCCAAGTGAAAAATGCTCACTTTGCAGTGGAGGCAGATGTTTGCTATGTGACTGTTTTACCAACGAGGCAGCACACTCTTCTTCTAGTGACACACGCAAATGAACACCAGTAATCGGTGTTTGCCAAGTGGATGTACGGCAACACTAGGAGGTAAAAGCATGTGCCTTTGGCGCACAGGCTTCTATGGAAAAAGCTTTCTGTTGTGGCTGCAATAAGACTATTTGGTGTTCAAAGAAAGAACTTGGATAAGATTTGGTGGGGGGAAAGTGCATTTTTAACCAAACAACTCAGTAGATAAAATTTAAGTTCCAGCCTTTAGAATGTTTCTCCAGAGATTCTTCCTTCTTTTTATGTGTCGTATCTGTATGTGTGCAAAAACAACCCTTTCTTAGCAGGTCACATCTGCAGAGAAGCCTCAGGTTTGAAGCTCTGATAAACAAGTGAAGCGTTACAGGCTCTTAAACCCATCTGGTGAGATGATCGATCATTAGACAGAGTGTGGAGATAACTCCCTCAGCTTGCCTGCTGGCTACCACTGATCCCATATCACCCTCACAGGATATGGTATGAATCACAGGAAGTTGAGATCAATCTTTATAGATTGTGCCATGATTCCAAATGAGGGGAAAAAAAATCCTACCCGGCTTAGCTCCTTGAATGCCTCAGCGTCTAGCTGTGTTTTGTGACTTGTGTGTGTTGTGCACACTGCACCGTGGATTTAATAATCGGGTTTTTAACTTTCTCTCCTTACAGTCAAGCCATGTTTGCTGAGGCCTATCTGCAATCTGTCCTACCTTTTACCCGTTTCCTTTGCTTAGTCCGTCCTGCTCTTAAATCTCCCTTCTTGAAGGAGTCTTCTTTAAAAATCTTAATTAAAACAGACTAAACCCCCCTCCACCCTCCCAGGGGCTGGCTGAAAGCAGCTTAGAACAATCAAGAGGACGGATTAGAAGTGAGAAGAAAAGACGGGAAGAGGAGATGCTTGGGTGGTGGGGGTGGAGAGTTGAGCGGCAGAAAACAGTATTGGGGAAAGGAGAAAAATGACCCCCTCCCCCCCTTCTTCTCGGCCTCCCTCTCAGGACTCTGGAGTCTTGGCCTGACCTATTGACATTCAGCTTCTCGGCAGATTAAGCAGCGAATGGAGCCTCTGGAAAGGGTAAACACACTGCAGGAACAATGACCAACAGGCGGCAACCTTATTGGATTCTAATTAACTGCCAGGAGAGATGGCTCGGGGCATGTTAAGTGCTGTGGGACACAAGTTAGAGCCCCAGACCTCAAGTAACACAGCTCGCATCTTCTCCCTTCCTGTTCCCTTCCATCCCTCTGTCTCCTCTCTGTATTTTGCTTCCAGTGAACCACTTCGCTCTATATTTTAAAGAAAACAGCAAACAGGACTTCTGAAAAAAATCCAACTTTGCTGGGTGGTCTCTTCCATTTGCTTCTCATTTCTTTCTACAAGGTGGAACGAAGCTTGGTCCCAAAAGGTAAAGCTGTTGCAGGGATGAAAAATAAAGAGATTGTTTAATAGACTGAAAAAGAGAACAAAAATCCCTGCTGTTTTTTTTTTTTTTTTTTTTTTTTCATTGCCCTCGAGAGGAGCACCACCAGGGGGGGGTGAAGGAGAAAAACGGGAAGAAGTCACATGTCGGAGAATATTACTGCTTCCTGCTCTCTTCGTCTTTTGCACTTTTATAGGAATTAACCAGCAAATTAATGTGAGTGAGTCCGAGCGGGTCTCGTTATGGGGGTGAGCCTTCTCACTCGAGCAGTGGGTCCTCTGTCTTTAGAGTAGGTCCCCTGATTAGGCCAACTCACAAAAGTGATGTGATCTGCAGAGAGCAACAAGCACTAATTAGAGTGGGCTCATTAATGTGTTAGTGGGAGAGAAGAGGCCAAGGCTATGGTGGGCTGAGGCTGACACAAGAGGGAGAAAAAGCAATGCCCCACTGGAGACAGGCCATTGTCACTTGAGCCAGCATATAAAGCAATTCATTAATTGGTGTGAAAACACACATGCATCCCAAACACACACTCTTACACCTCAGTGTGAATGCACATACTAAGGGCATTGGTATTCCACATAGCCACTGCTTGTTAACACATTACCTGGGATCAAAGAGGCAACGGCTAAGGAGAGAGACCCAGACGAGCCATTATTTGTAGAGAAAATTGCAGCACTGTTATGTTTGTCCTTTGGCAAACCTGGCAGTATAAAAGTTTCCTCTGTTGCACAAAACAGACGCATTTCACCCTTCATCATGTGAGTTTTTGAAATCCTCAAGAGTACTTTTTTTTAATCAAAGCTGGAAGGAAATGAATCAGAGCTTCAGTTGTGATTTAAGCCTGGAGGTGTAAATGGGATCCACATGACCGCTGTCCATTTCCACACCATTATAGCGGTGGTCGTGGCCGTAATAGGCTGAATTGGACCATTGATGTCTCTCATGCACCCTCTCTTTCACTCAAAAAAACAGTATATCAGTTCTGTTATATCAACTCTTCTTAGCAAAGCATCACATGCTCTGAGACAGCTCATACAAAACTTGAGTTCAGACTCACACTCACTTGTGAGAGCAACCACTGTGGGTCCCTGTGAGGTTAAACAAGGGACCGACTTTAAATTGGCTGTTAAAAAACTCTCCAGAACAGTCATGAAGTTGACTAGAATCACTATAGTGTGTCGGAGGACTGCTTAGAGACAGAGGAGCTGTTAAACTGAGGCCTGCAATACACTGAATGGGTAATCTAATGTGAGGCGACTCGAGAGCTTTTCGACCGGCTTCAATAGGCGCCCAATCGGGCCTGACAAGCCCCTCAGTCTTTGGTCAGATGTTTTAACTGTCCTGTGATTGAGCGACTTCATTAAGAGCCCATTAATCTTTCATTGTACTGGCGTTCTAAAAGGCTGGTGACATGCCTAACACCCAAGAACCGCCTCCACAGGAACCTGAGCAGATGCACAAATGGACTAACACAAAAAGAAAAGGTTTGACACAGTAGCTGAATCTCACATCTGCTTTCCAGGAACTCCACCATCTCCAACATTCTGTCTGGAAAGGGCTGTATAGCTGTGATGTAAAGCTTTTCATGAGTTTGGCATGTGTTTTGGGAATAATCCTGCTTGAACAAAATAAGAGATCCGGTGAACCCATGACCCCCATGAAGACAGGGACCCTTCCACAACAAACAGCTCTCTGTAGCCACTCTCTGCCTTTGATCTAAAGGAGCAAATATGAGATCTGTCTCCTCTTCCCTCTCTTCTCTTTTGCCCTTTTCTCTTTTTCTGAACAACATCTTCTTATGTGGCTCTTTCCTCTCCCGCTGAGCAGGTGTATTAAATGAGGGGACTATTCCAGTATAGGACTGGGCCGCACCTCAAAGTGCAGTCTGTGAAGACGGCTTTTCTACCTCCCTCTCATCTTTTATCCTTTCCATCGCCCAGTCTCCTTTACTCACCCTTTTCCTTTCCCTTTATCCTTTTCCAACCCCTTTACTCCTTTTAACGCTATCCCTTGCACTCTTGAATGTAAAATAGCGGGCCGTGTCTCTCATCTATTTGAATTATCTACACCTCCCTGTCTATCTTCCTCTGCACATCTCTCTCAGCCTATTGTCTATTTAGCTGTACATCTAATTACGCTGTCTCACTTATGTAATTAGCACAAAAATAAATGGCTGCTATAGTTTTGAGTCCCCCCCTTAGACCCCTCCTACTGCAGGCTCCTAGAAAACAAATTATAGAGAACAATAGGTACAAATGGCTTCTGCACCAAACCACATGATGGATGCAGCCTGGCTTGCCTGATTCTCATCCCTTTCCTTTTTTTTCTTCCTCCCTTACTCTTTCTTCTTCCTTTCTTCTCCATTATCTCAAGCTCTATACATCTCTGTTTGGTAACAGGGGAGGACTTGAGCACTTTCTCATCCAACTACACTATCATTGTGCAACTGTATCATCTGTCTTCCCTTCTTGGCAATGAAACCGTATTCACACTGACAACATATTAAACAACCTCTTTTCTCTGTCTCTTTCTTTTTACTTCTCTCTGTGCTCTGCCTCTTCTCTTTTCCCTGCTGCTTTCTCCAGTGGTAATCTCTCCTCCACTATCCCCTGGAGCATTCTATACACACCATCGCTGCAAAGAAAACGCCTGAGACTTTCTAAAGCAAACAGCATGCGTCCTGTGCCATAGCCCCATCTGTGGATAGTCTGAACAGGGAACAATCAGTCCCTCTCCTCCTCTGCTTCATTCTCCTTCCAGCCCCTTGGGATCTTCACCACGCCAGGATGCCTCAGTCAGATGGGTGCAATGTGCTGGAACAATGGTTGGGCTGCTTCCTCCAGCAGGGTGTTAGGTTTACCTCAGTCGGCTTGGGAAGCACTTAGCCATGTGTTCTTGCTCTCCCTGCAGCATCTTCACAGGAATGTGACACACACACACAGAAAATCACCACCTCATCCTTAAACATCTGCTACACACAAACCAACACAAGCAATCATTCTGCTTGTGTACGTTGAGGATCTAATGTTTAGCCTTGGGTGTTGAAATATCAACTTTCCGTTAATCCCCCTCAGACTTGCAGTCAGTTTCTCCTTTGTTGTTGTCTTAAGCATGTCAGGCTGGAAGAAAAATACCAGATTTACTTTACACCAATAGAAGCATATCCATTACCTGAGATGCTAGGATCCTGGCAGAAAATCCCTTTGACCCCTCCGCCTTCCCTTTCATTCTTTCTCCTCCTCCCCCTTTCTCATGCTGAGCCCATTGTTGTTTTTTGCATTAGCTTTCTTCATCCAAATAGACAGCAGGGGAGAGACACACCTAACCCACCAACCGGTTCGACCTCTTCCCCACGTTGACCTGACTCCTGCTTATGTCACTCATATCTCTGTGCAGTTCAAGAGCATTCAAAACTTTTGTCATCGAGCGACCTGCAAGTAAGAGTTCGATCAATGAGCTTTGATCGACAGCCCTGAGGTGACGTCAAATTATCTCTCACAGACCCCCAACAGTAAAAACTGGTCAAAAACTCTCCGGACGGAGACTGTAAACCCTCTCAGAGCCTCCTGCAACAACACAGATCGTTCTGAGCAAAAGCCAAATGACTATTTTGGTTAAAGCTTGAGTGTCCAACACAATATTAGCCCTGGCATTCCAGGCAGTTTGAGCCAACAGGAAGGACAGATGAAAGGGGGGATATTGAAGGGAGGTGGAGCTGGTCTTCAAGGAAAAAGTAGTTGGAATATTTAGTTCCATGACAGTCTGCACTATTTCAACCCCTAATAAAGTGAGCAGCAGGCAGGTAATTTCTTGTTTCCTCAAGGAGTTTTTCATCCATGTAGCTGGTTAGGGAGACGACAAGTCCTGGGAGCTGGAACATCATTAATTAGACAGCTGGACTTTGACTAATCGCTCCAGAAAAAGCACATAGCCCCCAAGATGCCAGACACTCATCTTAGCTTATCATCCGCAACTCCACTGCGCGCTTTTCACCTCTGTGAAAATGTTAAAAGGGTTCAGCCTCAGTGATCTCCCGTCCTTTTGAGTCCCCTTCTAAGGTGATGTGCAGTGAGCCTTTTCACACCAAGCCGAATGTTTTAACTCTCCTGTTGAGTAAGTGCCACAGACAATCAAATTTCCTAAAAGGAGAACAAAACGCGAGGAGAAATAAATCAGCAGCTGGCGTTAAACAAATATTGCCTGATGGTATTCCTAACGTTGCTTTTTTTTTTTTGTCTTGAGATCTTTCTCAGTTTTCAGAATCCATACCTGTCTCTAAGACTAGGTTAAGGAACACAGCTGGTGAAGATAACACAAGAACAGATATTGCTGCAACGCAGGGGATAAAGTTCAATTTGCTGTTGGTTTCTGTGTCTCTGCAGGAGATATAAAATTCTTGTCTTGCTGGGCAGGAATTGATTGGAAAATAAAAATGAATGTGTGGTCTAGTTTGTCTGCAACTTTTGTTTCTGTTCAGGGCTGCTTTCTGGGCGTAAGATCCTTTGAAGCAGCGATGCATCTCAGTTGAAAGAGGTGACACTTGCATTTTTAAGGAGAGATAAATGCAAAACAAGTCTTTTCTTAAAATAGCTGCTACTATATGAATGTGACTGTTTCCCTTGGGGGGATGTTTTAATGACATGCACTGAACTAATCCCACTTCTTCCCTCTCTTCATTCTTTCCATTACCGTGTTTGTAGAGAAGAATGAAAAAGTAAACAAATTTCTGCTGTCCCCACCAGTCTTTATGCTGATGATACAGCCTAAGGGGCCGTAGCTGGGGACCAAGACTTCAGGCAATGGCAGGAAGCTGACACTGCTCTCCGTTGTCCTATTCTCTTTCATTTCCTCAACAAATCCTCAGACTGCCCCAGAGGAAGACAAGGAAAGGATGTACGGAGACAGACAAAAGACGGAAATACAAACAAGTAGAAGATGAGCGAGTGGGTTTAAAAATAAAGCTGAAGAGGCCAAGTGTCATCAGTATTTTGCTACCTGGATACGTTGACTTCCTGTGTTGAGTTCACATCCAGATGAGTTGCTCACAGCTGATAACGGCGCCTTGAGACGCACTGCCAAGTTCTTTATCTGTCTTTGTCCACATGGCAAAGCTGATTAGAGACGAGCAACATTATGAACTCACATTGTTTCCTTTTTTTTTAATGTTTTAGTTTCCTCTTCCATAAAAGTCAAAGAAGAGCAAGGACAAGGATATGAAGAGTAGCAAAGAGACAATGTGTAAAGGACCTGTCTTCAGGATGTCACAGAAGAACACGTCATTAAAGATCTCTGTCATTTACAGCGTCAGTTTGTATGTATCCTGCATGGATGAGCAACTTCTCAAGATGAATATTCTTTCTACTAGGAGTCCTCCAGTCATTCGTCACCTTGTTGACCTTTATTTAAATCTGATTTAAATTTTAATAGAAAATCTGCTGACATGTCCCCTGATCTTAACTGTTTGGACATCACCAAGGAGTGATGTGAGTGAGAGGTAAATAGAAGAAAAAAAAAACACTGTGTGGAATGGGTGTGGTATCTTTTCCCACTTCCTCTTCCTTCTTCCCGACAAGCATCAGCGATTAAATCAGCACAACTATTGTCAAGGAGATGCATCATGTGGATGTGATGTTCGACTTCAGGAAGAACTAAGCAGCAACGCCTTCATTAAGAGAGACATAAGCAGATTCAGCAGGAAACTGAGTCAGTAAAATTGTACAATTACTGAGACCTTATTGTGCTGGAGACCAGTGAAACTCAAAGATGTGCTCTGAGATGGTTTTACAGCAGCATCCTGAAAAGAAAACAACACAGAACTGACAGAGGCATCAAACAGTCTACAAACTATCTTTAAACAGTCTTGCACATAAGGCAAAAATGTTTGGTTTAAACACTCAACTTTGGATTTAGACCCCTCATCTTTTGAGTCATCTTGATGAAAAAGTTTTTACTTCATCTTAAGCATACAGTAAAACAATATGAAAGAGAATAAAGGAAGATGGCAAGTAACTTCGTGTGATCATGTTTGTGGGACAAGAAGAGTTTAACAATAATTCAACACTTTTCTTCTGCGTCCACACAGAACTTGTCTGCATTACTTCCCCCCCCCCACACACACACACACACACATACACACACTGGAGACACATCCAGATCTTATCCTTGCCAACACTTTATTTTTGCCCCATACCTCATCTTAAACTTCTCTGCCCCTCCCAAAGCATTCCTTTTTAAAGAGAGGGGTTCATAAAATATGTGCAGCTTCTTCGTCTAAACCTCAGGGGCCCTGTTGTCTCTGCATCCACAAGCAAAGTTGTGCTTCTCTTTGAACAGATGAATCTCTGGTAATGGGGAAAGGGAAGACGACAGGGGTGGAGAGCACTTGGCTTGGTGTTCATCGCTTCCTCAGCGAGCTTCTTTTGAACATGTGTGTATGTGAGTGCTTGCATGAGCTATGACAGTGAATGGGCTTTCATAACCTTTGGTGAAAGTCTTCCTTTTAGCCTCTGGCCGATTAAGCAGATTTGCTCTCATGTCCTCGTGTTTCACAGTTGCATATACAAGCAGGTGAAAATGCTCTAAGAAGAAGCAAAGGGGGAACATTTCCTCAGCGTTACACTATAGTGAAGAAACATGAATGGTGACACGACTTAAGAGGGAAAGAGAGAAACTTGTAATCTCAGCTCACAGCCTTTGAACTTGGCCCAATGAGACGCAAGCGACCCAAAGCGAAAGGTTCCAAAGAAGAGCTGAAGATTACTCAGAATACTGATGTGGTGGTGAATCCAATTCCTTTGGGAGCATTACCAGAAAGTAAATTATCGGTGTTGTGCAAGACTACAAATGCATGCAATATGCCATACATAAATTTCAAAGTGAAGTCATGAGTTGTGGTCAAATTTTGAACACTTCAATGAAAGAAAAAAAAGAAAAGAAAATGTGCAGGCACTTATGAGCATCTGTGACTGTAAGTGAGATGCTGCAAATGAGGTCTGGGGTCTCTTAGGTTCTAATTAGGGCCACTGTTACCATTTTCATTATTTGTGTGGGTTTGTGAGTGCGAGAGGAAGAGAGTGCACATGTGTGTGTCATTATATGTGTATTGAGGCTGAGGTCAAGCATGGCTGTGGCTTCACCTCATCCAGCTGTTGCTAGTCTGTCAGCCAGTGGAGGTCTGTCGGTGTACCCTACACCCCTCACCCCCTCAGCTTTGAATAATGACAAAACCACAAACAACAAGGGAGGTGAAGACTTATGCAAACCAAATGGCTGATGGCACACTTTCCCATTTGCTGGTCAAAATAAGAGAGAGGAAACTTTTGTCACCTCAAAATGAGACGTGAAAATTGATGGAAACTATTTATTAACATTGCTCTTTGTTCCTTGCAAACCTTTAAGGGCAACAAGCTAAAAACAAAAAAAGAGACTTCTCTAAAAATGATTTAGAAAATCACTATTTCACTACAGGAGATCATGCACTTCGCTTTTCTGTGAACGTGTCATATTCTATTTAAAAAATAGAAATAAAAAAGCCACACACTTAGGTACTGTTAGGTACTTCACTCCAATTGCAATTTCTGCGTCACTATTCCTCTGGGCACACCCCTGGAGGTTTTTCTGGGTAGTTTAACGCATGGTGACTGCATTTTGTCATAGGGGGCTGATAAGTAGGAGCGGGAGGTGGAGGCAGACAAAGCAGCAGAGACAGGTGCTTTGTGTCGCTGCCTGCAGAAAAACAAAAATCTCTCTTAGCAGTTTGTCTGTCTCAGCTACCTCAACCCGCTCACACGCTACCAGCCCCCTTCCACCACACCACACCACCCCGCTCCTCCTTCACCAACGCGCCGATGCGTCCAAGGAGGAAAATAAAACTTCAGATCCAGGCATGGAGACGTCTTAAAACAACTTACAGTTTATCCTAAAAAAGATACCAGACGTGGTGAAAAGCCTCAGGACTAACAGATGAAATAAGCTTCATTCACCCGCGCTCGCACTTGTTTTGTCATAACCCGCTTAAGTGACAATTCTTGTTGTTTTTGATAAATTGACGCACAGGGAAGCTGCAGCCCGGCGCACCAAGTCAGCCCCTCTTTTCTGTTTCTTTTTGTGTCTTCACTTTAACTTTTTTTTTCCTTGCGCCCTGAAACCTTCATTAACAATATTCCAGAGTTAACCTCTCTCAGACAGCAATAATTTAAAACAAAAACAATAGGAGCAAACCCAAAACACGTGTCGCAGATTCATGTTTTTTTCTGACCGAACAGACAGTCAGTCACAAGAAGCAAATTCCCTCTTTTGGGGGGCAAAAACCATCTACTATCAATGAGCATCCCTGAAATGTAGCAATGCAGCAGATCTGCTGCCCCGCTGAAGCAGTGCCTGAGCGGCTTGACGCAGCGCCAGCGGAGCGCACTCCATCCTATCTTACAATAAATACCGAGTGGCTTCATGATAGAGGAAGAATATATAGTCTTACCTGTGGCCATAAGGCAGAAGATGAGGTATAGTGAAGACATTATAGCAGCCCCCCACGGTGACTCTAGCGGAAAGCGTCTTGCTCCGTCTGTGTTGGCAGCGCCGCTGGTCCACCGCGACACCAGGATCAGAACCACCGGACAGACAAACGCGCTAAGTAAGATTCTTTTATAATTAGCATCCAGGTAAGAGCGTAGACTGTGACTGATCCGAACACTTTACAAACTCGCGCTCAACAATATGGATCCATAGTTAAGAACTTTCCATCAGCATGAGAGTCAATTCCCTGCGCCCCCGGCACAGTTCCCCTTCTCCTTCTGCTCTCTCTGGTCTGTCAGTCCATCAGTGACTCCCACGCGCCAGTCCAGCTTCATCTACACTCCACTTTTCAATCTCTCTGTGCGCTCTGCGCGTGGAAGCAGTTCCCCCTCTGCGGCTTTGCGCAGCGATGTGCCCGCTCAAGTTGGCTCTCGTCCCTCCAGTGGAGTCTCTCGCTCTGCTCCCTCTGTGGCGCGCGCTCACTGCCTCCTGTCTCCTACGCGCTCTGCCCCGCCGATACTTTACTGCTCTTTCTCTCTTTCCAAATGGAAATGCGCGCTCACAGATTTCTGGTGGTGGGGTTCACCATATCTGGCAGGAGCGGAGTCGGAGGAGCCCCTCTAGCCTCCGATGCTCGCTGAGGTGGGGGCCCCACCCCCAGGGTTCCTGCAATTGGCTGAGCGGGCGTCACGGCAAGGGAATTCAAAAGAGTTTATCGCGGTTAAATTATTGTTCCAACATTTCCTACAAACCTGCAAAAGAAAAAAACAGTTTTTAAATAAATGTTTACAAATTTGTTTTCATTAAAATATAATGTTTCCCTGTTGCACAATATGATTTAGTTTAAACACCCACTCCAACGAAAATCATGTTTTTGGTGTTTTAAACATGTTCTTGCAGCGTTTTTCTGATGATGGAGGACATATAGAAGAGAATTGAGATCAAAACTGCATTTCTGAGTATTTCTTTATTCAAATCAATGTAAATCAGGAGCAGACAAAAAAAATGTAGCTTGGGAAAAGCTTGTTGTGTAAAATCAAGTTGGGCCACAAGCTCCCTGCTCCACTCTATCCTACTGCATCTACTTGCAGAAAGATAGATTCATGTACATCTTTGTTTTCATCATCTGAGCTGGCAAAAATGGCATAATCATTAAAAGATCACTGAGAATGCTTTAAAATAGATCAAAAGGTGATGATCGGAGTGGGACTTGAATTGCTTTAGTACATGAACTGATCACATATTTACTTGAAGGTCCCTAAATCAACTTTTTGGGGGGTTAAATTTAAGTTAAAGTTGAAATTTTCTGATTTGATAACTTAGAAGAAGGCTCAATGCTCTCTCGTGACTCCTGCACTGCCCTGCAGGAGTCAGTTTTTGCATCAAAATCACTCCTTACCCCTCACCACCAATGTATTTAGAGATAAATGCAGAAGAAACAAATAAAGCTGCAGTAAAAAATGAAAAAAAATGGAGGCTATTTTCATAATTTCATTATATTATAGTCCTAACAACCTTAAAAAAATCTTGTTGAATAATCAGCGCATCAAAGAAAACTCAACATCCCTTTCATTGATGAACTTATTTATTCCGCATAAGCAGGATGCTATTTTAATAATGTCCACAAAAGTCTTCAAGTAGCTGCTCCCGCGGTAACCTGTGAGTTCATAGTTTATGGGCTTAATTGTTCCTCGCTGCAGTGAAGTGGGCTCTCCAATGAACAGAGAAGAAAAGAATCATTATTTGCACAGAAGCTCTGCGTCGAGATGAAAACACCACTCTCCATCAGTTGCCTGTGGGTGTTTGTAGGCTCCTTCTTTGATGTTGTTCATTATTTATTCAAGGATCTATTGATTAGCTGATATAATATGTTTCACAGTCATCTGATTGACCATTATTTCATTGCATGTTTTTTCGAGGAAAGTTTCTAGGTGCTTTCATTTGAACACACTTCACACATGCACGCACACATGAGCGCTTTAACTCATCCAGGTGGTTTGAGCTTCCCGAGACTGTGAAAAATTCATCAAAGAGTGTGGACCTGGACACAGAGGACTTGGGCATATGTGGATTTCAGAAGTCATCAACCACACACACAAAAACCAGCCGCTCTTTGTGACATTTTGCACTGCATTTAATTAAACACTGCACAACACAGTGATTAGGGTTCACCTCCTCATGAGGGTTCCCCCCCGAAACAATAGTTTGCAAACCCTGGGGCTGGCCTTCCTGTTTATTGCCTCCCTCGAATGCAAACATAAGGGTCCCCCTGCCAGTAAACACATGTTGATGGAGGAAACAGCTTGCACAGCTGTGAAGCCAACCCAGGTTAGTGTGACTGAGCATGCGGGTAAATGAGCGTGTCTGAATCTGTGTGTTTGTGTGTTTCCTCCTACAGTCATGGTTCAAGTTGAATAAAGTCTTAAAGATGGGAGAAGGCGATCAGGAGAAATGGCTCACATGAACATGGAGTGTGTGTTCATGGTCGCTTGGCTGTGAAGCTGTCATTGACTGAAGGCAGGGTTTGGGTGAGCAGTAAAACCAGCAGGGCTCCTCCACCAGTTGTGCTGTGATAATAAAATCAACATCCATTGTGTAAAGTCTGTCACTTGGCATGATGCTGGGATTGAAATGCATGATCTCCTGTAGCTCACACAGATGGACAGATAGATGAGACCAGAGGAGACGAGCATCAGCCCAAGCCAGTAATTACACTGGCCTCGGTGGCATCACAGGGAGAGCGCCCATACTCCCTAAGCTTTTGAGTCTGTGAATAATTTATAAATAAAAAGGGGGTTTTCAGCTGTGGGTTTATTAATAATAAATATGGTTTGATATTTACTAAACTGTTCGAAGGGAGAAAGGGGTGACAGTTAAGACATCTTTTGCATGGTAATTGTAAGTAGGTAATAAATAAGGCATGAAGTGCAGATATATGGAAATGTGATTCAAAGGGAAATGAGAATAATTTAACCAAATATTATCCCAGTCCCTGTTTGACCTGGGGTCGATAAAAAAAAGAGATGTCAGTCAGAGAGAGCGGCACTCTGGGCCTCAATTGCTCTCTTTCTTTGTCTGACATGAAAATCTAAAACAGAGAATTGATTTGTACTAACATAAACCATGTGTGTGTGTGCGTGTTTATGTTTTTTTTTAATGAGGATCAAACTGAATAAAATGCTTTTTTTGTTGTTGAAAAAAAGGGTTTTCCTTAAAGGTAAATGTTAAAGAACGATTTTGGTAATGTTTTTAGAAAGCAGTTTTCTGTGAACATGCATTCTCAACCCACTACAGGCAGACCACACTTTCAAAAAAAGAAAATAAATTACTGTGTGATAAAAAATTCCTAAAAAGACTGATGCCATAAAATTATGCAAAATCAGTATTAGTTCATAAAAGGGAACTACATGCTGAAAGCAGTTAATCTGCTGAAATTATGCACCTGGGCCATGAAAAGCAACAAGCTTTTACCCTAGGGTGACAAATCCCACCCACACAGTCGCTGACAACAACACCGCTTCTGTGATAAGGTCAAAGATTCACACATTAGAGGGAAAGAGAAACTGAGCTCCAGTGTTTCTTCATGCACCATTGACCTGCCCATCCCACATCCTTTTCTAAATCTAGGCAAACGCTTCTGATGTTTAAACCTGACCAAGCACAGAGTGAAAGTAGAACATAAAAGTGACTTGGGGAGCTTTTTACATTGTGTTTTGATCGCATTGTAGCAAGAAGATGAAAGCATTGATCAAAGAAAAGTGGTGTTAATAGACTGGCTGGTTTTCTTATACTAATTTTTCTTCCTGGTCAGTTTGTTTTCACCAACTCAACCAGCAGCTGTTGTAAAATTTCGACACGGTTTGGTCTGCTCAGGTGTAAAAGCAACAAACTGCTAGTGTGAAAGCAATAGTCTAGAAGGGGCCAAACTCTGTTTATTGTACAATAAACTCCTCACAAGTTTTTCCGACATCCACAGATGTTCAGTCTTGTCCAGTATAGGCCCGTTTACACAATGGAAACAGGTCTAAGGTTTTCAAACTGGCTGTCTGTCTGCCAAAAGGATGGACTTTAAAGTTCTTGGTTTATAAAGCTTTGAATGGTTCAGCACCAAATCACACGATTGACCTCCTGACCTAATATTTATCAACCAGACCTCTCCAGTCATGTGGATCCGGTCTGCTATCAGTTGCCTACAGTCACGTCCTTGGAAACTCGGGTCCAACCTTTAATCTAAAGTCTATGTGAAGGCGTGTAAACGTGCGTTTCGGGCTTCCACATTTGAAACTCTTGCGTTCATGTGTCATTACGCAAGTTACTACACCCGTTTTTTGTCTCTACGTACAAAACGCTCGGCCATCGAATGCGCGTTAAGTTAAACCAGGTCGAGCTTTGACCAATCAGGGACACAGATTTGGTAATGACTAATAGAAAAAAGCCTGGGACAAGAATTGCTAGATTTGCACAGCTTTACTATTTCAGTCAGACAACTCTTGCAGAAGAATATTTATTTACAACATCTTTAGGTTGGGACTCAGAACTTTCGTTTTGGCATAAGGCTCCGTTGACTTCCATGAAATAATTTTCCTTAAAAATTTCGGGTGACAAAACCACTTTAACGGAGCCTACAGGTGGAAGCCGGGGAGGAGGGAGGGGCGAAGAAATGAGCGCTGAAGGTAAGAGAGAAAGAACAATTGTGCACCTGACTTAAATAGGACGCTGAGCAGGTGAGTTAATTGACTGACCCGCCCTAGGGGAGTAACCTGTAATTCTGCCGAGTGCCTGCCTGAAATGCGACGAGTCGCTATTTCAAACCAAGCCTCCTCCAACAGAGGTGGGAAAAATGCGCTAGTAAAATTAATGTTTGAAAATGCTGTTTTAAAACAATGAGGAGGTTTTTTTAAAGCAAAATGAAATATATTGAATGATATAATGGCTAATTTAAAATCTGTGTGCAGGTTTTTCACAATTTCACGATATTTTGATATATTTATGAGAGATTTATTGGTTGATTGTGTGATTGCACAAGGTCATATTTATGTATTTAATCATGAACAGTTTTGGACTCTATATCTTTGTCCATGACTATACAAATAAACTGTCCTTGCCTTGACATGAGATCACACAATGCATCAGAGCAGGAGCAGAAATCATGTTGCTCTAAAATGTAGTTATTGTAATAGTATCAAATCTTTTTTTAAACAATTATTATGTATTTTCCTTTTTGTTGTTAAAGAAAATAATGTATTAGGAATTTTGGATCTCAACCCACATGGTCGTTAAGTGTTGCAAGAAGATCCACTTTGCTCTAAATTTTGACATCTGAAAACCTCTGTGGCCTGTTTCATCCCACACTTCAAGATAAATTGCCTAACAGACACACCTAATCTGAGTCCACAAAAACTCTGCATCTCCTTCACATTTTTAAGTACACAAGAACTAAAATAAAGTCCAGTTTTAGCACACACCGGACACACCTCCAGATTTGTTCACAATTATCTATCAAAGGTGGTGCACAAAATGTTAGACCTCAGTTAAAGTCTGTGTGGATTCAAATGGAAAGTACCATCATCTTACAATAGAAAACAATTGTCAGTTGAGATTCACAGTGAGCTATTTAATTGCAACCACTTGTCCCATATTGATCAATGAAACAGCTGCGTCTCTGCAGACAGACATCATTCTGTAGTGTTTGGCAACAAAGAAGAATGACGGACTCTGTCAGAATGCAGGAAGAGGATTCTCATTTATCTGTCAATAATGAGATCCAAACGTCAGACTGAATGTTTTTCTAGCATTTCTGTATCACAGTCAGCTGGGAAAACATACAATAAAGCAAACTGTTCATTGAAATGTTGTTTTCTTGAGCTTTAAAATGTAAGTAGCAGATTTCTGACCAAGTATAGTGAGTGACGATTTGTTACTCTATTCCTTGAATCATTCTTTTTTCATGCAAGAATATTAAAGAATCTCCTGTGCTCTTTTAGACTGTTCTTTGTTATTTAACTGTCTCTTGGGATTTGCTATTTTGTTTTCTAGATATGCTAAGATCCTGCTCTGTAGGAGGTAGGGCATGTGGTATTTGTTTTGGTTAGCAAAGCAGTCCAAAGGTTATATCTCCATTCATAAGAGGAACATTACACCAGCTTTTACTGTAATTGTAATATTGAATCTAGAGCTGATCAGTGTCAACCATTACTCTGACTTGCAATACAAGCTCATAACTCATAGGCACATATACCTTTGTTAGGCAGTGTTATCCATTTGCCTAACTTGCAATTCAAAACCTGTCTCGTCTCGCCCATTCCAATATTTGACGTCAGTCCACAGCTCTGGTTTAAAATTTGCAACTATGCATTTTTGTTATGTGTGATTGACGACCAGGAGGAGGGCCATTAAAGCCCAAAGCAGACCTGGGGCTTGCAGGCGGCAGGACCATTTCCAGGCTCATATTAAATCCATGTCCTCTGCCCTAATATCAGAATACGATTCCGGCCTCCTATGGCTTCTGTTTTTGTCTGTAATGAAAGTCTCCCCAGGGATCAGGCTGAGGGATTCTTTTCCTGAGGGGTCAAGGAGAGGTTGAGACTTTTGGTTTCACATCCAGAAAAGAAAGGGTTTAGATAACAGAGAAATGGCCACGGGATGGACATGCATTTTAACAAGTTTTGATAGAACTGAAAGAGTTTTTATCTTAGAAAACTGCTTCAAAGTGAAAGTGTGAGCCAGCCAGCCCTTCATCGAGTGTGCATATTAAACACTTCCTCTATGAAGATTACTATGTTCCAAAATTTAACATCAGCCTGGCTGGGTCCCTGGCCAGCCTGACTGTGTCTTTACTCACAAGTGCAGCCGTAAAGCTGTCTAAAATATTCATGCCCTGGTGCAGAGTTGTTGTCCCTTGATGGGCCTCACCATGTGCAACATCTGTTCCTGATGTCATGCCGTGGTCCTGCGTGCCAGAAAAGGCCTGATTGCGTTGGTGGCATCTCTACTGTACCAAGCCGTGTCCAAACACACGCTTCTCCACTCAGCTGTGATAAATATCTGAAACAACGACAGTGATCCAGAATATTGAGCTCCTCTGCTGATCCATGCACATAGATCTAGCTGTCATGGCCTTACAGTGAGATCAGCAATTCTGCCATTCACTGATGAATGTGTTTGCTGGGGGCTCAATCAACAGTTTTATGATTACTTAGAGACAACTCCAGCACATGCCTTTTTTTTTTTATAGTGGAATAGATGTGATGTTATGAGACAAAATAATTTGCAAAATGTTAATGCAGTTAGATTTAACACAGTCATAATCATAGCCCAGTCCACTGGGCTATGAAAATGCATGATACAATTAAGCAAACACAGAATTTAGGTAATTCAAAGATGATACTGACCCACATTATTCCTATAAGATCAAGGAGGTAGTAGGACATATGCTGAGTCAGAAGAATCCAGTCCAAGATGGAGCGTTCCAACTCGGGCACAGCTTTAGTCAGGGCTTCCTTCACCATGGGCTTGCCTCCCTGTCTGCTGACAATCACAAAGATAGGCCTCGACTGGCTGCTTGTTTTGTGCCATGATCCCTTGCTGCTCATGCTGCTGAAAAAATAAATAACTGAGCTCTGCACTGCTATAAATAATGGATGACTCGTCCACTGTCACTTTTCATAGCATGTCAAGCCAGAGCCTGGCCATTATGAGGGTCTGTCTTCTCCTCTATGGCTCTGACTCCAGTTTTGTTATTGTTCTGGTCGACTTCCTTGCACACCTCTTTTGGCGGGTCAGCTGTCAGTCTTTCTTTTTGGTTGGTGCAGTTTCAACAAAGAAGAAAGAGTTGCTTTAGGGATCTGATGATCCACCAAAACCGTTTCTAGGCTAGCAACCAAGCAGGAAGTATGTTTTCACCAAAACACTGTCTCTTTGCTGGAGTTGGATGACCTGTGTTGAATTGGAGTTGTGGCTGTGGTCTGGAAGTAACCGCCACATTTCTAAATAGACCTTCTGTTGTTCTCAGAGCCATGGAAGAGCGGAGAATGTTGCTTTAGAGTAGGAAGCAGGCTACTTACTTACACAGACACACAGCATGGCCCCATCCACGCTCCTAGCAAGAGCATTCATGGATTATTTACACGTGCAGCTGTGTCTGTGTAAAAATGAATGAGAAACATCTGGCTGAAGGGGGAGAAAAAAATATAAGAAAGATTTAGTTATTTGGGCAATGTTAGACAAACATGAGGGTGCGCTGAGCAGTTGCAGGAGGTGGGTGTTATATGTGGGGCCGCAAAACAGAATATCACCTCTCTTTTATCAAAATCAGCTCCCTGTTTGTTTGGAATGTGCTTCAGAGCCACCAGGTCAAGCCCGGGGCGAGAGCTGTCCCGCAGCTCTCAGTTCCACAGGCTGAGACAGAGACAGTCTCTCCACCTTCAGAGCAATAGCATCAAATCAAGGCCTGCAGCAAACAGGCCCTGACAGATCCTCTCATTTTGGATTCCCTTTGGGACAGCTGTGGTGCTGTCCAAAAAAGAGAATAAGATGGGGAGGGGGGAGGCCAGCGCTCAGTAATATGCAGAGTGTCTGCACGTCCTGGATGACAGCAACACAAGTGCTTGTCACAAGAGACATCAGTTCTACTTAGTCACAGCGCTGCGGGGCAATCCATATGACTGCAGTGCTGTGCGAACTCTATTAATAGTTATCTACCTTTCAGGAGTTATTATGCTGAGCGGAAGATGACAGAGAAATATAATGGAAGAATTCCCAAATGAGGAATAGAAACAGGGTCTGTTGAGAGTCCTTTGTGCCTCTTGGGCCATAACAACTAAAGAATCCTCCCCCAATATCCTCTCTCACCCTTTTCCTGTTCGATTCTGTGCCTGGCGGCCGAGTGCCAGATCCACAGTTTATGTGAGAGGCATAATAAGGTTTAGATATTTGGCAGAAAGGGAATAGAGAGGAGATAATGATTGCAGGAAAAGATCAGCAATAGCGGGATACAACGGAAGGAGGCAAAAAGAGATGTTTCCGGCACTAGAATGCCCCAAATACTACAAACCTTTGAAGATGCTAAGACTGCATTCTCCAGGAACTCGGATATTTAGGGGTTATTTTCTTTCGCTCTCTCAAGTTACTCCTGTTGTTTGAGCCACTTATTAAAGTGTATCTATTTCCACTGCACATCCCACACAGGATGTTGAATGGAGATTAATGTTAATAAGTCACCAAAGCCTCTTTTAGTTTATCATGTTGTGTCAGATCTAGTAGATTTACTGAGTGAGGTGCTTACTTTACCTATAACTGTGACATCATTCCAAGACAGAAAATATCTTTTTCACATTGAAACTTTTTTTTTTTTTTTTTTGGTAATTTCAACCTAAAAAGAAAGCATTTGGACAACAAAGTAGAGTTGGCGGGGGTGGTCAAGACAAACTTACTAAAATCTTTGATGGACAACATAATTGTACCAGAACCTTTGCAATCGAATCGGGGGTCCTGATTTGTCGATTTGTAGATTTTGAAAAACAAGGTAGAACAGAATCTTAGTCGTTTTTTGGAACTGCTAAGTACTTTAAATCTTATGCAACCTTTACACCAGTCTCGGCAATATGTGTTCATGTGGACAGTTCTAATGAAAAGTCTAGGGAAATGTACTTATCTGGCTTCTGCACCTAAGACTTTTATGTTCACGTGTCGCTATGCAAGTCTTTAAGTCCGTTTTGGGTTTTACGTGCAAAACATGCAGTCATTGAAAATGCATAGAAAACAAAACTAGGTCGAACAAACTGAATGGCGTCCCTTTTTTTTACCAACTGTTTAAAAACTGATCACGAAAGAGAAATTAGTAATTGTAGTTTGAGCCTGGCCTGAATTTTATGACACCAAGTCTTTCACATATCAGAATAGAACAGTAAAAGAAAAGCCTAAAGGAAGATTTGCAAGATTTGGACCACTTTGACATTTCACACCAATCCTCTTCCAACTGTAGGTATGTGTGCTAGTATCTGGTACCAACAGTCCAGTGTGAACAGAACATGCTACAAGCAAGTTCAAGAACTTCCGTTAAGCGTGTTCTTAAATTAGCAAAGTCTTCGACCGTTTACCAATCATTGTGAATCAGCTAATTCTGATGCAGAGGAAAGCAGCTCTGAAATTACATTCATTGGGGAAATGGTTGAGTTACAGAAGTCAGAAGCTGTCAATACTGGAGTTAAAACTCCTGTGTTAAATGGTTAAAGCCCAAATTACTTTACAGTTACAAGTTCCTCTCATCCATGCACACATACATTTACACACTATGCTGGCAGAGCGCCTATCATGCAAGGTGTTGGCCAGAGCAGGAGCAATGTGAGATTCAGTGTCTTGCCCAAGGATACTCAGACATGGCAGACAAACTGGGAACTAAACCTAATATTTTCTGATGAGTGATGGACGTTTCACCGCCATGCCAGCAGCCCTACAGGCTTATACTCTAAAGTAAGATGATCTATTTTCCTAACGATGTCACTCATGCCAGAAAAAAATTAAGTAAAATGAGTCTCAAATTTAGTTAATTTGATCAGTCTTGAACTGTACTTGAGTTCACTCTGACCAGTTTGTTCTGTAGAGTCAGAAGGGTAATGATAGAGGAAGAACCTGTAAATCTGCTTGGAGACAAATAAAGACTGTAAGAATATTTTATTAGAAAGGTGACAGTGACAAACTGGAGAAACGGCAGACCTGGCAGCAGTCTGTTTCTTTCTCTAACTTGGAGATATTGGAAGCTGCAAGACATGAGAGAAAGTTTTGAGAGTAAATATAAGTAAGTTATAACAGATGAGACTTACTTGATGACTTACCTGTAAAAAGGACACTTTTAGACAAAGGGGGAACAGTGACTGGAAGGTAAATAAAGAGGTAAGTAAAAACATTCAGATGAAGGTAAGTTTATGTTGCTTACTGTTTGTCTCTCCTCAAAGAGAGAGAGACGATGGATCCAGTGAAAAGCTTACAGTTCCTTCGGAGAGAGTTTTGGGGAAATTGTAGCTTTTGAGGGAGGTCTGAGGAGATTTAAAGAGAAAAAATCCAAATGTTGAATCGCAGAACTTGACTGATAGGCTGCAAGATCAGAGATGAGGACAAGGTGAGCTATGGTGAGAGATAATAGCTTAGTTAGTAGAGGGGCACAACCAAAACATAGAATGAAACTGAAATGAGCAGGTAAATCATAATCCCACTGACTCTGAAGTAGAAACATCAGACATAAAGTATGTATAACACTAATAATATTTCTTTTTTGATCAATTTGCGGACATGTTTTTAAAAACAATACCAGCAATCAATTTTAAATTCATGAATCTCCAACTTTATGAGCCAAAGGGCCATCATATCACTCTTAAGGTGCATGCACACCAGACGCGATTTGTGCATCAGGGGTGTCAAGTTTCAATGTTAAGTCAATGTACTGACGCGATCTGAGGCTCTGCAGTGCGATTTGGGTGTCAGACACGGCAAGCTGTATCAACCAATCAGAGACTGGCTTGATCGCTCCAGCTCCGTAGGCTCTGTGACAGGGTGCATCCCGCTTTTTCCCAACAGTAACCGGGACGGTCTCCGGCAACTCAGCATACCTAGCAGAAGAAGAGGATTGAGCAAGCACCGCTGCCTAGGGTCTGGCAGAGCTAGCAAGCACCGTCACTCTTTATACTGGCCCGCGGGCTGTTGGCTGCCCGGTAGACGGAGAGCTGCCAAGGGTGCCGTTGTAGCAGGCGCAATCACTCCAGCTCTATGGGCATATGATGCTGTTCCTTTTTTCATCGAGAGAATATATAAAGATCTCTGTCTTAAATCTAAGTTTATTATTATTTTACCTTCTCTGGTTAATGCAGGACAGAAATTCTTTAAACTGGGCCACAGTAACATTTAAAATGGCCGTCACATCCAGGCACAGCTCCTGCAGAAAGGGAAAACATTTATCGTAATCCAACTGCTCTGAAGGATCTGGTAAACCCAGACATGGCGATGTGCTTGCTGGTGCCTCTGTAAAGCAAGCCACTCACTCAACAACATCCATAATGTGGCAATGAAAAAAAGTCCAAATAAAACGTTGGTCGTTGCTCCGCAGCCGGGGCATGCGTGTCATGCAATGAGTGCAGCATGAGAAAGATTATTATAAGTAATCACTTTATTTTCCCTAAAACAGCTTCTGTGGAGATTCAGAAAACGTGCCTATTTCATCGTAAACTTTAGCATCAGAGAAATAAACTAAAAACTACACCACTAATGTTCAAATTTCAACATCCATGTGGCAAGAAATAGTTTTTACAAAAAAAGTAAAAAATATCATAGTCATAAAAACATTTTCAATTCATCAAGATTTAATAAAAACACTATTGTGGATCTAAACAAAAGTCACATTTCGGTCAAAATGTGACTTCAGACCCTGTTTTTGCCCCTCAAACATCTGCAGATTTTTCATAGAGGATCACACCCAACATCATCTCCTTGTAATGGTTGGATTTTGAAAAAAAAAAGGCAATCCCCTACCATACAGATCCCATAGTGTGTCAAAAATGCAGAAAACCTCAGCAGAATGAAAGCTTGTCCAACAATAAAGGCAATGATACATCATCTAAGGTGACGTTAACAATCTGGGCACGGAAAGTATACGTCCATTTCAAAGTTAAATTGCAAGATGTCATTTGAAGTAGCATGAAAATCTGTACTCATAGTTGTCAGCCCAAGGCAAGAAAAATGGCTAAAATAGTTCCAGAGCTGTCACCCTTATGGAGGCTTGACTCCATGAGTGACAGTGAAGGCTGTTCAATTCTTTCATTCCTGTTCTTAATGCTGTTCAACTAAAAACTTTGATTCAAGAGTTTATAACAACCTAACTTAGTGGCTCATTTTTAATATTAGCTAGAAAAATCTTGGATCAGAGATTTGCCTTTGTGTTCATTATGTTAATAAAGAAAGTGCTTCAAATTAAGAGCTTGCATCTTTTTGTTGAAAAAGTCAAACAAAGTTATTTCAGCTCTGTACATTTTGCATTTCATTACTTTTAACACTGTAACATTTTTTCTATCTACCTTTGAATAAATGTGTTAATAGTGCACTGTGCTGCAGATAAGTAAGCTCTGAGCTGTTACTGTTTTCATGGGTTCCTACATATCAGCTTAAAAAGTGTAAAAAAAAAAAGTCAGTGGTGGGGTAAGAAAAAAAAGTATGTATAGATGAAGATGTTCTAAAACCAAGGGCAGAAGTTGGCGGTGGTTAAATTTTTTATCATACTTCTAAATTAAAAATGTGGATGGTCATCACTTATTTGTCAGATTGTCTCAGCTCCAGCGAGAATGTCACTTCGGGTTTGCAAAAGGTCAGGGGAGCCAACGGCTGTAGAGGAAAGAGGGGATCAAAGACTGCTGATTCCTCCAAATGCTTCGCAAAACTACCTTGTTTAAGGGGCTTTCACTCTAAATGGACTTTCTGAACTGTTACACTGAGTGGAGATGACAGGATTTAGAATGTAACATATGGAAGGGCTTGGGCTTACTTATTTAAATACGTTAATGGTCCTGCAAGATTATAACAAGGTATAAACAAAACATACCACATCCTCTGCTCTGTATATGCCCCACTTAAGTCTAAAAAGCCTTTAAGTTAATGCCAACATGCTCTAAATCAATACCACATTTCTGTCAGTGTAAGCGTATTTTACTTTTGACATTTTTCCACATTTTATGATTTTATTTCAGTAAATATCTGGGATTTCAGGGTTTCTTTTCTCCTTATTCTATTCCTCTTTCAGTTGATATTAGAAGTGGTTTATAAAAGGTGTTTCCTAAATGTTACAAAAAAAAGATCATTTCTTTTTTTTCCTTTTTAGAGTAGAACGAAAGAAAACGGAAAAGAAATAGTAGTGCTTAAAAATGGTAAATGTGTAGATCTATGGTTGATTTCTGAGCACACAGCTGCTAGCTACGAGAAAGAGAGACACACAAAGATCCCCTGTGTTCAGGCTGAAAGACTGGCCAAGAAAGGGAGCTAAAGATCTTCTAGTGTATCTTAGCTGTCTAAAGGGTCGATAGATCCTTTCCCTTTAAATAAAGGAGCCTACAATGTTCTTCCTCAGTCGTGGCAGTGGCAATGTGTGGCAGTCAATGCTCAGAAATATAACGAGGATTGAAAAGACACATCCATGCAGATCTGACTTCACTGTTTCAAAAGTCAACATTAAGAGAGACTCAGATTGCTGTTATTAAAAAACATGATCTGTGTTTTGATTTTCCACATGCAGACGACTGAATCCTTTCACCTCGCTCCCTCGTCTCCCCTCAACAGGCGAAGAATAAACATCTGTAACTGGAGACGTTCTGATTTGTAGGGCAGCCTGACAAATTGTTTCTGAGGGTGAGAAAATTATTTTTTCTGATGTAAAAAAAAGGGTGTCATTTACTACTCAACCATCTCTCCTCAAAATTACTGAGTGGAGGAGCGCACAAATTCTATTTCTTCTTGAGTGTGCATTGGAGGATTGTGGGCACATTGGGAAACCATTTAAGTGACAATAAAGCAGACTTTTAATGTTTCTTTGATTATGCCTGTAATACCAAAAACTGAATTAGCATTTTATTTTTATAGTTAAAAATCTAAATTGCAATAATTCTGGTAATATTTATTCCTCATACACATCCAGCTCTCAGGGATTAGCTGGAGATGTAAAAATATTTAATTCATTTTCCTGCAAGACCAGATTTAAAATAGTCCACCTATTGTTTCTGTCTGCTTGCATGGAAGCTCTTTTGGCAATTTGTTCCCTGCTGTTGTCGTTTCTTCTAGTATTTCCTGACTAGATTATTTGTTGATCTGGACGTAACCACATGTGTTTGCGTGCTCTGCACTTTCCCTGACAATTCAAATATAGATCCAGATCTTCATCGTGAAGAAAAGAATTTAAGAAGACTGAATGGTGAACCCTTTACCAGTCTTCTGCCTACAAATAGAGCAAGTAGAAATTTAATCATTGTTGTTTTCTTTATCATTTTTATCAGAAATTGAATAATAAACTAATAAAATGAGCAGTTATCAAAAGAGATCAGACATAAACAGACTTTCCTAACTTGCTGTGACTTTTTTCCTTGTTTACAAAGAAGGGATTGAAGTGAGTTTTGTCAAACTGAAAACCTTGCAGGTTCCTTTCAAGGTTTTTATGACGGTCTGACTTCCTGTTTGTTTGCTTAACTGTGCAACATGTTCACAAACATATCCTTCACAGAAAATTATTCCTGCCTCCTCAATGTGAACATCACTGTCAGAAATAAAAAAAGCATATTTTTAACAAAAAGCTAAAACAAGTCAAATATTGGTGTAAAAGGATGAGCTATTTAAGCATTATTGAAACAGGTATTAGATTATACAGGTCATTTTTTTAGATGACGTCATTTTGTAAAATATTTTTGCACAAACATGAGAGAGTTGAAAATTTAGTTGCAACTGCATTTTTAGACCATGATTTTAAATAAATATATTAATAAATAAAATTCATTTTTGACAACATTTATAAAAAAAACAATCTTTAGAGAAAACCCAGTGAAAATCTGCAAAGTGTAAAACCTCGAGAGACTATATTTCTACAGGTCACCGCACAGGCACCACTGGCACCTTCATCCCCCAAGCTTTCTCCAGTTCTTCTCTGAGTTCCTGGTATTTCTCCAGTTTCTCACGTTCTTTCTACCTGGAGTTTGCATTCACTTGGTACTGCCACATCCACAACAACTTTTTCTCTGTTCGTTATGCACCACTACAATGTCTGGTTGGTTCATCATTACCATTCTGTCCATTTGCATCTGGAAGTCCTACAGGATCTTTGTTCTCTCATTCTCCACCTCTTTTTGCGGAGTTTCCCATTTTGACCATGGGGTTTCCAATCCATATTCTGCACACATGTTCCTGTATACTATTTAAGACACTTGATTGTGGCACTCCATGTATGCTTTCCCTGCCAGCATCTTACACCCTGCAGTTATGTGCTGGATTGTTTCAGGCAACTCTTTGCACAGCCTACTGGTGTGGTAGATCTGAGCCTTTATCGCTCTGGTGCTAAGGGCTTGTTCTTGTGCTGCCAGGATGAGTGCTTCAGTGCTGTCCTGTAGTCCAGCCCTTTTTAGCCTTTGGTAGGACTTCATGATATCCGCCACTTCAGTTGCAGTCCATTGATTCATCCCATGCAGGAATACAAACCATCAAAACTTCCTTATAAATGTGGAGACTTTTCAAATTGTAAAACAACCATTCAACCATCTTTTGTTTCTGCTTCCTCCTGTGCAGGCTCACAGGGGTTGCTAGAGCGGATCTCAACTCCTTCAGCATAAAGGCAGGATACAGTCTAGACAGTTTGCCAGTCCATCACAGGACCACATGCTTACCTAAGAGATAATTTAGAGTATTAGTGTAGAGTACTAATGTTCATTTGTTGAGTCAAAACATATAAAGTGGATTTAAATAATGTTTTTTCAGAAATTCAGAAAGAAATGCTAAAAATAAGTTCAAAATATCAAAATCCTTCATAAATAAAACATTGCATTCTGACTTATTTTTTCTTTCTGATGCACAACTAATTTTGCAAAATCGGCTTCTGCTTCTGCATGATTAATATTTTAGTTTTTATTCCTAAAGTTAGCCTTAAGAACTATTTTAACTAAAAGATAATTTTAAAATATCCCCAGCAAGAAAAAGTGGAGGAGTCAAATGTGGAAGACCAAGAACTGTGGATGGAAACTCAATTTAATCATAAAAGATAAACTTAAACATGACAAAAACAACATATTAGGATGAAACAAAAACTGGTATTTACCTATAAAAAGAGATACTGATGGAGTGGCAAAACTGCTGACCTGGCAAAGACAGACTGGAAAACTAGACTCTTAAATATAGTGTGGGTTAATTGGCTAAAACACAACCATCTGTGGATGATTAACAAGTGAAACCCTGTGGGACTGTGATTGTGAGGGCAACACAAAACCTCATTTGAACACAAAGCACACCAAAAAAGGGATATGTGTTAAGCATGGAGGTGGACTGATCATGGGAAAAATTGTAGCTACAATGTATGTTGTGGTGTGCATACAGTTATAGGTAAACAGGCTAATAAAAAGAAGCTTTGCAAAATGTTAAACCATTATGGAAGAGATTTTTCCCCCAGTGTTTTCTAAACACTAGTTGACCGAACACTTTCTCAACTCTATACTCTTTTTTTGTTTCTTTTTTGGACAGGCCTATAATTTTGTTAACAAAAAAGACAAATTTTCATTATTTTTCACACAAACAGATGTTTTAATCATACTATTGCATTCCACTGTAATTTTGTTGAGTTTGAGCCAAGGTCTCAGCCTCACCATATGTCAAAAGCTCAGATGTTTGTAATAATTTGTCAATCAGACATTTACACACAACAGGAAATATAATTTAAATGGAATATGGGCCTTGGCTAAAAATTAGTGTTATTATTTAATAGCGTGTATTAATTCCAAATGACTTGGAAATTCTGGGACCCATTTGAAAAGCTTGGCTTTGCATCAGTAAAATGCAGGTAAAGTACATTGCTCAAGGGTACAACTGTTCCACATAATGCGTGTTGTATTAAAACAGGTCGTGATCAAATTAACTGGATCCGTGAATTGAAATGAAAAGGGGCCCTTTTCAGAAGAAAATAGATTAGTTTTGCTGATGGATGATAACTTGAAAGGCCTGTGCTGTGAATAAGGAATTTTGACCAGTTGCTGTAAAGCTGATTTATATCATTTAAGATGTTGTCCTGAGGGCCTCTGCAGGGGGGCGGGGAGATACGGCAATTTATCTATGAATACATCAAAGCCGTCTAAAGAAGCTTATTACCACAGATATGCTTCTTCGTTGTTTACATTGGCTAACCTTATTTACTTTAAGACAAGTTCACTAAACATGTTTTTAACTTCATGTCTCGTGGACTGTTTGCTGTGAGTTGAAAAACATCACAGTTGCTTGGGTCTGTCAAAGATTTCTTGTGACATCATGCAAGTCTGGTGCAGCGCTGACCTTTTAATAAGAATATATTAAACTGAGATCCCTCTGGCACTATTCATTATTGTTTTAACACCAGCTCAAGTGCTTTAGTGGAAAGTAGAAATTGTGGTTCCCCTCAACGTAGACCTGCTCATTATTGTCCATGTGAACAGCTTGTCTGATTCATTAAGCATTGCCCGCATTGTGGGCTCGAGAGACCCAAGAAAAGCAAAGAACAAGGAGCTGTAGGAGGGAGGGAGCATGATGGTAGGTTGTGGTTTAGCCCGGGTGTGCCTGAAGTGAAATATGATTGATTAGTGCGTTCTTGGGTTGACATGCCCTCGCTGCAGCTGAAACCTGTTAACTCAATGTGCAAGGACTGGGCTGAGGGAAGAATCAAACCTGTTGTGACTGCTACATGGCAAATATTATGGTTGGCTGGTCAGGCCACAGTTCAAGAACGGTAGAAGGAATGTAAGCAAACAGTCTACAATGGGAATTGGGGTGTCTGTAGCACTGTGTCCACAACTGCTGAATGTAAAGTGTGATGGTTTATGGTTTCACAGATCTATGGGCAAATTACTTTCCTTTTTTAAAATCGTCTAATAAAATCAGTGCTCTTCAAAGCTGACCAGAGAGAGTCAAAGTTACATTCTGAAGATCATTGGAGAAAAACGCACCAACTAAGTGTAATGGAGGTGTGAGAAAATGCATTCAGAGATAATGTCGCCAGCCTGAGCCACATTTGTTGGATCACCATAACTTCTTTTTCCGCTCTATTCATTAATCCTAGACGGATTAATGTGGATTTAGCAGAAACTGTGCCAAAAGTCAGATTAAATCAATTCTTGGTAACGTCAGGGCTTGGTGATTGTGAGTCAGGAGAAATACTATAAGGAGCACCATGATGAGCAGGGATGTGAGGCTTTCTGTGAGCAGCCATTAACTGTTAAATCAAAGTCTCAATGAAATCACTGTCGCTTTCATTATTGCTGTGTGTGAAAGTCTGCAGGGCCAGGTTCCAGAACTCCTCTGACCCCACTGCTTTATTAGCAGAGCGGTGCCTCTGCGGCATCAAATACCCTCGCAGTTTATTCCACTGGGCCAACACCACCCCATTTCTACTGATAATTAGCGAACAGTAAGGCGTTGAGGGTAGGTGTTCTGAATCCACAGCGGTATCAAACAGAGCATTTAAATCACTGTTCTACAGGCGTCCTATCTTCACAACGGAAATGCCATTAGCACTTTTATTTCCACTCCTGTTCTTGATGATGAGTTATCACAAAAGAGAAGGAGAAGAAGAGAAGTGGAAATTTGCCTTTCCAGCAAAGGCGTCAGCCACTCTTTTAACAACCTAGTGAAAGTTTCTGAAGGAGCCATCATGTTTTTTCGCCTCAAGAACCTTCAGCCGGGATAAAGAGGTGCTTGGATAATTCCCCTGCAGGAGAGTCAGTTGTCACACAAGTCTGCATACTGATTTGACTCAGTTCCTGTCGATGCTATGGCACCACAGAAAAAGAAATCTCCGCCGTTCCTGGACATTTTGGCCAAACTTGTAAGTCTGTGGCTGTAGAGGGGGCATTTGCGATGGGGACAATCATTGTAATCCTGAGTGCAGTGGGAGAATTAGTTGCTTACTGGGAGTGCACTGTGGCTGACACAGAAGTCCATACTTGACAGGCCTGCAATTGAAAACTTGCTATACTGTGAGTGACTGTCCTCTTCCTCCCATCTTCCACTTATCTAGTTTGCTCAGCCACTGGCACACACTCACATGCGCACGTACTGACTCGCACACACACGCACACAGACTGCTTTTATTCCCCCATCACACGATTACTGGCTGCAACAACTGTCATCTGTGTTCTCTGCCCACTCTGGGAAGATGACTTGTGCTTGATGGTCAAAATCACTGGATTGTCTACCTTTCTCCACAGCAACCACTGCCTAAGGGTGGAGAGTAGGGAGGCCTGTACTAGTGCCAGGTTTGAACCTTTCAAAGCCTTCAGAGGTGATTTGGTGCCCCTGATATGTTGTTTTGTTTTGTTGTTTTGTGTGCCTCTCCTAATTAGCTCCACGAACAAACAGTTGGGATGTCCCCCTCAAAGCTGCCGCAGTTAGTCAGGATTGCTGAAGAGCCAAAGATGAAGAGCCGACCTCAAAGTGTCAACTGGTGTTGCATTTCTTATCGTTTGCTCTCACAGTTCTGCAGAGCAGTGTTCACGATCAAGCTTTAGGCTGTTATTTGAAATATGCTTTTTGTCCATAGTTGTTACATATATGAGAAAATTCAAAAAAAAAAATACTCGAAAAGCTTCAAAGCCAATTTTTTATTTAAAGACAACAAAATAACTTTGAGGCTCATTATCAAGAAACGGGCTGAACCTTGACCACCCACGCCATTCATTTGGGCAGCAAGAGGCTCATTATCCTTTTGGAAAGACTTTAGGTCAGATCACCACAACCTGGTCTCTACAAAGAAACAAGTCCAGCAGAACTCAAAGGTTAGCTGACACATTAAAGCTGTTTTTCATTGTTGTTTACTCTTGTTTGTCAATCAGAAAAGCGGAGAAGATGAAGAGAATGAGATAAAATAAGAGGTGATTCCAAACATTCTCTGTGTTTAGCTGTGATATAATGTATCCCTATTCCTAATGTTGCTTTTATTTGTTTCCTATCTGTTGACTCCTCACTCAGAGATGCCCTGCAGTTACAAAGACATGAAGAAGAAAAGTTTCTGACAAATCTATGAGGTAAGGAATCTATAAGGAATCTATCAATAAGAAATGTATTCATAAAAACAAAGCTGTGAACAAATTGATAATCTGTCAATAAGAAAAATTATCATAAAGATAATGTTTGGACAAATTTATCATTTGTGCACAACTTTGCAAAAATACGAATACAACATTAAGTTTTACGTTTGACATGTCTGGTTTGAGTATGATTTTTCTTTGTTCTGAACACGACTCTTGGAAGCCTTGAATACGAATTTCCCCCCGTTAAACTACCAAAAATACGTCGCAGGGTCACAGGCGTATACATCAAGTCCCGAAACATAGATTCAACTGAATAAGCATGCGTTTTGAGCCTCATTTATTAGGCTACGATAGAATTAAACTTTTTAGATTGTTATTGATCCACTGACAGGTAAATGTGGGCAGAAATGTCTTCTTGATGCCAGAGGTCAGAGGAGAAAGGCCAGACTGGTTCCAACAAATATGGTAACTCAAAGAACCAAAGAACAGGAAACTGAGACTACAATTTGCACAGTCTCACCAAATTTGAAGTATTAAGTATTAATTTCTGCTGCGACATTCGTGTGCTAGGCTCAACAACGTGAAAACATGGATCCCTCCTGGCATGTCAACGGCTCAGGCTGCTGGTGGTGGTGTAATGGTGTGGGGGGGGGTATATTTCTCTGCACACTTTGAGCCCCTTAGTACCAATTGAGCATGGTTACAATGGCACAGCCTACCTGGGTATTGTTGCTGACCATGTCCATCCCTTTATGACCACAGTGTACTCACTTTTTGATGGTTACTTGCAGCAGGATAACGCCCCCTGACATAAAGCTGGAATCATCCACAGTCACCAGATCTTAACCCAATTGATCACCTTTAGGATGTGATGGAACGGAAAATTGTCATCATGGATGTGCAGCCGACAAATCTGCAGCAACTGCGTCATGATATCATGTCAATATGAACCGAATTCTCTGAGGACTGTTTCCAGTACCTTGTTGAATCTATGCCATGAAGGATTAAGACAGTTATGGAAGCAAAAAAGTGGGTCCAACTAATACTAGCAAGGTGTATCTAATAAAGTGGCTGGCGATTGTGGAGTAAAATCTGTGTTGACTTCAATGTCTTTTGTCCCTGCAACTAATTCTGCAGTGGTTGAAATGTGGTTATCAACTCCAGCTAAAGAACATGTTGTAATCTGGTGTCAAACTATCGTTTTTACCGAGTTGGTGAGTAAGTGTTGACATAGCTACTTTTCTTTTCTTTTGTAGAAACACAGGTTTGCTGACTGAAAGGTTTTATATGGAGGCTCTGAAAACGACAGCAAGAACTGATCAGTTTTACTTGTCTGCAAGACTGCTGGCAGTTGGCTCTCTGTCTCGTCTAAAATGCACTTCTGCAATCCCTTTTTAAAAATAAACAGGTCTGATTATCTCGGAAAATCAAGCTCAGCAGAAACTGGTCCACCGCTGCCATCTTTTCATGATGTATTCACCTGAAGGGATGTACCCTGGGAGGGAGCAGTAATTACAGGACATAACGGCGATTCAGGGGTGGATACTGGTAAGCACTGTCACCTCACTGAACAAAAACCACCACCTTACAGTCCCGTTTGTATAATAATATTGCGTATGGATTTGCTCAAGGTATACTTTGGCTCCCTCCCACACTTCAAAAACACTAAATCTGATTGTTGATTCTGTCGCTGCAACCCCAAACCGAATGAAGCAGATGTAGAGAATAAATAAATGAAGGAACTTTAGTGCTTGTTTAATGTTGCCCTCGGCACTGTAAGAGTACACATCCAACTAATAGCAAATTTAAGAAATTTAATCAATCTTTTTTTCTAAAGGTTTTGTGAGGTATTTCAAGGTATTTCTGAAGCAAAAATTGTTTTCAGAAGTGGGACACATAATTATCTCAAAATAACCTCCAGCATATTCCATTGATTCTAGGAAACGTGGAGTAGCCTGGATGTTTTGTGAACCGTGTCATTGTAAGGGAATTAGCCCTACATGTCTAAAGCAAAAACATGTTCACACTTTCCCTTATTGTTGTATATTTTTACATAAAAAGATTTTCAATAGAAAACAGCTTAAGAGCCATCAATTTTTGTGCAGTGTTGCTCTAGCTTTTCACGTCTGTTGTTCTTTCTATAATCTGCAATTGAACATTTCTGGTATTTCCCCTATTTTTTGTCCTGGGGTCAAACAAAACAGCAGTGGAGCTCCTCCTCAAGCAACAGCTGTTTAGCGTTTTTTTTTTAATCTGCTTGTTGCTATTGGAAAAAAAGGCACTCAACACCTAGGGCCCTTTCTTAGTCTCGATAGAGCTATAGCTATCTATTCCAAACCTCTTGGCTTTTTCTGTACCTCTCCTGACTTGATGGCCACAATCTATCAGCATGGCCACTATCACCACCATGGCCTCATCTTTAGTCTGGCTGGAGGGAAAAACAGGGAGGGGAATGGTGGTTTGGGTAAAGTCTGAATGCTACGGCTGACTGATAATGCAACAAAGCTGCTGTCCACTCGTCTATGTGTGTCAAATACGCTGCTGGAATAATCTGCAGCAGAGGAACTGGAGCACACAGTTACTTTGGCCGTTGGCTTTGCTAGCCGACACTGAATCCAAATCTTACCCAGGCAGAGCAAAGAGAAGGCAGGCAGGACTTTGCTGAGACCCTGCTTCCCTTCCGGCTGTGACTCACTGAGTTCAAGCCTGCATATATGTCCTGTCTGAAGAGGCTTACTCTTAATTGAGTTGCTCACACAGCCACTGGCCCTGAGGGACACCTCTGTGTCACTTCGCATGATTAACCTAAATTTCAGTCATCATCCAGGACTGCTGCCACATCTGGTAAGTGCACATAGTATGTGTGGAGACATCAACAATGAGGGAGAGCAGACAGGAAACCCAATTGGGTGAAGAGGAAACAAGGCATTTGATGTTTAATGAGGGTGACATAATAAACTTAATAAATCTACCATTTAATATTCACATCCATATACTGAGATTAAAGTGGGAGTTGAGATCATTAGGATCCCTTTAAAAGCCCCAACTTCCCTGCCTCAGCAAAAGCTGTACTGCATTGATGTCAAACAGTGTGTATTGAGCTGGTCAAGTGGATTTAAAAATGTCCTCTTGTCAGACTGGATTCCATTAAACAGTGCTGGTGCGGACCAATTTGGGCCTTTTACCTGTGGCACAGCTCCAGGGAATACATCTGTAATGTATGAGGCTCTCAGTAACATTGTCTCAGGGCTAAGATGCTCTTTCCCCTGCTATATGGAAGGAAAGCCAAGGCAGTGAGTAAAGAGGAATTCTCTCAATTTCTGCATTGAGCCAATCGGACCTTTCACTTATTGGCACTCTCAGATGCAGTATAAATCACGTCAAACAACATTGACCACAGCCTTAGTCATGAACAGTAGCTCACAACAACACATAGATTTGCTGTTGTCTTTGATCAATGTGAAGTTATTTAGCTGCTAAGACAGGCAAGGAACCAGTGAGTACCAATGTTTTCCTTTTTAGCGTTCACAGCTTTTACTTGTGTTCATTTTCACTTGCTTCCTTTTTCATGCTTATTTTATTTTCCAAACACTTGTGTGCATGGCAGCTCTCGCACTGCCAAGCCACTCATGGAGAAGAGATGGGTATGGGGAGTCCGTGGGCCAGCAACCATGAAATAAATATGGATGGTCATGAGTGAGATGAGTGAGGATCATCTGTTTTGCCATCTGCTTGTATGCGAGTGTTGATGTAATGACTGTAGTCCTGCCTTGCCCACTGAGCCCTCTGATGCCAGGAAGACTCTTGACAGAAATGCACTCTTATAGGACCTGCAAAGTCACACACACACACATACAACATTGCGTGTACTGTACACAGTCATTCGTGTGTGCACACAGAACTACACACAAAACATCACCGGTTCAGTACATAGTCAATTCTTCCCTCTATAGGGTATAGTACACACTATTGTCTGTATAGACACTACAGTGGTTTCTCCTTCAGGCTCAGGTAGTCTGGGCTGCGGCATGTGTTCCACTGTCTTGCCTTTTCTGTGAGCATCTGGCCCACTGTGGCTATTAGAAATGACAGGTTGACAATTGGCAGGCAGGATTGGTGTTGGTGATTGTTCAGTTGGCAGTGTCCTGCCATGTGACAGTCTGTTAGTGTCCCTGCATAAAGAACAACATTGGACTTGCATTGGGAGCACTCTGGGCACTGAAGAGAAAAAAAAATCAGCACAAACCCACTAGCAACTCCTTCACCCCCCCCCCCCCCCCCCCCCACCACCACCACACACACACCTCCCCTTTTCTCTGTTCCCCAAGCAGACAATCCTCTTTTTTCCTTGGATGGCTTCGTCGCTGAGGGCTGGTAACAGTATGAGTGTATGTTTGTGAACAAAAGAGAGGAGAAAAAAAAAACAGGCTGTTGAATTATACATATTCCTTATGGAGGGTGACACAGTAGGAGCTCTCAGAATCAATCTTGACGCTTGGATGGAATCATAGAGCGCAAAGAAAATGGCAAACATTGCTGTGGCTCAATGGCCTGATGCTCTCATAAATATGTTTTTATGGCCCTGAATGAGTGGGGCCAAAGAGATGTTTGGTGCTCATAAAGGTGGGTGTATGTGAGACTGTTACAGTAAAATGCCCCACACTAGGGGGTTATGAAACATTCCTAATTTAATTAGCTTATACAATATAAAAATCAATTGCATGTCGATCATAGTTCAGTGTTTTTTATGCACCGTAAACAAAATCAGTGCGAGAAAAACATCTGATTGTTGATGCTATCTTGTTTCTGATTGTCAAGATGAAGATGCTTCAACTTTCACTCAACTGACCACTTGCAAAACAAAGTTGCAAATGGAGGTAATGGGCCAGAACAATTTCCAATTCAGGCGCATCTCTTTTACCGGGTTCTCCAAAGACTAATCGAAAATTTTGCTGCCTATGAATTTTTTTCCATCCTTTGGGTTAAGTGTTGTCTTGGGAACTTGGAGAAAGCCAGGCAGGCAGCTGTGGGCAGAGTGGGGTGAGGGAGACTGCTAAGAGGCTCTTGAACTACAGTTTACTGTAAGTGGAGAGTGTTGAGAAAACTATCCAAGAGGAGAAAAAGACGGCAAGAAGAAGCACCATATTTGTGGCTTGGATGATTTGTTTTGCTTGTCTACACCCTCTGAAAGCTGACAGCCCCCACTATCCGTGAAGAACACAAGAAATTGGAAAAAGGCAACTTGCCATGTACAAAGTCATGAGATTTAAGCGTCAAAGCTACTTTATTTCTTGCCATTATGTAGCTTTTTTTGCTTTCCATTCGACTCCTTTGCTGTTGTTCCTTGTTTCTTTTTGTCTGATTAGAAAACTCACAATGTTCTCTTTGGTAAAAAGAAAAAAAGAAGCAGCATGCTGCAAAACAACAGAACAGGCATTGAGCTGTGATGTTTTTCTCTTTTATTCAGTTTGAAGCTTCACCAACTGGCACACTGTACTGCAATGTTTTTCATGTTGCCCTGGCACTTAAGCTACAGTGGAAGCACCCTGTGATATATATGGCCTACAAAAAAGAAAAGAAAAAACATCATAGTTACTGATGTGAAGTTGTCATGGGACGCTACCTTATGCTTTGAGAATGAAGCAATTAAAGGAGACCCTGCATGCCCTTTTACTTATTTATCTCTTGTGTTATTGAGCCACAGGGAATTACAAAGAATTAGTGTTGCAAAGTTTAACTTTAAAATACAGTTGTGTGTGAAGAAGATGCTAAGGGAATTCCATAGGCAGATGATCAATGCCTTTCAGCTTTGATTCATCTACCAATAATCAAATAATGGTTTGAAATAAACCGTTTCAAATCAAAAATATCTCACTTTTATGAGCTACAATCCTAACAAAGCCTGGTAAAAGCTGTTGGATTTAAATAGCACAGGCCAAACCTTGGCACTTGCTCTATTCCTCGCCCCTCACAGGGCTAGAAATAGCTAAGATCTGCCCCAGAATGTCACAGGGAAACTGGGATTAAGTTCAGCTTGATGCTGCCTGTCTCTCCACTGCCCAGCTTTCCACCAGTGCTTTCCCAGCAGCACTCTCACATCTTTGTGGGTCACATCTCTGAATCCCTGTCATCAAGGGTGGCGGGTGTTAACGTCAGACCGGGATATCTCCTCCCAAAACCCTTCCCTCTGCCTCTTTCCTTTCTCCGATAACAGCTAATCCTTGCCCCACATTAGACTGTGACCAAGATCAATTAAAACCCTGCCTCATCGATAGCAATCTTCCTCTCCAGCCAGTGGTGAGAGAAGTCCATGTGTGTGTGTGCACCACATAGATACACATGTCTGACTCTGGGTGTGATGAAGGAAAAAGCCATGCCATCTCCATCCTCTTCAGTGGGCTGCAGATGGTTGCCAAGCCACAGGAGGAGCCCGCCATTGATTTTCATCGCCTCTTAACCGAGATGAAAGACAATAAAAACAATAGCTGTGATGATCACAGCACTTCTGGCCATCTATGCATATAATGATTACCCATATCTTAATTAGTATTTCTTCTGTTGCTTTAATTATATTATTTGGCACCAGCCTTTTCATTGCTGTGAATTCTGCAAAGAAAAGGAATAAAGTTGAGTTTCTATTCTGTAGTTTTGCATGCAGCTGTTTGTGGTAAGTAGGTCTACATTCTGCATTTTCCTTTCCTTTTCTAATTTCTCCTTCTGGAAAGAGTCCACTAGAGAACTCTTGCACCAACAGACTTTCTCCCTGCCTATCAGTTTTATTTATAAAAAAGTTTAGTGTAAGTGGGCACCATTTTCTGTTGCATATGGCGTGCCAGTTTTACACTGCATGGTTGCTTCCAAAACCATTGGCAAAACAGTGAGACTGTTTGGCAGAAAGGAGAGCTTGATTTTGGGTTGCCAAACAAGCACTGGCAGATGAAAAGGAGGGATGGGTGGTGGGAGGAGTAGGATGCTATGAAGGTAGCGGATATAGAGGGGACGGCAGTGAACACGGCAGGACAGGGCGGGAACAGACACGGAGTAAAGTCTCCTGCGTGCAAGTTGACTGCCAAGCCGACTGTCATGTCAGCCACAGGGATTGGCTGCTGTGGGCGTCAGGTTGTTTTGGTGTGTACATCAAAAGGACAGACTGTGAACTTAAAACATAAGTCACACTCCCACTATTTATCAGATCTTTCACATCTTCTTCATCGCTTTTTTCCACCTGCTGTCTTTTACTCTTATTTCCCAAGGGAGGGATATGTGAGGTTTTGCAGAATCTTTTGGATCAGAAGGGCAGACTGCATGCCCGCAGGGCAGCCATGATGGAGCAGGAAAAAAACACCCATGTATAGAAGACAAAACTGTGGAAATGCAAAGGAGTGGTGGTCAATAGTTAGCTCTGGATACTGTGCTATCAATGAGGGTGTGAGAAGTCTTCCAGTAGGAAAAGAAATTTCCACCGCCAAAAGAAAATTGCCATCTGCTGCCACTTTACCCCCCTTCCAATGTGCTTCAGTTTCATTTTAGCACCACTGTCAGCACTGTTTCAATTACATTCCACAGCTTATGTCTATACTGGATTACAACAGCTTGGTGTTCATGTGTAGGGCTGTGAGCTGACTTGTGCTTCCAGGCTATATAGAGCTTTGTTCCTTTATCATCTAACCAAAGACAATAGTGTGCTTAGCCTGCAAGCAGTTCCCACCCCATCACAGTGCAGTAGAGGAATTAAGATCTGAATGATCCAAATTCAAAACAAAAAGATCCATTTTTGATTGGGTGCTTCCCTCCTTCTATAGAGCTTTTTTTAATTTTTATTTTCAGTCTAAATTGGCTGTGCTTAGTTGTGACCTAGTTTGTTGAGGGGGTGGGGGTATTTGGCCAAGCCTTGGGAATCAGAGGCAGATTACTTTCTGTTACTTTTCCCCAGCAGAGCTCCATATGTCAGAGCTGTTGCTATAAAAAATGGGAGTCACTGAGAGTCAAGCAACTTGTATGAATGAAGTGCTCAGATTTGCTAAGCAGCAGCATGCCCAATATGTGCAAAGAAAATGTTATTTATGTTGGTACATAAGGATTGCAGTTGCCACAGGAAACCATAGATACACAAGCTGTTTGTCAAAGCTTTCATTTCATTTCAATTTAATTAGTTTCAGCTGAGTTTGTTTAGAAAATGATTTTAAAAAGCTCCTTATGGAGACATGAAACGGGTCAAATCCAAATATAGTCAGAGTTGGGCACAATTCCATTCAATTTTCTTTAAATATATATTTTTATTAAAAAATTACCCATGCACAAGCAAGGTAAATAAAAGCATCCTGATCATGCTCAGCTGGTAGGTGACACTTGAAATGATTAGTTATTTGTTAACACAAAAATAAACTTATTGTTATACAGTAGATAACTTTTCACTAAGCTAAATAAAAGGAGTACAAACCATAGGGAACGACTGCACACAGAGATGGAGTTTCTCCTTCTGCAAAAGAAAGAAAATGGATGGAAAAAATAGACACTGGGGGGAATTATTCGGAGCTTCTGCTTTTCCTTTTACCCTTAAGGTGCAGAGGAGGAAGTTTAAACGCTAACTCCATACCAGTACTCTGTGTATTAAATAAATGCTATTGAATGGACCAAGCTGATTCCTCATCCCTTTTATCTTGAAGAATTCTTCAAAAATATGAATAAAGAATCTGGTTGAATACAGACTCATATAGAAGTTAACTGCTTTGGTGCTATTAAGCATGCAAACTTGACAGTTTCCCTCTGTTCTGTGCTTGACCATTTTTTTATTTTTATTTTTTTATAAATGCGGCCATCTTGTTTTCTGAATTTGTTTATTTTTTATCTGATTTAACTCCTTCATGCCTAAATTTATTTCTGTGAAGGAAATGGTTTTATTTTCCAGCGATGAAAATCAATGTCATGTTTTTGCTTTCATATAGATGTTAAATTTAGCTGATTTTGGACCTGAAGGTTTGATGCATGTTTGCATCAATAGTACAACTAACCTTCTGTTGTTGAAACAAAATTAACATATCGAGTTTTTCCTCTCTTGTCATCCATCTGCCTAAAAGTTGAGACTTCATAAGGCTTTTGACATTAAGTACAATTAAATAAACTGCATTATCAAGATGTTTTGATGTATGACCATTCAGGATGCTTCACCAGTATTTATAGAAAAATATTAGTTGATTGTAGCCCCCTGGACAGTCAGAGGGATTGGAACTGTGGACACACAGCCTAAGTGAAGACATCTATCAGCTAAGAAATCTGACCATTTATGTTGCTACGAGAACAGCAGTTGAGTGTGTTGTGCATTATCTTGTAATCTGATTTAATAATGTTTACTATTTTCAACTCAATGCCAGAGAAGAGCAAGTACAGGAAGGAGAAGGTGCCAATAGATTTGCTTGATAAGAAAATAAAAATAAATCTGAAAATACTGCAATGAAGGAAAAATTGTTCCTCTTTAACCTGCTGAAAGTTTTCCAGATTTTCTGCAAAATGCTGCTCAAGAAGGTCAGTCACAGTTCTGCTGCCCCCCACATGCTCCTGAGGCCCTGATGTGTACTGTAATTACATTTCTGTGGAGGTGCACACCACAGGATGTAGGTAGCTGAACACCTCAATACGGAGGCATCACTCAGCCTTAAGAGCATGTGTTTGCAGCTTAATTTAGAAGTGAGCAGAAGCAGAAGGAAATGGATTGTGTGGCTTGTCCAACAGGCATCTCCAGTTTTCTAATCCCGATACTTATCAAACACCCGAACATGCTACCTGGAATTTTCAGCAGGTAGTTCTTTATTCAATCAAATAATGTGAACATTTAATTAAAATTAGCTTATGAAATTAGCCTATATTAGCTTTATGAAGAAAAAAAAAACCTTGATTTTGGTGAAAGTTGTAAAAAAACACATGACGACTATCTGCATGGTGCATTGCAAGCTAAAAGTCAAACTGAGAAAATATCTATCATCTGTCCCACATATTTTTTGTTTACTTACCCTTATCTACCCTTACTTACCCTTGCCCAGTGGCGTGGTAAACACTCTTGTGTTATCCACAACCCTGTCTGTAATTAAGCATGTTCAGGGGTGAAAACCTCATTGGATTGCAAAGCATTTGGAGTCTTATCCAGCTGAAGTCAGCTTACAAAGGAAATTAGGGATCAAGAGTAAATGACAAGAGGATAAAGAGAAAAGAAAAGACTGGTGTGTTTGTGTGTGTGTGTGTGGAGGGGGAGTTGTCTGACAATATTACATTTGGGGCTTGTTTGTTATGATAGTTTGCCAATAGGACCATTATATATCACTATGCCTTTCTTTTTAGTGCATTCTGCTGAGATGATGGCCAATACACAGTTTAATTTTATATTATTAATCTAAGAATCTGTTGTTTTTGCACGTAATTTTGAATTTTCCTAATATTATGGGGTCCAATGTGATGTTAGAATCCTCAACAAGTTTGTTATTTCTGCAATAATCAGAAAAAAATCTGTGTATCATTTGACAATTGATAAAAGAAAAAAAGTGGATCCAACAACTTAAAGAAAAGCATCCAGTGCAAATGGAATAAATCTAGTCACAGAATCAATGGAAAACAGAAGACCAAGGGCAGATCCGGAAAAAAGTGAAGCTAAAAATAAGAAACCTGGACCTCAATCTTTCTTACATCTACTACTTTACAATTAACAGTTCTCTTTAGCTAATGGCTTCACATCTTTTGGAGCCTCTCTCCCTTGACACCACAGGCACATCTGGAAAACCACTAAAGCAATACTCTTGAGCACTGCTAATCACAGTGAGCAGATTGCTAAGGGCCATCATACTCTCACCCTGCTGTGAGCTTTAAATGTATTCCTTGAACCTTCAACTTCTCTCCATGTCTGTTCAATTTTCATGTTTTCTGGCCTAAACCAGTGCCATAAAGCTCAATACCCAGACTGGCCCCTGTGGACTATTAATCTGTGTTTACAGTCCAGCATCTTCTGAATGTGTGGTAGTGGTGGAAAACTTGAAGCCTACTGAGATCACACAATTTTGTTATGTTCCAGAGTACATTTGACTTCAAGGCATTGAACACTAGATCTGCTCACGAAAGTCTGCAACAGCCTTGTTTGCTGGTCTCCAAAACAGTATAGTTGAACGCTGAGAGGAAAACATGGACATGTGTTATGAGATTAACTGCAACAAATTAATACAACCTGTATTATATAGAGGATCTGGATTGCATTAAAAACACTTGAAGACATGATAAGTGGTCTATCTGGTCTGGTAGTGAAGCTAACTATCTGCTGGGCTCAAAGAAAACAGACCACAAACATTAATAGTTGCAAGTTGTAGAAGTAGGCAAGCTGGGACAAGTCTTGCTTGGGCAGAGTGTAATCTGGCATAAGTGTTACCTGTACTGGAACACAAATGGTAAAAGAGTACTTTCAGTGCAGCCTGGAAAGATGAACAATATGTCATGCATTTGTCTTGGTTTGATGTAAATGGCATGATGTGAATAAGTCCTTGTGGTATATTTTGGACTAGGTGAGATTTGGCCCAAGAGACTGCACACAAGTCCTGTGCAGTCATCACAATGCCACACAGTTTAGTCAAGATCATAAAGTTTAAATCAGTTTAAATCAATCAAGAAGGTCCCCCCTGCAGTGACGGGGTTCAGTACAATGCTCCACCACAAGCCTTAGATGAGGTGCCCCTAACCACCGGGCAGTCATGAGCATCCCTCAGCTGTGGCCCAGATACAATTCAGAGCCACTAAAAAAAACACCTAAAAGCACTCCAGTAAGACAATTAGCCCACAACAGAATGTCCAATAGAAATCAAACATAGTCAACCCGGAGGAGGAGTTTATATAATTCATGGCTTATGACATACCCAGAGATCTCAGATATCTCTTTCCCAGTGTGAAGAAGGGACTGCTAGGCTAAGGGCCAAGGGAAACAGTCACCACTGGTGGACTGCTGGCTCCTCCCACAAAGGATAGAGTTGGGGTCAGAGAATCAGTGGTGGCTACATTCCTCCATTCAATTTATTTCAATTACATTTAGTTCAATTCCATTTGAGTTCATATCTTGTTATCACTAAAAGATGAGAATAGCATGGAATCTAACATTTTTTAAATTATGTTAACTAAAACAGATCCTAATTTTCCCAACATATAAATGTTTAAAAGAAAGACACAAACACACTCTGTAATGCTAAGCTTGCAATGAAACAAAAGGCCAGACCTTGACCAAATTGGGGGGTATATCTTCTTTGAGCCTGTGGTAAACATACAGTGTGATCAAAGTTTGACCCTTGGGTCAATTCTGTCACACAGCTTACCATGGCATTCTCAAGTTCACTAGTCTGCTGTTGAAGTAGGTTTAGATGGCAGCAACAAGAGTCAGAATGAAATACCCACTGGGTGTTTCTGTGTGACACAATCCTGAATTCAAAGAAGATTCTAATTAGCTTCCTGGTTATGCAAACATTTACACATTTGCATGGTGATACACGACTCATAAGTGCTCACATCATGTGTTTACACTACTCAAGATGGACAAAATGTTCCCAACCAAATGGTCACAGTAAGAGAACATTTTGAGCAAATGCAATAAATGTTAGCGATTTAATGACTGCTGAGACAAATCACTCAACACACAGTCAGAGCAGACAGATGCGAAATGTACTAATCAACATGGGTGAGTACTGCAGGCGGATTACTCATCTGTGTCTCACCTGCCCTGTGCCACATGAGGACATTTGGATAAAGCTGGCCACTGGCTCTAAAGAGCATCCCAGTGTGAGCATCCTTGTGTGAGCTTGTGTCCGTGAGGATGTGTTGTGTGTACGGACTGCCCCTCAAAAAAAGTACCCATGGCTACTTTTAAACTTGTATCAGATGATTAGACTTGGGTTGCATCCCAGAACACCGCTCATCCCCAGCAGGGATTCAGCAGGGAGCATAACAGCCAATGCATAATCTCTCAAGATGGGGGGAACTCACACTGAGCCAGTGAGTCCCCATCCTGCAACATCAAATGTGTGAGAAGCTTACTGAAGAACTAACTAAGACAGTATTGAAAATCTGACAAAGGCAACTGTCTTTTATACTCCTTATGGTGTCAGGACAGTCATTTAGCCCCATAAAAAAAAGCTTTTAGGAACAACGGCAGCAGCAGCACAATGTTAGGAAGAGATAGAATTTTGGTCTTCTCTGTCTGCCAAATAGAAAGATTGCAACAGCTTCCATTCATTTCTAATCAACAATGTGGGAAATTAATGGTGTGGTTCTTTTGGCATGAAACCGTTTGCTTTAAATCAGAGTGGGACAGTGGACAGAACTGAATAGATTCTGCTGGAAAAACTCCAGTGAGCCAATTGTTTAAAAGCTTACAAACCTAATATATTTTATTAATTATGCTATACGAGTAAATATCAACAAAATAAAAAATGGTAATACTTACACATTCATAAATCTACATCTATATCTATCTATAATCATTATGCATGTCACAAAAATAAGAAATTGTTTACAGTTGGAAAAAATTCCCTTAATTTCAGGAGAAAAGGAAAATTGAAATTACAAATGGTATGAACCAACCATAGGGGACTAAGTGTGTCTGTGTGCTCAACAAAAATTTGGAATAGTCTGGGTCATGAACAAAAACAATGTAAAATATTCTGAAGTTTAAAACAGTTACAAGGACATGGTATAGGCACAATACAAGAAAATATGATAAACACTAAATATGATAAACACTAGTATGCATAAAGATTTGTAATAGTAAATGTAGGTAGTCAAATCTGTGTATATATATATATATATATAAAAACGCCCCTCTCACCCTTCCGCGGGTGGTTTCTCACCCAAGCTCGGGCCCAAGAGGCCTGGGAGCTTGAGGGTCCTGCGCAGTATCTTAGCTGTTCCTAGCACTGCGCTTTTCTGGACTGAGAGGTCTGAGGTCTCTCCAGGGATCTGCTGTAGACACTCCTCTTGCATGCTCTTTTTTTAAACATATTTTACGTTGTAATGTTTTAGTATTGTTATTATTATTTCACAGTGAGTTTGTATCATGTAGGTTGTATTCTAATTATTAACAAATTTTATTTAAAAGTAAAAAAACTAATACATCAAATTCGGCTGCATAAATAGCAAAAAACTGACTTTTACTTTTCATAGTGTTTCTTGACATGGTGGATAACTTGACTCCAGCAGGATTTATGGACGCAATACGTGTTTACGCTACTATAAAGGCTTCTCCCCTTCTTTTATGCTCATAAATCCAATTTCTAAGTCCAGAAACATGAAACAGAAATTAAAAAACAGACTTCCACAGTGACTGGATGTGAGCTAGCAGACTTTAAACCAATATTTGCCTTTTCCTTCATTTTTTTTTCACTATGCAGCAAGGAAGCATTTAAACCAAGGGTGTTTGCAGCGACCAGCCTGCCAAGGGTTTTAGGGAGAGCAATGGTGTTACCATGGCGTTTGCACCCCTCTCTGTGTTGTAAACAGGAGCCAGCGAATCCCTATTGGGAAGATTTTGCACGCAGGTTGGAGAACGAAAGCTGTTGGCCCCCCAAATGCATTCCATCACCATCACCCTAAGGGTCCACTGTTGGAGCCTTATTTCAACCCACAGAGGACGGACGGACTGAAAGATCTGAGGGGTGGGGATGTGAGAGGGGGGAGGTTTTCAGAGGATTGTGTTGAGATGAATGGGAAAGAATAAGTTATAAATATGGAGGGAATGATAGATGTAGTTTGGTGGGAAAAAACAGAGATTAAACACTAGAAAAGTAGAGTTGTAAATTTACATACCTCAAAATGTCACCTAGAATTGCTTTTTCATAGCCTGGAGGGGTGTGAGGCTTCAAAACAATTAACCCAGAGCAGCTGCAAGAACTTCTAGCTAACATCAGTTGGTGTCTGAGCTCTCTCGTTTGTGTTTGTGAGGCCGTGTACTCACCCAAGTGATAGGTGTCAGACTGATGAGCAGTCTTGGTGCAATGTGAGTCTGAAGCAAGCTGCTGTAGCAAAGAGGTTGGTGTCTTATCTCCGGTTTGATTTTTTTTTCATTTACCTTTTAGAGTCCAATCCTTTTCTTTATCTTTGATCTAACCTGCAATGACGAGATAAAGCTCTGCTGACTTTTCCATAAATGTACTTATCAGAGCTTCTAGTGCCAATGAGATAGGCAGGAGGCTCGCTTTTGCATTCAGTATGCAAGCCCTTACCTACGCTGCCCTGTGTTTCACACGCTCTTGCCCACAGATACACCACACATACACACACAAATCATACACCCACAGTGCACAGAAACTCACACGCACTTTTGTTGCCGGGTTTGCAGGCTGATCATGGTAATAGCTTGAGCTTTCCACTATATGCTTATTTATTTATTTAGTTATTTATTTGAGTTCTAATCATAATAATAGTGCTGGCAAATAAGAATATCAAACAGCAAACGAAATTCCTGAGAGTCTTCTGCACCAATACCAACTTGTAACATGAATTTTTCATCACTTGGTGTGGTAATATTGCCTCATTAGAGTACTCAGGCGGCCATTCAATAAGTGTGGTCATTCTCCTTGCCAAGACTGGATCAGCAGTTATATAAAAATGTCTCAATTCATTCACCCCTCCCTCGTACACATATATTTTACTGCCCACAGGCGAATATAAGTACTGTACACGCCTTGCACTGATATGCAGTGAGTGTCATGTGTGATAGAAATTATGCAGAAGACAGTTAGTGAGACTTCTCTGAGGTTATTATAGCCAAGAGGGGCTAGAATTTCAATTTTTTTGTTCTTTTCTAACTATTTTGGGATTAAATCTTTTCTATGATGGATCAAAAGGAACACACATTCTAAAGATAATGCATTTTATGCTGTATGCACTGATATTCCCAGCAAATCTGTGCAACAGTACTGTGGTCGGTTATTCATCCCTTTTTACCTTCTGCTCACTTGCAGCTGACAGCTGCTGGCGCTTTCGGTAGGTGGAGGTCTCCTGGTGTAGTCATAAGAAGGAACCATTTTCACCTGGCTGCTGTTTATTCTAGGGTTAAAAACATCTCAGGTTGGGACTTCGCAGATCTGCAGCAGGTGTTCGGCACACGTGTTAAAGATGTCCTAGCTGGTTATTTATTCATTTCCTTGGCAAGGAAAAACATTTGTTCTTGCTGAGAGAGTGAGTTGTTGATTTTGTCTCTTCAGCCACAGCGTAGGCCATGTTTTCGGATTACTTTCAGTCTTTTTAAAACAATAATCCATAAAAATGATGGAAGCTTTCTCTGATAAGACAGCTATAAGATCAGGGGTCTGAGAAATCATGCAAAAACAGAATGAACAAGTAGGCAAGCCAGTGAGAAAATGAATAAATGAGTGAATGAGAAGAGAATAAAAAACGGTTTGACAGTGAGACCCAGTTGGGAGTCAGCCGCATCTTTTTTTAGCGTTGAAGGGAATTTGATGGCAAGCTGGGAAAAAATGTCATTCTAATGGGCAGTGGGTGCCTCTGCGGCTCTGAGTGGGGATTAAGTGACACAGTAGATGCTTGTATGTGTTGTGCATCTGCAGATGACTATTTTTTGGACATATAAAGAATACAGTATTTTTATTTGAGAAAATGTATGAATACCAATATTTTTTCAGAGTAAAAATAAGCTGAACCAATGCCAATTTTTGCTAAAACTATGTCTGAACGGGCAACAGATGCATGTTTTCACTTGTGCAAAGCACATTAAATCCTGAATAATCCTTAAAAATTGTTGGCACAAACAAAACTGAACAAGTAATACAATAAAATGCAATTTTGTAGGACTTCTTTATTTATATATATAATTAAAAAATGTCCCTCTCACCCTTCCGTGGGTGGTTTCTCACCCAAGCTTGGGCCCAAGAGGCCTGGGAGCTTGAGGATCCTGCGCAGTATCTTAGCTGTTCCTAGCACTGCACTTTTCTGGACTGAGAGGTCTGAGGTCTTTCCAGGTATCTGTTGTAGCCACTCCTCCAGCTTGGGGGTTACTGCCCCGAGTGCTCCAATTACCACAGGCACCACTGTCACCTTCACTTTCCAGGCTTTCTCCAGTTCTTCTTTGAGTCCCTGGTATTTCTCCAGTTTCTCATGTTCCTTCTTCCTGATGTTCCCATCACTTGGCACTGCCACATCCACCACAACGGCTTTCCTCTGTTCTTTATCCACCACTACAATGTCTGGTTGGTTCGCCATTACCATTCTTTTAGTCTGGATCTGGAAGTCCCACAGGATCTTTGCCCTCTCATTCTCTACCACCTTCGGAGGTGTTTCCCATTTTGACCTTGGGGTTTCCAGTCCATATTCTGCACACGTGTTCCTGTATATTATTCCAGCCACTTGATTGTGGCGCTCCATGTATGCTTTTCCTGCCAGCATATTACACCCTGCAGTTATGTGCTGGATTGCTTCAGGCACCTCTTTGCACAGCCTACACCTTGGGTCTTTTCTGGTGTGGTAGATCTGAGCCTCTATTGCTCTGGTGCTCAGGGCTTGTTCCTGAGCTGCCAAGGATGAGTGCTTCAGTGCTGTCCTGTAGGCCAGCCCTTTCTAGCCAGTGGTAGGACTTCTTAATATCAACCACTTCAGTTATGGTCTGGTGGTACATCCCATGCAGGGGTTTGTCCTCCCATGAGGATCTGTCCTCCAGCACTGTATCCTCTGCTCTCCATTGCCTGAGACATTCACTGGGTACACTGTCAGTTGGGGCCTTGATGTATTCATGCATCTTGGATGTTTCATCCTGGATAGTGGCTTCTACGCTCACTAGTCCTTGCCTCCTTCCTTGCATACAGTCTCAGGGTGCTGGATTTGGGATGGAACCCTCCATGCATGGTGGAGCTTTCGTGTCTTAACATCCGTGGTCTGTACCTCTTCCTTTGGCCATCTTATTATTCCTGCAGGGTATCTGATAACTGGCAGTGCGTAGCTGTTTATTGCTCAGGTCTAGTTCTTGCCATTGAGCTGGCTTCTCAGGACTTGCCTTACCCGTTGAAGGTATTTAGCTGTTGCAGCTTTCCTTGTTGCCTGCTCCAGGTTACCATTTATACCATATATATGAATATATATATATATAAAACATATATATATGTGTGTGTGTGTGTGTGTGTCGCACATACAGAATCAAAAGCAAAAATATTTGACCTATTTATTCATCTAATATATATATATATATTAGAGGAAAGACATGGATGAAATGGGAATAAAAACAGAGACTTGCCGGTAAACACGCCGACGATTATTAACTTAAATCACGACAGCTGAGGCTCATTAACAACCTGAACCTGGAATGACTGTGACAGAGGAAACACTCAGAAACAGATTATAAAAAAAAACCAAGGAAACAGAATTGAAACCAAACAAAACAGCACAGTCTTAACAAATATTGCAACATTTCACTGCAGAAGATCATTGTGTTTAATTTATACAAGATTTTTACTGTCATTTACCATCATTACAGATTTTTAACATAGAAGAAGTACAGCTGTGATACGTTGTAAGATTGGGTTGCAAACTCAAAACTAAAATTATTTAACTAGAAATGTGTTTTATTTCCTTTTAATAATCTACTTGTAAAATAATGATATATTGCACATCTGCTAATAGATTTGTGACCTTTTTGCTGTTGATGAAGAGAAGGAAGCTGCCTTTTTTTTTTACCAGTGGCTTAATAATAAAGTGTTACTGATGTCCTGTTTAGTTTGAAATGAACAGGGATCTATCAAAGTCAGAACCTTAACAGAGCTGTTGAAAGAGTTGTTGACTCATCATGCTGGAAACATTTGGAAAAGCATTCATCTTCTGTGCTCCCTTCATCCTGCTCAGGGTCACTTGGAAGCTGGAGCTTATCCCAATATTCATAATAAAAAATGAAAGGCCCCCCATTGGCAGAATGATGATCTCTCAAGGAAAAGAGCGCATGCATTCTGACAACCAATAAACTTTTTTTCTTTTTTGTCTTGCCCACTAACAGAGTTGCCAGGTTGGGAACCTGGTCTCTTTATAAAACAACTGACTTTTCAAATAATTTAGCCTACTTCTATCATTTTAAATCTTGAATTTATAGCTTTGTGTGCTTATCACATATTGTATGTTTTAAGCTTGTGATAGTTTGACAGTTATTCAGTGGGGTTTTTCAAAAGATTTGGACAGATTTTTGGTTGACTTGGATGGAATTTATGCCATGTTTAGACGTTGCCATTCGGTTCTTGCAAGCCTCCTCAGAGAAAATAACCAGAAAATGCCCTATGAAGGCAAGTAGCAAAAAATAAATAAATACACAACAACTTTGAGATGAATGGGAAAGAATAAGAATAAAAACTTTTTTTTTTTTCCTTGAAAAGTTCTTAGATATCCCATAATCCGGTACATCATTTAGTTATAAAAATAACCCAAACACACAGTTTAAAAAAAGAAAATCACAACATTCATACTATGACTTTACTGCTTTTCCAAATAATACTCTTTTTTTCAGGGCAAATCACTAAGGATCTGGAAAAGAAATGCACCCCAATCCCATGATAAAACTACATATATATATGTTTCAACAGGTTTTAATCCACATTACTCGGATTTAACATGAGATACACGGGGATTTGAGAAGATCAGTGAGAAATGGGGGAAAAAAAATCTCTCTTTTTTATGTTTTTGTCATCCCAACATCAAGTGAGTTTCTGTGAGTCTAAGTGTGGGGGGTTGCAGATGTTTACTTCGCCTAATCTTTTATTGCATGCTCGCATCAAGTATATTGCAGTGGAAACCTCTCTCTGCTCTCATAAGCCTCAAATCCTTTACCCCTGCTGCTGTCATGTATGCTTAGCTCAGTGATGTTTCCTGACCCCTCCTTTATGTTCGTTGTTGTAATCATTTTATTTACAGGTTATGGTTCCATAAAACTGTCTTCCGTGATCTCAGTCACAGGAATTGATCGTCACGAGGAACGACATTCATGATGGAATCAGCAGCAGTCCCCTGACTAACCCGTCTGCGGTGCAGCTCCCAGCAGCCGCCTCTTCGTCTGCGTGGGGTTGTCAGGCTGGCCCTTCAGCACACTGCACTGCTTTATTTTGCCTTAAGTTAAGAAGAAAGTGTTGCAACATGCCACTTAACAGTTTCTTTTTGTGCTTTATGAGAAGTGATAGAATTAGTCTACAATCATAACCTCAAGTGACCCAATAAGATTTAATCCTTCAGTATCCTCAAGAAATATTGTTCAACAACCAAATTTTATTTAGCTAAATCAGCTTTAAATAACAATAAAATGACTGTGGTAATGAAAAGGAAAATGTCCTTAATAAAATTCTAGTGTTAACAGCCTATATTTGACTCCCTATATATTACGTGAAACAGGATTGGTTTTTGCGGCTGTGACACAACAAAAACAAGCAGCAACATAGTAAGACATAACAGAAATAGGATGATTTGTTTGAGGATGGAATTGTGTTCAGCAGCCGTTGCAGCCTGGCGTCTCGTCCTCTGTCAGCCTTATTGCTTTGCTGTTTCACAGCCGCTCTCCCCTGCTCCAATAAGATAAGATTTACTGGCATGTCCAAATGGGTAATCTTGTTTATTCACTGTAGCCGTTTGGAACATCCCAAGATCACCGGGAGAATTAAAGCCTCTGAGTCTCAGCGGGGGGTCAAGAAGAAAAAAGGAAATGTTGTTTTCCATCTCCATTCTCTGGTCGTCTTGATGTTCATTAGTGTTGTTGAAACCATTTTTACCGCAGCTTACCTCCTCCTCTCTTGCTAATCTTATTCTCTTATCTTCTTTGAGGTCTTTATTTTTGAACCCCTCTAAATGTGCTGATGGGTAGCTGTGTTTTTATTTTTTAGGAAACCTCCTTTACCTTGCTTTTAGCCCCAGAATTCCACTTTAGGTACAACTCTACAACAGTAGAGGTGGAATCTACAGCACTAATTCAGGCTGGATATTTCTAATTGGTGAGCCAGAAAGGTCTGACAGTGTTAAGAACAGAAAGGCTGCCAGCCTGTAAGTTCAACGAGGAGGTGTGACCTGTCACACAAGCTTCTTCTTTGCAGAATAAGTCTTCAATTATAAAAGCACCTCGCCATTTCCAATGAATTTCAGCAGCAGGGGGAACGGGGTGGTGGTGATATCCTTCAGATCTCCATTCTGATAAGCCTTGGCCTTTAACATTTAGTTTCACCAAGTGAAATCTGCAGACAGTTCGAGTTGATATTCCACTTTTCTCCTCCCCGTCCAATAAATCCTGTGGGTAGACTTTTACTCCAAAGACATTTGACTTACTGTATTAATCCATGTGATTATCCAGACACCGTGCCGCTCTCACTCAGAGACCAGCGAAGGCCAGGCCACAACTTAGCTCATCACTGGCGCATTGCTGTGAAATGGCTTGAGCTTAATCTGTGATACAATTTCACCCTGCTTTCAGGAGAACAGCACGAAAACAAACCCCGGCTGAGCAGATCTAATCTCGGGATACGGATAGCAGCAATATGTAGCAACCCAACACGGGCACAACACAGCCCTGACATGGCAACACGCGCGTCATGCTACAAACAGAATGTGCCTCTGTCCTCACGGGACTGACAATCTCTCCATCAGTGAAGCGGTTGACTTTCCAAATCAATTCAGCTGTGAGTAAGAAACAAAGTGCACGGGCAGGACATCTTAGGTGATAAAGAGCTTTTTGTGCATCCGCTCTCCAAGTTTCACTTCTTAATAGATAAGACATCCAGATACCCACAGGGGGGATTGTTTGTGGTTTCTTTATATGGCTTGAGGTGTGGGTGCAATTTGTATGGGATTGCATCAGCCACAGTGCTGAAAGAGGATTCCTGGATTTCTTTCCTGTACAGTAAGTCCATTGAAATGAAACAGGTGGTGGAGTGGGGTGAGGGACGGGGGAGGGGGAGGGGGGGCTATTGTAATTAATGTTGCAGATGCTGATCTCTGCTGCACATCTGGGAAGTGCTCTCATTTTCGGAAATCTCCGCAAATTCACTGCAAATCCCCGCCAGCTCTCAAAATACGATAAATTCGCCATATAAGTTATTTTGCTCCCTCCTATTATTCTTTTTTTTTTTTTTGGACTTCCAACTCCATCTCGCTTACACATTTAATGACTTGTCATGAACCTTTTGTTCCTGAAAAAATTACGATTTTTTTCCTCCCACAACCTTTTCTGACTCCTAAAGTAAAAAGAAAGTTAATATTCATATACTGTGACACATTCATCCCCCTTTCTTCAGCTCCAGTCACCTGCAACACATTTAGAAAGTCCACAGACCAGAGGAACATGCATGTGCCTCTGATTACTATGTGTTCAGGATTAGAGGCAATATGTTTTTTGGCTGGTGTTATGCTGATGTCCCCTGATGCAAGCTTTACAGGGACGTGACAGCAAGGCCAGGACGTCACCTGACTGCAAACAATATGCAGAGCACCAGGTGGGATGCGGCATCAAAGCTGGCTTGACAGGACTCAAAAGGGGTTCAGTTTTCAGGCAAAAGTGGGAGGGAACTTCTTTAAGTTTGCATGGCTGAAAGAGACATCATTGGCACCTTTTGAAATAAAATACAGGGGGCCAGTGGAAAAAAAAAGTTATAATACACTGTAATGTATCATCATCTGCTCTTTTCTACTCCACAGTCATTTTGTAAAACTGCGACATGCAATACCCAAGTGGGAAAACCAGACATTTTCACATTTGCATTCATTCACACATCAAGGGCACATTAAAATAAGGGCAGCGAATTCAACAATCTTCTAAAATTTCACTAGTCTTATCTCCCTCCGTTCGGCAAGCACGGTGCCAAGCGGAGCACTGGGGGGAAAAAAGCATCTTTGCATAAAATAGCAAGAAGGCAAAAACAGTTGGTGAGGAACTCTAAATAATCACGGTGCTTTCGGAGATGAATGCATTAGCATATCTTAGTCCCAGTGAAGTAATCACTCTTCTCAGGGTGAGAAGATCCCCTCCAGGCTCATCTCACAGCTCCTGCTGCTTCTGTCCCCGAGTTCAGCCTTGGCAGAATGACTGACCTCCTGAGACTTGAGGGTTGACAGGACATGTGGCAGAAAGTAACCAATTCAAGACCCCTGTTGGACTATAGCAAAGTGCCTTTGGCAAGGGAAAATATTAAAAGCATCACCAATAAAGCCTAATCCAGACTGTTTGTCACAACATCACAGTTAGTGTAACGAGAAAATGGTGACAGTACCTCAAAATCTGCATGCTACTGATAAGTGTGTGATCTTCAGCGATGTAAGAAAAGAGAGTAAATTCAGAACTAAGAACAAATACTCTTATAAAGTAATAACAAAAATCTTAATCTGAGATTATTCCATTTTTTTTCTAATATTGAATATAACTTTATGGGTTAGGGTTAGTGATATGGTGTGGAGGGAAAAAAAAGCCCTATTTGAAAAAGCTTAATACAAGCAGAGCAGGGACTCTGCTCTGCTCCATTCCGATGCATCCTTTTGCAGACAAATAAAATGTAGTAGTAACATTTTCATTTTACTCTTTTGAGCTGTTATCTGGTTTAAAACTGTACGGCTGGATTATAGCTCCAATCTTGCTTGCCGTTTGTGTTGCATCACTAACGTTAGGTTGTCTATGTGAGGGACTGCAAGCTAGCGGAAGAAAGTGTAAACAAAGAGATCAATGGAAATAAGCAGAGGTTTACTTCCACGTCAAGAGTCCTGGCCACAACTCAGAGGCAAATTTGCGATGAACAACTGACACTCTGCAGAAATTGCTTCCTAGAAAATGACAGTTTTTTTGTTGTGTCAGGGCAGGTTTACATCAACAGTCTTGCCCACAACTCAACAGCATAATCATAATTAAAAAAACCCTGACTAGCATGACAACGAGTTTACTGGACTCCAACAGCCTCCACAGTCACCAGATCAGGGCACTTTTAGGATGTGGTGGATCGGGAGAGTGGCACTATGGATGTGGAGCCGACAAATCTGTAGCAACTGTGTGATGCTGTCATGCCAATATGGACCAAACTCTCTCAGGACTGTGTTCACCTTGTTGAATCCATGCCACCAAGGATTAAGGTAGTTCTGAAAGCACAAAGGAATCCAACCTTGTACTAGCAGGCTGTACCTAATAAAGTGTTCAGTGAGTGTATTTGTAACTTTACTGTCTAAAATGTCAAAAGCATAAAAAAGAGGTACGGTTTAAAAAAAAATATATATATATATATGTGTGTGTGTGTGTGTGTGTGTGTGTGTGTGTGTGTCGCACATACAGAATCAAAAGCAAAAATATTTGACCTATTTATTAAAACATTAACATTCCTTTGTATGACTCTACATTTTTAAAACTAAAATGTGCCTTTAGCAGATTTTTACTTTAATAAAAAATCTTTTGATATATATAAATGCTGAAACAAAACTGCAGGGACAAAGTTACTTTCAACTGAATCTAGCTGAGTCAGATAGCAACTAAAAGTGGAGAATTGCGCTTGAGCTTCAGCTTTTGGGAATACAAAGCTCATTCACCACAGACAACTGAGAGCTTTGTGTATTTTGGTCCACATTAGCATAGTCTTTCTGAAGTTTTCTTCAGTGACATGCATAGACACATCTCATAAAATAGAGCCACTTCTATCATGCTTCGGTCAGATGTTCCATGCCTTTTGTGACATTTGTGATGCTCTTCTTTTACTTCCGCTTTTGCTAGAAAGCTGACTGATCTAAAAAGACAGGGGTTCGACTGTTGACACAGGTCTCTGTTTGATCATGCAAAATTAACATATCTGAAGTCCTTAATTCAACACAACTCAGAAATTTTTCCATGCATACAATCTTTTTGCATGTATAAACCTGCACTTGGCATTTCAAAGTGAAATGAAAGAATCAGCTCAAAAGAAATGGTGCTGGGTCAACCTTTCTAGTACAGAAGTATGCAACAAAAGCTTTGAATTTTCTGCCAAGTTTCCTAAACCTGGCTGCAAAACTTGTTGGCATTTTGCTGCAATTCCTTTCCCAGTGGGATTGTCAAGGCTTTGCATGAATGTGTTTGTGTTTTTTTGGGATCTTTACAACTTCTCCTCATGTGATTGGATTGGTTGCATGAATTGGTTGGGCGCTCATTGTGATTAGGAAAGAAATATGTGCTGGCTTACTGGCAGGAAAAACTGAAAGTCAGTCAAAAAGAAGGCCTGGGACAGAAGTAGAAAGGACGCCGAAAAGAGGAGATGAAAGGTTTACGCAAACTTAGCCAGTCAGTTCAACTCTCTGATTTTCCAGGTGTTGGTGTCTGATCCATCCTCTTTTCGCCTATTTTCAAATGCTTCCCCTTCTCTCCCCCTCTCTCACTGCATGCTGTGTAAGCCTGTGTTTCTGTGTTGCATCGTCTCTGTTTCCTCCAGCCTGTGTAAATGTCAGAGCAAGCTGCTGCTCTTCCCAGACCACGCCGTGGGAGACAGACCAACCTCATCGCCGTGGCAACCCTCTTTTCTGGCTCAATGAAAGAGGCTATAGAGAAGAAAGAAACTTTTATTCCTCTGAACACCCACAAGTTTCCTCATCCTCCCTTGTCCTTGTGCGTTGTAGCTCAGGCCTGAACCATGTGGTCGAACTCCCAGGCTTCACTGTTTGTCTTGAAGAGAGAAGTGTATTAACCGGGGAGCAATTACCCACCAATGAACAAATGAACACAAATAAATAACTAAATGGATTTGGTTTTTTTATATAATACGTAAAAAAAACCTGTTGTGTCAAAATAAGGAAAAGTCTTCAAGACAAGTCATGTAAAAAGTGAGGAAAATGTCAACAGAAGTGCAGAAAATAAGCAAACTAACAATAGAAGATTGCCCAGAGTAACTACTTTTTATGAAGCCATTGTGCTCAGTGTGAATTTAAACTGACCAAAAGCTTCTAGACACCCGTCCTCAGAGTAATGATGTTCTTTTATAAACTGACTTGTCATCTCCAACAAGAAGAGTACCTCCAGGGACTTGCCTGGTCTTAAGGAGTAGCTGTAGAAGGCTGGTCGAAGACTGTCACTCGTTTCTACAATAAAGATTTTTTTTTCTTTTTTGGTGACAGCACAATCGGTTACGGCACGGAGTTGAAATGGGGAAGTGACAGCACTTGGTTATTACTCACACTGAAGGGGGATGTAAGAGATTGGGGAGAGACAAAAAAATGAGAGGGAAAAATGGTGAGCCATGTTTAACATCTTCACAAAGTGTTGTATTTGCATATAAAGGTTTCTGTCTTAATGTGTCTTTGTGTAAAGCTACTGTTTGTGAAACTGGGAGTTTTGTGTTTTAAATGACCTTTTACAGTGGCAATAATCGGTTTTTAGAGAAATGTCATGGCATGCTCCCTCATTAGAACTAATCGGCTGCGTGCATGTTCGAAAGGAAAAGGCTTGTCATGGCAAATGCTGCAGGTGTGGATGAGAGAATTTCCATGTCAAATACCCTGTTTTTCAAGTTGTTATCACACTGAATGAATGTTTTTCAGGGTGTGTGGGCTTGCATTCATTTTTGTTAGCTTGTGCACGTATCACAATGCGTGTCTTCATGGATCGCGTCTGTGTTTAACAATGTTTTCTGCTCAGCTGGCTGTGCCGGTGTACTCCACTGTTCAGGTAGCACATGACCCTGACTCCGCTGGGAGGTCAGTCTTTTATGTTTTCTGTTCAGTTTTGCTTCAAATCTGGGTCAAAGACAAAAAAAAGTATTACATGTACTTTTTATGACAGTAATGCACAGTGACACACTGGCTCTGAATGAAAAATGACTTCATGTAGATTTGAGTGGTCATAATTGTGAAGGATGCTGCAAAAGAATCATATTTTAAGTTTCACTTCAAGCAGCAGCAAACTCATTGTCCTAAATCCAGATCCTGTCATGTCTTTCCAATATCAGCGGATAGTCATTGCACTACTTAATACCCCAGTTCTCCCTTAAATCTCAATTGATGTTACAGAGATCAGAAGAGTTTTGCATTTAAAAATTGGGAAACAAAAAGATTAAGAACATATTTCCAGGATCTTTCCAATTTTATATCTAGGTGATGTTTTCTCCCTCACTCTGTAAGACCTTCGAACCAAGCTGACTCTCCGGACATATCCTCAAAGGAAGAAGAAGCCATGCTGGGGCATTTGTGCCTTTCAGGGTCTGTGCTTGGATTCTTGGATATGTGTGAGCAGTTCTGGATAAAGTCCAGGACAAAGGAAACCAGTGAGCAACTGTAGTCCCCCATGTTTCCAAACAAAATTTATCACTGAGGGTTTGTTGAAGGGAACGGTCCCTGCTCCAGGACACTCCGCCTTTCTCATAAAATTAGCCATGTGGTTCAGGCGTGGATCATCAAACTGTGTGATGTCAAGACCCAATACTTCTCACAGATAAAGGCTGAAGACCTCCTGCCTGTGACCATCTGGTAGGACCCCTTACAGTGCCTTACATCCATGCAACCCCCTGCTGAGCACCCGGACTCATTCCTGCTGGTTGAAGACGAAACCTGACGTGCTGATGAAGAAGTCTCCATGACACTTCCACTTTTCAAGAGTTTTTTTAATTTAAAAATTAGTCGAAGACAGAAACAATAGCTCCATCATGTCAATCACACTGCACATTCTTTCACAACCTCCCAGTCTATTGTGTACGGCCAGAGCACTCAGCTCCCCGTTAATGAGAAAAGACTCTGGTTTGTGTCTTTGTGTGAACAGTCATCAGCGCTTTGCAGGGTTCTGTAATGACTAAAGGGTGGTTCTCTTTGTCAGCCAACACGTTCCAGCCAACAGAAGGCTACCTGGGTCCTTTGTAAGTGCATGTGCATCAGGGTGACGATCCCATTTGTTGTATTTTGGCTTCATTCTTTTCAAAAGTTTACACATGCGAGTTCACACGACTTGCTTGTCTGTTCCACTATCAAATAGAAACAAAAGATTGTTCTTTGTTTGAAACCAGGTGAATTAATAATTAGGCGCAGATATGTAAATATCAAGAGAAGGTCTCTCTGTGGGGCAGGCGGGCTTGATTATTTAATCAGAGCAGAATTATGAACAAATAATTGCCTGTGCATAACTGTAAAGAAATTAGCCCCTTACTTAAAGCGAACATAACCCTTTCATTCCTGCAGAACTGTCGACATATCTTCTATATAGTTTAAACTCAAATGCACACAAAGGTGCAAGCTGCAGGTTTGGTTGTGTTGCATAAGGACAGGAGAGCACAAACTTCAGAGATGTGCTTCTGATTCTGAGAGATGCCAGGCAGAGAACACAGGTTTGCATTATGTTTCACAGTGCCTCGGGTGGTGATTTTCTCTTTTTACTAAAAGAATCCTGAGGAATAAAGAGTCATTAGGAGAAAGCATGCTTGAAGAGACTTCACTTTTTGAGAATGTTAAAGATCAACCCACCAGCTTAATACTTTTCAATCCTCAAAAGAAGAATAAACTAAAATGCAAAAATGATATTTTTTATGAAAAATAATTACTAGTTACGAAATAAATTTTTCCAAAAATGTATATTCACAGCTCTATGTGAGCAAGTGGAAGATTCACAGGAGATTTACTTTCCATCCTGAAGATATTGTGTTGACTCTTTGTGTTTATTTTAGATGCTAATTTGTTTATCAGAATGCATATGGGGTACATTTTTAAATTTTTCATATAAGCGCAGCTTCCCTACTGTCTGTCAGTGCAGGTTTCTTTGTGGCAACTCCAGGCATTGAAGGGAAGGAAGAGGCAGAGACGAGGTGAAAGTCAGAGACTGCAAGTAAACAACATGCAGGAGCTCCCATGTCAGGCTCCCTGCCTCTTCCCCACTACCTCGCAGTTTTCTTCCTTTCCTTTTTTTCGGCGCATTTAAACAAACATACGCAGCAATTGTGATGCCAAGTTGCTGAAGAACTCAGCACTCCACGGCTTTGCTTCTCAGCTAAGCTTTTTGTGTCTAGGTTGATAATTGAATTGACTATCGCCATGTAATCAATTAGGGTGTTCATCCTCAGCTCTGAATCAAACAGTTAATTGGCTTGTGCCACAGAGAGGCTGAGATTGAAAGCACACTGGTGCAGGAGGGACCATTGGATTAGTACAGATGGGTTCCCACTCATATTTACACTGTGTCTTTAATTGCCTTTTCGGTTTGCAGTATAACTCAATGTGGATACATATCAAACGTTTCTTTATTAAACACTTATTGCTTTTTAAAAAGTGTTTAAAAAAAGAAAAAAAAATGGATCTGTAAAACAGAGTGAGCTCTGCTTTGGCTGAAAACACAGAAAGCAAGCAGCCCATGTCCAAACAATCCAGCATCGATCCATCCTTTACCTTATTCTATTTTATCTTCTCAAACATACCTATTCACTCTGTTGACTCCTATTCAGAGCTATCCAATGGGACCTGCGTCAATGAAGAAGCTTGACTTCATTCCATAGCTTTGGAAACCCCCTGGGGCATGACCATAGGTTGCAAGACCATAACAGACAGGAGGCTAATAGGGCGAAAAATGCTGGATAAAAGAAGAAAGAGGGGCTGTTGTAAAAAAAGAAGAGAAGAAAAGTTTTAAGACCAGGATACAGCCATCTGCTTTTGTGGTGATGAGCATCAAAGCCTGAAGGAGCTCTGTTGGATCTCTCTTTCAGATGGCCGTCCCACATATGGGCTTCATATTTCACCAGGACAGACAGTCAGCAAGGCCCATTGGACTACAGCCGAGACTACTATTCTTTCTCCCTGCATGGTTTCTAGCCTTTGAGAAGAGCAGCAAGATTACTTTTATTTCTCCTGAGAAATGCCACTAATAAATGGCCAGGCTTGACCCAGAGGACATGGGCCGCCACCCCCACCTCCCTAAAAGAAGGTACAGACGGCAAGGGGCTCTGTGGGCATGTTGCAGTTGAGAAAAATGGTAGATAAATGGGTCATTGCATGGCTCCAATCACATGCTCCCAGGGTGATTAATTATTAAAGTGACTAATACTACATTTGCCTGGGAGCGCAAGTGGCTTTAGCCCACATTTGTGGCACCATAATAATAATCAGCCCTGCTGCCTCTTTTCTATCCATCTTTTCTTATTACTTCCTCCCATTTCTCCTGTTTGTCATCATTCCACTTTTGCTTCCTCTTCCTTTGTACTCCATCCTGACAAAAAGAAACCTCGTCTTCTAAAGATGCCTTTTCATTCCTTCAATCCCCTTTTCTTCTTTCCTGCATCTCTTTCTGCGACTTCTCTTGTTTCCCCGTCTGACACTATCATATCATCTATCCACAACGGAGGCAGGGGAATAAGTGAGAACCTTGATGAGAAATGTGAAGGCCAGAATCATGTTATAACGGCGCTGATGGAAACCAACCACTCTCACCTAACTCTACTTCCATTTTTTTTTTTTTTCCTTGCTAGACTTCTTGCTAGCCTGCCTCAAGGTAGCATATGGCATTCTCTCACACTGCTGGACTTGTTGGCCTCCCACACAACAGCATGCATCCATCTCCCCCTCACTCACAGCTTCTTTATGGGCTCTCCAACAGTTATTTTCTCCCTTGCCCTTCTCCCATGATACCGTGCACAGTCCCATCCTTCCACATTCTATTTCACACAGCCACACTTCAGTGAAGTTTGCTGCAGAGATGGCTCAGGTCTGGCAGTTGGTGAGAGGAGGGCAGTCGAGACTGAAAGGCACAGTCATTAGTTAAATATTAGTCAGAATGGGCTCTATTCCCTCAGCACTCAGGAGGAGGGGTGCAGGAGGGATCCTTCTCCAAAACAATAGAGCTGAAGGGATTCTTTGTTCCCTATGCAGTACTGGAACACACACAGACTTCACTATTGTCAAAGGTCTAATATTTTTATTAATGCCATTCTCATAAGCTGCGCTTCCTCATGCTGGAGGGCTTAAAGAGTAACATTAGTTTGATTGATAGGACTAGAATTGATTGAAAAAGCTACTTTTCCTGAACAGATGGTTGCATGTAGTGAAAGCATTTATTTACTGTCCTGTAAGGAGAGGAAATGTTTAATTAAGTGGAGTAATAGCTACTTCTAACAAATCTGACATGATACAGAAACACTTTAATGACCCTTTCCAATTAAAATTGTGCTTTGAACATATTTTTGCAGCATTTTTTCTCATGATGGTAGAGATTTATCAAGAAAACTAGGATTAAAACAGTATTTTTGTGTAAGCCGCCTGCCCCGCTCCATTCCGATGCATCAACTTTCAGACAACAACAATAGAACCATAAACGTCCTTGTTTTCCTCATTTTAAAGTGACATCTGGCTCAAAACTGTACGGCTGGATAGCTTCTATGTTGCTTGTCATTCTTGTTGCACCACTAATGTTAGGTAAAGGTTTTGAGTGCCTCTAAACTAGTAGAAAAGCATGTAAACAAAGGTATGATGGGAAGTCAGGGCAGGCTTACTCCAACAGTCTCACCGGCAACTCAACGGCATAATTATAATCAAAAGACCACTGGGAAAGTTTTTAAAATAGATTAAAGAAAAGATTGTAGTACAGTTATAAAGTTTGTTTAGTTCGTGTTTTATCTGCTTGAATTCAAGATTCTAATCAACTATTAACAACATAATAATTTTAAAATAACATTCTAATCAGAAAAAGTGGCAAGCATGATCAGATTCCTGTGTTCATCTGAGGGAATGGGATTTTCAAGATGATTAAACTACACTGGTTGGAGTTTCCTGTTCTTCATGGAACAATGATTTGTCCACGTGTCTCACCCACTGCATGTGTGTTGTATATCTTCGAGGCATGGTTTGGTGGTGTGTGTGGGAGCCACAGGACTCGTGCAGGCAATGCGCCATGCTGTTTGTGTGGTGATGGGTGTGTGGAATTCATGCTGTGAGATCATCTCATCTCTGTCCAGGAAGCCTCTGGTCAGACAACAGTTATCCCTCCACATTCCCTCTCTTCTTTGTTTTGTTCTCTTCTTTGTTTCTTCCCTATGAAGTTGCACTCATAGGCAAAATTCAAAATGCAAAAACAATTCTAATAAATCATGTGTTGACAAAATGTAATGGAATATTTTGCCATATTATGCAAGAAAATCTATGTAATTACATGCATTCCCTCCTTGAATCAATTTTTAGCAGGAAGTTTTGATTGGTATCATTCTTTTTAATGTTTTGTGTTTTAATTTTTTGAGCTTTACTTTGCGCTGTCACATTCACATCTTTCCAATCTTATGCTTCATTTTTCCATAAAATTCCCCTCAGAGCAGACACAGGTGTGAACTATTAGCTGGACTCAGTAATGTACTTGCCTGTGCTCATGCTTCTTCTCTCCTGAGTCCCAGACAGTCCACTGAGCAGGCAGCAGTGCAATTAGTATAATTCGGTCACCTTGATTCATCCAACATCAGTCTAGAACACATTCTCACCACTTGAACGGGCAGTCATGCAGCTAACTAATGCAGAAGTTCAAGGAAACATAAAAATAATTAGATCATGAGTGTAGCCTCAAACACACACATTGACTTTTGTTTGTGACTTAAGAGGTTAGTTTTGTATTTTCTGATTCTAATGTTAATTTTCACTGATTTTATAAATATTGCAGAAAACCTTCATTAAAAACATTTTGAAGTGATCTGTAAATGAGCCTTATTTCATGAATCCTTCTGCACAATTGTGGGAATTGATAGTATATCATACTTTTCATTTTGCATTCATTATTTAATATGCCTGTTTAATTTTAATGATGAGCAAATAACAAAATGTCTGGGACATTAACTGACTGCCTCTTCCTTCATTTATAAACTCCAATTTATTTTTTACTTACATTGAAATTCAGCGAATGCAATGTTCTTACCTCCAGTGCAGCTTTCAAATACTTTGTCTCAAGAGGAGTGGTGATTTTTAAACACATAAAGTGTGGTGAAAAACAGGAAAAATCTGATCCCCCCCCCCCCCCAAAAAAAAAGAGTAAGTAAGATGTTTTTTATTCTTTGTTTAAAAAAAGTAAAGTGTATTGAATCCTGCTGCATGCTGGCTGCACTGACCCCCAAATAGTCTCCTCAAAATGTTGCTTGATGATGTGAGATGGGAATTTTGGGGAAAAGTGCAGATATGAATCACAGCAGCCAACAATTTAGCTTCATGATTGTGGTCTCGGTGGACACGCTATTTCAAGTTTGGAATATTTTTCTTTAGTTTTGTCAATAATTCAAGTGCAGAAACTATGTGCATGTGGTGGTGGGGGGGTGGGGAGATTAATGTATTATACCCTATTTATTGTGATTTAGTTGGAGTCTTTAACCCATATGGCATGTATTTAACATCACACATAATCGCAACAGAATCACCATACACGTATGTTCAAATCCCTCTAATCAATTTGTCTTTGAATTATGCAGGAATGTCAGCTGGTAACGCTCAGGAACCACTCCAGCTTTGTCTCCATTTGAGAAGGAAGCCTCAGACTAAATGGTCACTGCTGCACTCAGTCACCCCAACCCCACATTTATTCACTCTCTGAAAAATATTTTCTATTAAGCCCAGCTACGCCGACCTTAAATAAATTGGAAGAAGTTCCACAAACAAATTCCAGTCAGCCAAAAAGACTCCATGCATTTAATTAATATTTATCAAGTCAGAGCAAAATGACATATATGCTTCTTTTCATGGCAGAACTATTAAAAGATACCTTCCCTTGTCTGAAAATGAAACCACCCAGCCAGCAAGCATCCCCACCCCCTTCCTTTAACTACCTTGCAAGATCAGAAATGCATGAACACGTTTAGCCCATAATGTTCTTACCGTTTACTCTGTTTATGCAGGCTGCACACTCATTTACATAACCTTAATTATTTTATTTTATAATGTGTGTCTGTGTGTGTGTGCACATTTGTGTTCTGTGAGAAGGTGGAAAAAGAGAAACCGACGGTGTAGGTAATGCTTGGGTCCCTAGCATTTTTAATTTCTCCTGATTATGATGGTTTGTGCTGCCTGGCTTATTTGTTATTATATCACCACGCCTGTTCGTGTTTATTTTAATAGGGATTATAATGAATGGAACTATTAGAGTGCTGGATTCAGGAATGTGCTGCTCTGATTGCCCAGCCAGGGTTCAGTGTTTTCTTAAAGGGGGTGTGTGTGTTACAGAGCGATAGAGGCATATTAATACTCCTTTTACATATCATCCAAAAAGCCATGTCAACCATCCCATGTCTTCAGGTGTAAAGCAATGGACGGCAAGTAATACCCTGCTGTGCTTGTTACTCCTGTGTTTTCCAACAGGTGTTGAAACAAATCTGTTAACTGTTTATTTTCAGTCCATTTTAATCATAGTTTGCACATTGTTATGGCCCTGTTTGAAATATTTGATCAAATTATGCTATTTATTACAGACACAGGGTATCCTTTTAAACAAAGTCAACATAACAGGTTGGGATTGTCAACATTGTTTGCAGTTTTAATTATCTCCTTTCCTTTGTTTTTCCTAGTTTGCTTACACTTTTGCAATCAAATACACTTTTTTTACGCTGATTGCTTAGTTTACTCGCATTCACTTTGTCTGTTGGGTTTTAATTGAGAGCAAAGTGACCTAGCATACTACCCTGTGCCGTGCCAGCTAAGTTTTTATATCAGTGCTATAGAGCATAAACAAAGACTGTTTAATTATGCGCCCTGCACTTTATAAGTCCTTAAGTCATGGTTAACACAAACGCATTGACACACTCATACAAATGCATGCACACACACTTCCAGACTCTATTATACCCCTGACTACACACTGCATTTTTTAAGGAAATATTCTTTTAAATAATAAGCATCACTTGAATAAGGGAAAACCAACGGCAGTGCCTGCATCCAGCTTTGTTTGTGTGATTAGGTTTTTTTGGGTGCTGACAAGGCAATGGAGCTTGTTAGAAAAAAATGTTTTCCTGGCTGGAAATCAGCAGCACTTTTCCTATTTAACCTTAATTCAGTCAACCACTGATTTGTTTTTCAGGATAAGAAAAAGAAGCAGAAACAAGCAACATTTGCAATCCTCGGGAACCCACCTCCCGAAAAAGATATGGAGGCACTGATTTCCGATAACTTGTTTACTGGCTTTTGTCTATGTTTGCTCTTTCTTTGTTTCTCTGAAAACTTTGCCCAGTTTCCTCTTCAGACCAGTCACCATGGAGACCCACCTTCAAGTGGCACAGAGGAGTGCGGGTCAGTGGAGGTCAAGCTGAGGGACTGTTTTGGCAAACGGAGCACGCTTCATTAGACCTTTTGGCTTGAGGTTCATTAAACCTGCAGGAAAGGACATTCCAGGAGACTCTATTAACCGAGTACTCTTGTGACACGCTGTCAGACCAACAGCTTTCAAACATGTTGTGTTAAGCCATCAGACCCCGACCCCCAACCAACCCATCTACCCACCCACCCCCAGCACAGGCACAGACACATGCACAGACAAAAACAAATATGGACTTCATATACGTATCCACAAACACATGCACACACCCACCGTCTCCTGTCTATGCTGTCACACTCCACCCAACACCCTCCTTTCACACAATAGCCTCCATCTGTTGGCCTGCTGAGCTTTCCATGGTGGTCTTTGTGGGATGCTGTTTGTAGATGGATGGACTAACAGTCACCTATCGTTCCTCCCATGAAACAGTTAGATCAAAATATACAGGAGGGTACTGGGGTGAATGGGAAAATGTTTGAGAAGATCTTAAAGAAGAAGGAAAACTACACATATTTTGTTTGAGACGAGTTGTTGTGGTTACAGTTTTTGGTTGATTTTGTTTGTTTTAATTTGATTTATTGATTTATTTCAAGCCTTGTAGTCAAAGCAATAAAAAATGTACACAGATATCACATTTAAGTTTAAACACTTAAATCCCATTTGCTTAATTAAATATAGTAATGATTAACTAAAGTCAAGCAAAATTTGATTTATTGCTTGAAAAGGAGTGGGAAGAAGAGAGTTTATGTAATCCCACCCCTACTGAGTTAATTCATTTTATATCTTAACATAGTTTTTGTAATCCTGTTCTGATCAAATAGATTGTTAAGTGTACAAGAAACACTGGGTTGAGAATCTGTCTGTAGAGATTCTGTCATCCTGGTCTTGTCATTACAGAAACATTTAGAAGACAATCTAACTGCTTATCAGACCATTTTCCTGAAAAGCAAATCTTATGAACCTTTAAAAACCCACTTCGATGGAGATCATGTTTTAGGTTTTTTTTATATGTTCTTGTGGCATTTTTATCACAATGGAGGACAGAGATAAAGAAAACTAAGATTCAAATTTCATAGCTGAGTATTTCTTTATTCAAATCGAGAAACAAGAGCAGATGAACAAATGCAGTTGAAAAAGGCTTGTAGGTTTGACGTAGGTGCTACAAGGGTGGGCCACAAGCTCCCTGTTTCACTCCATTCTGATGCATCCACTTGCAGACAGATAGATTCATGTATGTCTTTGTTTTCCTCATCCAAGCTGGCATCTGGCTCAAAACTGTACGGCTGGACAGAAATATTCCTCGCCATCTTTGTTGCTTCAGTTATGTTAGGTTGGGGTTGTGAGTGGCTGTATGATATTGGGAGAGCATAAAAGATAAGTGAAGATAGGAAGTGTGGGAAGACTTACGCTGGACAAGTTTTTTTTAAGTTTCCTTAAAAACTGCACAATTGTAATTAAAGGACCAGTGGGCACATTTTTACAATAGATCCGAATATGATTGGAGTGGGACTTTAAAGTTCAGATGCTCCAAAGAAAAGAAAACAGAAGAAAGTTGTACATAGAAAATTACTTGATAAACATCTCCGGAGGAATACACAAGAGATATGTGTTCCGCCAGTAGGTATCACTTCATTTCTTTTTGTTATACAAAAACAGAAATCCTATCTGACTGGGCCAGTCAGAGTTAAAACTTCACTCAACTCATAATTCAAGCAGTATCACTTCAGAGGAATCCTGTCAGATCAGTGATTTCATCT